>OY757016.1:20306516-20849016 GCA_963580285.1 Lucinisca nassula | reverse complement strand
TTAGGCACTACTTTTTGCATTAATGCATACGACCTAATCACCACCAAGAGACACCGTGAGAAAATATAGCGCAATATTCGAAACAGTTTCAAAAGTTCCTCATTAAATGAAACAGCCGATGGAAATAAATATTATAACTTTAACCCCGGCAGGTATCGAACCCGCATCTTCCTCATAAGCCACCTTCCAATATATTCTAGCCCCATTTGAACAATTAAAGGGATCGTCCATAGCTTTTCGAGAATAACATTTGCAGGATTCCAAAGAAGCTTTCTGTATATATCTTCGATGGACCAGACATATGTTATTGCAATGAAATAAACATACATGGTCGTCATTCTTGCATTTCCTACGGCAAATTGTGACGAAAACGTCCCACAATTCCATGTCACCTCTTCAGATGCGACCGTTAACTAAAAGGACATGGTGGCTAGTTCAAAACGTTGTTAAAACGATAACGTCTGTCCTGCAACACTTTTAAAAAAATGCTACGTTCACTGCGACAACGTTTCATCGCTCTAACGTATAACGTAAACAAAGCAAGGTCCATTTTTTTATATCCAAAGATAAAAAAACTCATGTTTCAACAGTATTTTAACATGGTTTTGTTACGTTATCAGGACTCCTGGCCCAGAATAGCTTCAAACAGCTATGTTCATTGGATTTTATTCAAAAATATATTCTTAATGAGTCTGAAATAAAATACCTAAATTTGCCTAACCCTATCGATTGATCACAAGCTATCGCCCCATCAGCACTCTCAGTGCTTTGATTTTATATGTTTTTGTTTTTGTACATGTTTGTGTTTATAAGACTGTCATTTTGAAACAATGCGCTGTATATCATAATTCATTTTAGATGCTCAAAAAAGTCAACTCTGTAATTTGGAAGGTACAAAATGCCCCCCCCCCCCCCCCCCCCCCCAAAAAAAAAAAAGAAACTACAAAAATGTACTTAAAACGCGAAATTACCATTGGAAAATGCAAAGATCGGTGGGGTCGGAAATAGAAAATGGTAGGGTCGTTGTTCTAATTTCAATATTGTTCTTTTACTGATAAAAGGGTCTGTAGCAGGGTCGGTCGGGTAAGCGGAAACACGGCTATTTTTTTAGGCCTAAAATATGGATAGTTAAAATTAATTTCATGTTTTTATCGGAGATAATTATCAACATCTTACCAATCTCTGTCATTATTCAACATGTACTGCATTTACCCAAAATATTTGGACACCAAACCCTCAAAATAATAAACATGACACAGGTCTGATCTGAGTCTACAATGTTTGAAGGACCGGTGTATTCAGGGTCTACCCTGTTTGTCACTTACCAACAGACAAGTGATAAAAATTTGATTCTGCAATGCCCACTTTTCAAGGAAAATACGGTAAATGTCAAAATTTACAGGTTGTTGTTGTGCTTATTGAAATGATGAATCAATTTTTCATTCCAACGAGGGACATTTTGGAAGTATTAACGCCCTTTTCTGTCCTGCTTGGTGCTTGTTTAACTTACAACATTTTTTTCACGCCTTGGTGCACACACGCACACACGTAAAAAACAGCTGTGTTTCTACTAACATGCTGAAAAAAATTTGGTCGGTAGGTAGGAGAAACTGTTTTTTTATTATTTTATTTTTTTCTCCCGAAAAATAAAACAGGGTCGGACTTTTATTTTTTATATGTTTTTGTTTTGTACACGTTTTTTTTTTTTTGTTTTTTTTTTTTTTATTTCTTTTTTTTTTTAATTGTCATGTTGAAACTTGCATTGAATATAATAATGCATTTTAGACGCTGAAAAAAGTCAAATCTGTGATTTGGAAGGTACAAAATGCCAAAAAACTGCAAAAATTAACTTAAAACGCGAAATTTCTATGGGCAAATGCAAAGACGACACTGGGTAGGGTCGGAAATAGAAAATGGTAGGGTCCATGTTTTAATTTAAAAAATAGAAGAATCGGGGGTCGGACGCAAAGTCGGTCGGGTTAGGGGAAACATGGCTATTTTTAGGCCTAAATAAATTTAGATAGATAAAAATCATTTCATGTTTTTATCGGCGATAATTATCAACATCTTACCAATCTCTGTCAACATTCAACGAGTACTGCATTTATCCAAAATATTCGGACATCAAAACGTCATAATAATAAACATGAGCAAACATTGTAGCCCTAGATCTGAATGTTCCTTTAGGAGCAGTCTGATCTGGGTCTAAAATGTTTGAAGGGGTCTACACTGTTTGCCACTTACAAAAAAAAAAACTGTGATAAAAAAATGATACTGCAATACCTACTAAAAGTTTTCCAATTTTCAAGGAAAATACGGTAGACGTCAAAAGTCGACTTCTTGAAATGATGAATCTATTTTTCATTCCAACGAGGGACCTTTTGAGAAGTATTAACGCTCACTTTCTGCCCTGCTTGGTGCCAGTTTAACTTGCAATATTTTTTTTCACGCCTCGGTGCTAAGTGTTTGAAGATTCGGAATGATTCGGTCATTATCAGCGATAATAATCTGATAAATGTGCCTGCTGCGAGAATGACATCCTTTCCACGTGGGTGACATTTTTTCTCGGAACCCATTTCCACTGATTTCAAAGAAAGAAATAAAGTTTTGTCTTTTTGTGTCGCTTGTTTTTTGTTTTTTGTTATTTTTTTTCAATCGACCTTACGTTGATGATGCCCACCTGACTATCACTGATATGTTGGCAAACAGTGTAGACCAGGGGCGTCTGATTCAAGTGAAAAGTGACGTCTGATCTGTCTACGTTGTTGGCTTGAAATGCGAGAATGTAAGAGTAAAACGAAACTGTCAGAGTCTCCGTTCACAAAACAATTGACCACAAAACAATTGACCCACCAGTGTTGTTAGGTCTTTGATTGGTGTAATTGCTGTTGGTGGTGATGGTCATTTTGGAGACGTTGCTTCCAATTTTGTGGGACTTTTACCAGACATTGAGATGAAATGACTTCTCAAGCCCTGCCGCCCAATGAAACCAATAGGGTTTATAAGCATGGACGGGCCTACTAGTACCGCTTTGCCTAGGCAGGCTTAGATCCTTTAAGTGGGTTACCAGTACTCGTGTGCGGGTCGGATTCAGCTCTGCGTGGAAGCATCATGCAGTCCGAGTCCATCTATTTCTTCAAGCCCCGATGGGCGGGGCCGTTTTTGTTGGTGATAGTTGTTGGTTTAAAATGTCACGTTGGGCATTGTAGTTCACGTGGTTTTCAACACCTCAAGCACTGCAGAAAATTCCAGAGCAGACGCCTTTTTTCAGTATTTTTTTAGCAGCGAAATTAGGCTTGACAATCCATGTAATTGTTATACCAATTCGTGTTTACGCTAAAAATTATAATAGAAATGAATATATATATATATATATATATATATATATATATATATATATATATATATATATATATATATATATATATATATATATATATATATATATATATATATATATATATATATATATATATTGTGAAAATCGGTACATGTCACTGAGGATATATTGTGAAAATCGGTACATGTCACCGAGGACCACGTGTAGAACAATGGATCATAATCTTTATAATATGATGATAATTAACAACATGACCGAATAGTCTCAAAACATATTCTGACATCATATGGTGCCACTTACATGTATAGCACGATGTAAAGTATGCATAAAATTAAACAATAATCATATACCTACCAAATACAGTGTTAAGCCCCCGTCCATCGGAGCTAGGAAGAAATAGATGGTCCCGACCCGCACACGAGTACTGGTAAACCGTGTATAGGATCTAAGCCTGCCCAGGCAATGCGGTCCATGCTTATAAACCTTATTGGTTTCGCTGGACGTCAGGGCTTGAGAAGTTTCTCAATGTCGGGTAAAAGTCCAACAAAATTGGAAGCAACGTCTCCAAAATGACCTTTACAGTGTTGACGTGGACGTTTAAGCCAAAATCACACAAACAAACAAACAAACCAAATACAGTGAAATTCTGGTATTATGACCACCTTAAATTAAAATAATTTCTACTTTAGAAAGCTTTTTGTAGGCTCCAGTTATTTTTTGTGCTTTCGGCAAAAAGGAGACCACCTTTTGGACTGTTCAAAAGTGGTGACCACCTTTGAGACTGTTCAAAAGTGGTACTGTTCAAAAATGGTCTAAAAGACCCCCTAAAGGTGGTCTTAATATAGGAATTTTACTGTATTGCAGTCCGACTCGCATCACTTTTTGCCTGGGCAGACTTAGACCTTATAAGCGGTGTGGAAGCATCATACAGCCCAATCTATTCCTCCAAGCCCCGATGGGCGGGAACCTCAAGTTACCAGGCAGAAACTTCTATGTGTGTCATATATGAACCGCGTCATGAAAAAACCTTTCCGTTTGCGAACACCAAATGTGCAGATTAGACTGCGCGGAATCGCAGTCTGATCTGCATCTTTGTTTTCTGTTTGGATAGTACAATATATCTAGTTTCTTTATCCAAAATTTCAAGACTCTTGCTAGTCTGTGTAGCTGAGCAGGATGGTTTGTGTCTAATATTTGGTCGTCAATCCCGAAGATAGGTTTTCTCGTCAAGCGGCCGATATGTGCAAATAAACTTGTGATTTCTTTAAAGCGGGATCTCCGTGGGCTCGTGATTAACCACCCTTTCTCCCCATGAACTTCGGAATCAGACTCACATCGTTTTCTTTCTTTTTCTAGATGCATATCTAGGCAGGGCTTCCCGGGTGAGAACCTGTTCTAAGCAATGTAGATAAAAGTTTGTTACTCGATGGTTTCGAACCTGCTATCTCAATCTCGAGTCCAATGCTTTACCAAATTACCACTGTACAATCCTGACAGCAATTCGTTCCTTCTTGTTTTGGGTTTGATTTGAGGTTTAACTTCCTCGTCAACACTACCAGTATTTTGGTCATTTTGAAGACGTTACTTCCAATTTTGAGAGACTTTTACCCCACATTGAGATGTTTTTAACAGTTTTTAATGCAGGGTACTAGACGTTCCGCCATTGATCATACCCTTACATTGGAAGAAGAAGAAGAAGAAGAAGAAGAAATGACATTTTAATCCCTGTCACCCAATGAAACCAAAAGGTTTGACTCATAGCACTTTTCCTGGGCAGGCTTAGTCCTTCTAAGCGGTTTACGAGTATACTCTTGCGTAGTCAGTTTCAGCTCTGCGTGGAAGCACCATGCAACCTAATATGTTTCTCCAATCCCCATGGGCTGGGGCGGGGGCGGGGTGCGGTTTCCGATCATTCTTGTAAATAGGAGGTTGGGGCTTAGTGGAATCATTGACAGGTTGGCACACAGAGCAGATCCTGATGAGCGACTCATCTTGATCTGAATGCGTCTCATCACGATCAATACTGTTTTCTTAGGTATATGTACCTGTCTACTGGATGCGGCAGTGGGTTTCACCGCTGTGGGTTCGATCCACGAGTAACACGTCTCATCTGATTTTATCAGGTTACTCCGGATTTCGTCCACTCGTCCATAAAATATATTATTTTCTTGAATGTGCCATAAACATAAGAAAAAGAGCAGCAAACAGTACTTAACATATTTCTCTTATATTAAAATGCCTACGTATGCAGAACGTCCTGTGAAGTAAATCGCGTAGTTGCATAGGCATGTTATTGTACATCATCATAACAAGTCCGTACAATGAATACTCTTGAAACCCCAGTTTATATAGAGAAAAGTGGGGTTTACAAGCATTACGATAACACATCCGTGTAACACAGTGCATTCTTTCATATCACGAAAACGTTTATTTTTCTGGTGATTTTTTTTTTCTCATATTTTACTTATTTTGACACCAAGCATGGGTCTTGGGTGCTCGTTAAAACCGCCTCAATGAGGCGGTTCTAACGAGTACCCACAACCCTATGTCTTGAAGCAGAAATAACTAAAATAAAGTTTACCCCCGTAAACCTCCAGTTTTCTCTATATCAAGTGGGGTTTAGAGGTGTGTTCATTACATGGACTTGTAATGGTGATGGTTGAAGATTATATATTCTTTGTTCCTTCTGAAAAATATAGGCTTTGGGTATTTTTGGGGTACTCGAAAGAACCGCTTCTATGAGGTGGTTCTAACGAGCACACACAGTTCCGCCCCCGCCAATTGGGGCTTGGAGAAATAGATTGGGCTGCACGATGCTTCCACGCAGAGATGATATCGACCGCACATGAGTACTGGTAATCCGCTTACAACGTCTAAGCCTGCCCAGGAAAATTGCTGCCCGTCCATGCTTATAAACCATATTGGTTTCACTGGGCGGCAGGGATTGAGATGTCATTTCATCTCAATGTCGGGTAAAAGTCCCATAATATTGAATCAGCGTCTCCAAAATGACCTTAATAGTTTTGACGGGGACGTTAAACCTCAAATCAAACAAGCAAACAAAACAATTTATTGTCTGAAGCAGACAAAGCCTAACACAACTTTTCGTCAAAAAATTATATTTTTCGACCATGAAAGAACGCATTGTGTGACACAATGAGTTCTATCTTATATATGAAAACAATAAACTATTGAAATCTGGGCAGAATCGGTTTCCTGCAGGCATCATAATATGCGTTTTAAATGGATTTGCCGCTCATTATTTCCGTCCGATTTTCCACGCACTATTAATATTCTTGTGGTCATTCTTCTAACAGACATCATGGACATAGCAGGGTTGTAAAAATGGCAGAACTTTGCCCTTCGTTTTGAATAATGTCTACATTAATCTCAGATTAGAAGCTAATCGCAATTTAAAAGCGTTGTCTAAAAGGATATTAATTGGCGATGTCATTTTTTAAGATGAAAGAATAAAGAAAAATGGTGTAATGTTTGAATGTTTGGACAAAGGTGTCCATTAAGATGATGTTGATATCAAACAAAATCATGAGTTTGATTGTTTTTCGTATTTATTCACTTACAGATTTAGTACGTGGCACCGGTTCTGCCTGTTTGCCTGTCTTTCTGAATTGCCAACTTTAGGACCAACACACACCGTCAACACACGCCGTCAACACACACCGCAACACACGCCGTCAACACACACCGCAACACACGCCGTCAACACACACCGTCAACACACACCGTCAACACACGCCGTCAACACACACCGTCAACACACGCCGTCAACACACACCGCAACACACGCCGTCAACACACACCGTCAATACATCTGTTTGTGTTCGAGATCACGCGTGCATGTCTGTCTTTGATTTTCTGTCCGTATGTACGTCTTTGTATCCCATGGAAAGGACGACTCAAAGATCCTATACTTTCATTTCTTCAAAACTGACATTTTTCCGATGGCATGCTGTAATATTTATTTTATTAAACTTTGGACAAGACTGCTTGTGAAAGCCGCTTGAATTCTAAGAAATACCCATAATCTATGTCTTTGAGCAGAAGTAAGAAGAATAATAATGCAAACCCACTCTAACCTCACCCCTGCCCATTATTTCAACATAAAGTGGGATTTACTAGGGTGCTCATTTCAAGGACTTGATTATGTGATCTGCAATTATGAAAAAACAAAAAAAACATGAACGTTAATTGCTTTTCTTTCTTTCTTTTTTTTTTTTTTTTTAAATTCCGTTTACTGTCATTTCGAGCGAGTAAAGGACAACTTTTTTTGCCAGACCATCTTTATTGTTAAGGCCAGGAATTTATTTTCAACAGTCTATACTATTATTTTAAATAAAGAGGAGGTGAAGTGGGTATTTGGTGGGGCGTTTTGGTATATCTAGAAAGCAGTTCATTTATATGTAACACACTTCATAAACAGTATTTATTTTTAGCCAGCGCGCGACAAAGCCTACAATAAGACGTTTGCGACCAGCAAAGACTCAGATCAGCCTGCGCATCCGCGCAGTCTGATCAGAGCCCTCGCTGATTGCATGAGCCTGGCTTTTCAAAGAGCCACAAGCGACAACGCTGGCCGGATTGACAATCTGAGTCTTCACTTGTCGAACAGGTCTTTTCTATATATTGGGTAGGTTTTGCCGTGCTCTGGCAGCCGATCTTCAATAGTTCGAATACATTGGACCATAAAATTTGTTCGAGCAAAGAGCAGTTCAAACTGTGGTTCACTGGAAAAGCATCTGCAAGTGTTGTTTCCTTGATTATTGTTTGGTTTGATTTGAGGTTTAACGTCCCCGTCAAAACTGTATAGGTCATTTTGGGGACGTTGCTTCCAATTTTGTGCGCATTTCACCCGATATTGAGATGAAATGACGTCTAAAGCCCTGTCGCCCTAGATCCTCTAAGCGGTTTACCAGTTCTTGTGTGCGTGTCGGTTTCAGCCCTGCGTGGAAGCATCATGCAGCACAACTATTACTTCAAAGACCAGTTCGAACTGCGGTGCAGTGGAAAACCATCGGATATTTCAGATTGATGGGTAGATTTGTCTGATCTGAGGTTTAACGTTCCCGTCAACACTGTATAGGTGATTTTGGAGACGTTGCTTCCAATTGTGTGGGACTTTTACCCGACATTGAGATGAAATGACATCTCAAGCACTGTCGCCCAATGAAACCAATAGGGTTTATAAGCATGGGACTATCCGACTCGCACCATTTTGCCTGGGCATGCTTAAATCTTCTAAGATGTTTTTCAGTACGTGTGTGCGGTCGGTTTCAGCTCTGCTTGGAAGCATCATGCAGCGAATCTATTTCTTCAAGCCCCGATGGACGGGGGCCGACCCAAGAGGAAAGAGGGCCCAATGGAAGTTAAGTACTAGTTTTGTAACCCTCTATAAATAAGGTCGATTATTTAGTAGTAGTAGTAGTAGTAGTAGTAGTAGTAGTAGTAGTAGTAGTAGTAGTAGTCGAAGTAGTAGTTTTTGTTTGTTTGTTTGATTTGAGGTTTAACGTCCCCGTCAACACTATATATGTCATTTTGGAGACGTTGCTTCCAATTTTGTGGGACTTTTACCCGACATTGAGATGAAATGACACCTCAAGCCCGGCGCCCAATGAAACTAATAGGGTTTATAAGCATGGACGGTCCGACTCGCACCGCTTTGCCTGGGCAGGCTAAGATCCTCTACCAGTACTCGTGTGCGTGTCGGTTTCAGCTCTGCATGGAAGCATCATGCAGCCAATCTTCAAGCCCCGATGGGCGGGGCCAAAGTAGTAGTAGTAGTAGTAGTAGTAGTAGTAGTAGTAGTAGTAGTACCGAGGGTAAGTCATTGCGACAGGTCATACGGCATACTGGTGACCACTTGAGGATATATTTTCTTAATTCTTTAAAATAAAGGTATGTTGTGTGTACTCATTAGAATCGCCTCATTGAGCGTACCTTTTCAATATAAAATCAGGAAAACCTCCGTAAGGGCCTCCGCGTGCTAATGGATAAGAGCGCTGATTCTTAATCATTAGGTGTCTCACCGCTGTGTGTTCGAGCCGGGCTCGGGTCACATGTGAGACGTCAAGTTCTTATCCTGCTGAACACGACAATCTCTACCTATACAAACGGTGTAGTTCCAGATCAGATGTCTTCTTGCTGGTCAGGATCTACACTGTTTGTCTTATGCATGCAGTTTATGAACTGAATGAATATATTATATCAAGTAATTTAATTGGTTCACAGTCAAAAATGGATGTGGCTAAATTAATGTATTCAGCAGGATAAGGGTTAAACAGAATATGAGGAAAAATAAAAATCTAAAAGCCTGAAATAAAAGAAAAATCAAGCTCTAAAAGCCTGAAGTCCTGCAAATGCCTGAAAAATAGGAGGCCTGATATCATGAAAGTATTTTTTTTCCATTTCTTCCTTTTTTTTTTTTTTTTTTTTTTTGGTGACGGCAATCAAATGCAGCTTCTTACAAGCCATGCAGTATGATAATTTTTCGGCATTGTCTAAGAGTTTTCGAAACCTCACGCTGACCGCCCAGTTAGCACCTAGGTGAAAATTTACAACCTCTGAAGCTAACTCTTCGAGAGCCAACTCAGAACCGAGAAACCGATTTTCATTGGTTGATTAGTGCCATCACGTGGTCCATTGGTCCCCCCAAAAAGTGACAAAATGACCAGAATCTAAAATCTCATGAAATTATTTCAAAACGGACATACAAGTGTACACGTGCAGTGACAATTCCTTGATATTGGATTTTTGAGAAGAGCAGTGTCAGTTTGAAAAAAAGTGTATTAAAATAATTAAAAATACACTGTATAATATTTAATGAAAGAAAAAAGGATTGTCTAAGAATCTTTGTGGCATAATGGCTTCTAAACTGGAATCTGCAGCGCTGTGCTCAGATGTTTCAGGCTCAGAACGCATCCTTGACCTTTCTTCTACAACTGTCGGCCCGGGGATACCAACTTCTGTCAAACCAGCTGAGAATCTGAAGAGAAGGGGTCCCAGAAAATCCAGGAAAAGACAGAGAGAAGAAGAGGTAGAAGACGAAGACAGCGAGGCTAGAAGACTCCTGGCAAACACACAAGAAAGAGTGAGAATGCATTAAATGAACCAGGCCCTAGAAGAACTGAAGAAGGTGCTGCCTCCGCACTACCACGCCTTCCGGAAGAGGATGTCGAAGATTCGAACCTTGCGTCTTGCTATGAACTATATCGCTCAGTTGTCAAACTTGATCCAGCAGGACAACGCAAGACGAGAAGCTGCGTACAGACAGACACTCCAGTATATTCAGGAACAAGAGTGCGTTCCACAGTTTTCGCCTGACGGAGTACTGGTTTCCAGTATCTACCCCTACGGTCCGGACCACATGCCAATGACACCAGTCTTCCACCCACAGCAAATGGCCACGCCTTATCACACCTACATCGGCTCTTTACACGGCCAAGTGAATTGCAATGCGTTCGAAACCCCAGTTCAGAATCCACCGAGGCATCAGCCGAGGCATCTTGACTTCAGTTTGACGCCAAGGCAAGACCAATCCACCATCGCTGAAACTGTAATCGCCGGCGCCAATGACACCCCACTGAAACCTGAAAAGAACAATTTTGTTGCCATAAACACGGACATTGAAAGTGTACATTCTGAACTTAGAAAATTGCGGAAATTTGGAAAGTCAGAGACTTTTACTTCACCATTCCTCGGTTCAAGAAATACAAATGAGCTAGATTTGAGTTTTCTCAGTCCTGGTAGTGATGGTAATCGGGAAGAAACCGAGACCGTAACGCGAGGGACAACGTTAGAAGATATTATAGATGGGGATAGTGAGAATGAAGATGTCCAGATAATCGCCGTATGATCAGAAACAACAAGTAAGTTGAGCCAGGTTTTGTTTGTTTGATTTGAGGTTTAACGTAACCTTCAACACTGTAAAGGTCATTTTGGAGACGTTGCTTCCAATTTTGTGGGACTTTTACTCGACACTGAGATGATATGACATCTCAAGCCCTGCCACCTAATGAAACCAATAGGGTTTATAAGCACAGACGGGCCGACTCGCACCGCTTTGCCTGGGCAGGCTTAGATCCTGTAAGCGGTTTTCCAGTACTCGCGTGCGGGTCGTTTTCAGCTCTGCGTGGTAGCATCATGCAGCCCATCTATTTCTTCAAGCCCCGATGGGCGGGGGCCACAAAATATACCAACTAACCTTTAAAAGGGAAGCATTTGATCCTTTTGTTTCTCCTGTCTGCTCAAATAGGCAAGACCTTGCTCCTGAGGAAAATACTTTTCTTTTACCAAGAAAATCTATGAAAATGTCTTCTGTTTATGTCGTCTGCTGCGTACTCTTGCAGACATTTCCAACCTATTTTTGCGTACAGGCAAAAACTGCGGACCTTGATCTGGTTCCTCATTGTTTGCAACGATGACTTTTAAAGTATCGAACTGACAACAAAGCAGACGACAATTGTTGGGATTGATATCTTAAAGGTTAAGAGTAGACCCCTCAATGATAAGGGAAGGGGATTGTCGAAAAAGCAGTCATGAATTCACACAAGGGATCTTCTTCTGGTGTCCCCTATTAAAAGCATTTCCTATAATTTAAATGTGCGCCCAATAAATCAATCTGCGCATCCATATAGTCTGATCAGAGACTTATCTTGCTACATGAATGAGCACTGGGCCCTTAGCTATCCTTAGAGCGCACAACGACGACTCTGATCAGACTGCGCGGAAGCACATGCTGATCTAATTCCCTGGGCGCACATTTAAATTGTAGGAAATGCTCTGCCCGACTTAAAAAATGTGCGACGATAGCGTTAACGTTAGATTATTATCATATGTAGTAGTAGTAGTAGCAGTAGTAGTAGTAGTAGTAGTAGTAGTAATTTTATTATTATTGAATGATGATGATGATTTTCTATACGTTGTTACAAGATCAAGCCCTTATTAGGAAGAAAATGTGATTGGGGCTATCGTTTTTGTCAACCGGCTTAAGGTTGAAGCTGTTGATCTCATTCTTTTCTCATCTTCATTTGAAGGATGTTCATTTCTCAGTATAATGTCTGGGTAGTATGTTCCAAATTTCTTAAGAAATAATCACACAGTTGTAGACACGATCCCACACACTATATCAAAAGTACATGAATCTTGACCATATTTGTTCTTACTTTTGATTGCAAACTCATGTCTCATTTGTGATTTGAGTTTGCAATTATGCATCCTTCAAATGTACGTGGCCCCTAATGGCTCAAGACCCTCTATATATGCTTTAACTGAAAGGTGGCTTAGCAACCAGTGACCATTCCGGGGGCGAGGAAGGGTTTTATCACAGGTGAACTCTCCCATGGTCCTTCGCTGTTCGCGTTTAAGAAAAAAAAATCCTTTTCACACGAGCCGCCTCATTTACTTTGCCCAGGCACCTCCTTTCGGGACTTGAAAAAATAGATCGGGCTGTTTGGTGCTCCCACGCAGTGCTGAAACTGGCCACACATGAGTACTGGTAAACCGCTTAGAAGGACTAAGCCTGCCCAGGCAAAGTGCTGTGAGTCAGACCGTCCAATGAACATAAGCCGTTTGGTTTCTTTGGGCGGCAGGGCTTGAGATGTCATTTCATCTCAATGTCGGGTAAAAGTCCCACACAATTGGAAGCACTGTCTCCAAAATGACCTGATTAGTGTTGAAGGGGCCGTTAAACATCAACTGAAACAAACAAAAACCTCTTCCCGCCCTAATGATCAGATTATGACTCTGATCAGACTGTGAGTCTTGACATACGTGCTGATTTCTTAATGGTCAAGATAGCCATGTGGGTTTTTGTTGTTTTTTGCTCTTTGCAATTTATTGATTTATTAATTAATTAATTTATTTATTTATTTATTTATTTATTTATTTATTCTGGAACCTATGTCCAAATAGTGAAAGTAGTAAAAGTAATGATTTTAACCCATTGTATACTAGTGGACTCTTCCATTGCTATATATGTTGGAAAAATCCGTTTGTTATATAAGGGGTGTATGGTCTATTTATATATTTTTCGTTTTTATTCTATTTTTGACGAAAAATTCTGCTAGAAAAAGTAAAGGCTCTGATCAGACGCCGGGTTGTGTTGCGTCTGATCTGGTCCTGCACTGTTTGTCAAGGTATCCCTTTAGAGGTTCTCCGTATACAATGGGTTAATTTATGGTATAACACCGTGCTAACAATAATTCTGTCCCAAAGCCCGCCCTAGATAGGGAGAACCCTATATGGTAAGAACTACTGCAAAGTTGCACTATGCAGTCAGCGGGTATTTGTGTGAGGGAGGTGGGGCGGAGCTTTTCGGGGATGGCATTAATCGAAACATTCTTAAGCACCGATCAGGGCCATTTTATCCAGGCTTCACTCTTGAGACAACTTACCCACCAGTGCTGCCAGTACTTTGATTGCAAAATGCAATTGTACCCCTCTTATCATACAGATTAGATAATCATTACCTCCGCCCCCTCCCCTCCCCACAAAAAGCAAAAGTATGATACCCAAACATGTAGATTCCGTTTTACATGCACAGAAAGGTTTTACACCTTGTGAACAGAGAAAATGGCTAAACGCCGAGACGGATAGTTCTGCCCGCCCTAGATAGGGAGAACCACATATAAAAAGTTTCATTAGGCAGTCAGCGGATATTTGTGTGAGGGAGGTGGGGCGGAGCTTTTCGGGGATGGCATTAATCGAAACATTCTTAAGCACCGGTCAGGGCCATTTTATCCAGGCTTCACTCTTGAGACAACTGACCCACCAGTGCTGCCAGTACTTTGATTGCAAAATGTAATTGTACCCCTCTTTCTTCATACGGATAAGATAATCATTACCTCCGCCCCGCCCCGCCCCGCCCCGCCCCGCCCCGCCCCGCCCCGCCCCATCCTTGCCCTCCCCACAAAAAGCAAAAGTAATAAATTAAAAATATGATACCCAAACATGTAGATTCCGATTTCCCTGTACAGAAAAGTTTAAAACCTTGTGAACAGAGAACATGGTTAAACGCTGAGACGGATAGTTCTGCTATTATGATGGGCTGGGTGCTTCTCTTCTCGTACACCGCTATTGAAGGGCCGTAAAACCCAAATAAAACAGTTTCATTTCTTTCTTTTTTTCAGCCTACCCTGGGTGATAGTCAATGTCTTCATGACAGCGGTGCTGGGCAAGATAAAGCCCGGATGTAGCCGTTCTTGGAAAGTGACCATACAGTAACCTAGCCCAAGCCTACTCAAGGAGCTTATGACACAGACTCTGTGTCTTACTTCAATATCTGAAGCTTGGAAACTTGCAAGACCATCACTCTCGTATATTTTATTATGCCCAACTCATCTGAGTGTGGCAATTGTACTTGTACTGCTCGTAAATTTAAAAACAAAGCAGCAGCCAGTAAGACTTGTTCAGGCTTGAACCAGTAGACAATAGTGTTGGCTCTGCTCATAAACAAATTAAAATGTCGTCTATTGAAGGCGTTGAAATATTTATGGGCGAAATAAAAAAAAAAGTTTTATTGCTTCGAAACAGAAAAGCTTCGTCTTTTAAACATCTCAATAATAATAGAGGTAGAGCACATTGTGCATTTTGCAATAAAGAGAAAGCTCCAGAAGTAATAAGATTTTTCCATAACATATTATAAGGGCTGCTCTTAAAGGAAAGAATTTTTCTCCCGAGGGGAGCAAATTCTTTCCATTATGAGCAGCCTCTATTTTAGATTATTTCCATTTATTGCAAATATTCTACACCACGCACTTGCGTAATATACGTAATGGGTGCAATGTCTATGACCAGCGATGTGTAAATAACAGGTAAAGATTCTCACCCTGCTAGCATACAACGGCGGACCAAACGTTGGGCCGACAGCAATACGACGTTGGTACGTCGTATCGCCGTCGGTCTTACGTTGGCCCGTCATTCTTTACTGGCTGAGCTGTTTATTGTCCTGGCGTCAAGGTTAAGAACTTGTCTTGTTAATGCTCAACTCATCTGAGCATGAATTTTATACTGTTCATAAATTTAAAGCTGATAGTAAAGAGGAGGCGTTTCTCGTACTCAGTTAAGTAGAAAACAATATTTGTCCTGTTCATAAATACTGAAATGCCAGCAAATGATGGTATTTTAATATTTATGGGCAGGGTAATCGTCGTGCTAAGTTGTGTTGAGCATAACAATGTTAACAACATTCGATTCAGATGTTGTACACTTTTTTCATTGTTCTTTATGCTGACTTCATTTGGGTCTTATAACTCAATACCTGACTCATTCGCAATGTGTCCTACTCATAATGTTAAGCTGTCATCAATTTTTCGCAGTTTTATATTTATGAGCAGGGTAGTTATTATGTTCTGCTCATTTGAGAACTTGAAGTAATACACAATTACCAAAACTGAGAAAGAAATTAATACTGCTCATAAATATTTAAATGTCAACAACTGTGAACAGTTTAATATTTATGAGCAGGATTACTGCTATGATCAAGTGAAAAGAGCTTCAGAGAAATTTATTTGTTCGCGTTAATATTAAAATGTTTATTGTTATTTTTATAGTCAGCATGGAGAAATATTCATATGTACAGGCATATTTATTTATTTTTAAATCGTTAGTATAAGTATAAATATATAGATGTTCCTTGTTGCGAAAAAAGTTATATTTCCATATTTATTGGTTGTGTTGATGTTGGACGTTCCCTTCAACACTATTTAGGTCATTTTGGAGACGTTGCTTCGAGTTTTTTAGGCATCTCAAGCCCTACCGCCCAAACACATTGCTAGGGCTTATATGCAGGGACGGGTCCGACACTCGCATGACTTTGCCTGGGCAGGCTTAGACCTTCTAAGGCAGCAGTACACCAGTACTCATGTTCGGTCCGGGTTTTAGGTCTGGGGAAGTACCATGCAGCCCAAAATGTTTCTTCAAACCGGAATTGACACTTGTTAACAAGTTCATGTAATGAAGACTATAATACAGAAAAGTGGTATTTACGAAGGTTCATGCAGTAAGCCTTCGATAACTCAAACACCCATGGCTGATTCAATCTCGTTCTTGGGTCCCTGGGATATTTTTTCTAAATTGGGCCGGTGCATGACAAAACCTACAATAAGACCGGTGCGACCAGCAGAGACTCAAATCAATCTGCGCACCCATCTACTATGACAAGACCTTTTGCTTATGTATCCTTGCTTAGATATAAGACTATAGTAGGTACATGCGATCAGCGAAGACTCTGATCAGACTGCGTGAATGCGCAGGCTGATCTGAGTCTTCGCTGGTCGCTCAATCCTTCGTGTATGTTTTGTCATGCGCTGGCTCAATTGTTAAAGAAAATGAAAAGAGTGAAACTTGGATATCTCGAACACGGACAGTTCGTTTACCATGGCTAATTCGAACTCGCCCACACTGAGTCTCTAGAGATGTCACACACTCACTACGAAAACACTCCTATATTCACATATATTGAACATTTCAAGTTACCACCAAATAATGAAAATTTTCAGATAAGAAATTCTGATATTTTTCATATTTCTGCTCAAAACATAAATTGTGGGAACTCGATAGAACCGCCTCACCGAGGCTGTTCTAACGAGTACCATCAAGCTATGTCTTTTGAGCAGAAATAACAAAAATAATGTCTACCCCTGCAAACCCCAGTTTTACTATACAAAAATTGGGTTAATGGGGGTAAAAATTATATAGGTGTGTTTTCTTGATGACTTCCAGAAATCCATATATTTGGATATTTTTGTGTGGGGTAGGTTGTGCATACTCAATAAGGCGATTCTAATGAGTACACACAACATACCTTTATTTCAAAGAATCCCCGTGGTCCCCATTATGTTTCATGACTCGCATGACCTCTATATAAAGTGGGGTTAAAGGGGTGTTCATTATATGGACTTTAAAAAAATGACGTGATGTTTTCGGTAAAACAATGTGAATTTCGTATGCATAAATGATAACAGGCCGTGTCCCCAGGTTTGGACTAGATTCATCATATGGTCAAGTTGTTTGATTTGTTTTATTGTTGTTGTTGTTTTGTTTTGTTGTTTTTTTTTTTTGTTGTTGTTCAAATAATTCGACAAATGGAAATTCGTTTTCGACAATGTGATAAATAAGAACACTTGCATAATTCAAGGATACTGGTCTGAATTACTTTAAATTCCCCAGTGTTGAATTCAACAAAGACTAATCAAGTGATAAACAAGATGTTGTTGAATTAGATAGATGT
Source organism: Lucinisca nassula (assembly GCA_963580285.1). Classification (NCBI taxonomy): domain Eukaryota; kingdom Metazoa; phylum Mollusca; class Bivalvia; order Lucinida; family Lucinidae; genus Lucinisca; species Lucinisca nassula. The sequence continues at coordinate 20,831,431 of OY757016.1, read as the reverse complement.
TAGTTTCGAAAACAAACAACGCAGCAGGCCCATGACGTAATTGTAACGTCACTTCAACGTAAGCGCAACCACATCTACGTCGTTGCACCGTCGTGACGTTTCACCGACGTCGATTGAACGTTGCCCTAGCGACGTGTGCCTGTTGGGAATGTTGAAATCGACAGCGTTAAGTTCGACAAAAAATAGTCGTTTGGAAACCGCATTTGTACGTGCATGTTATTTTTATAATTTTAGATTAACTTATAATGTTATTAATAAATTCATAAAACACTTGCTATCTGTCTTGTCCGTGTGTTTGTTTTATATTGCTACAGAGCCGGAACTCAGCAATACAAATTCTGTTCGGTTTTAACGAGATTTTGGCCCACAAAAAGCTCACGTGGATGACAAAAGTTCTGACCGGATTGCTGATGACCAGCTTGTGTGGACAACGCTGTGATATCTATGGGGTGTCGCCGCAACATTTTTGTGTGACAAGACTGTATGATATCTGGGTAGCGATGCCTGTTGCCAGTTGCCAATTCAATAGAATTTGCGAATAGGCATATGGTTGCCGTTTGCCAGTTGCCTATTCAGTTGTTATGCTCTTAAAACCCTCTCAAATCGAATTGGCAGCTGGCTGCCGGTTACCAACTGAAAAGGCAACTGGCAAACGGCAGCAAGATGCCAATTCGCAAATTCTATTGAATTGGCAACTGGCAACTGGCATCAAGCTGCCGATTCGATTGGAGACGGATTTAGAGTATAAGAACTGAATAGGCAACTGGTAAACGACAACCAGATGGCAGTTCGCAAACTCAATTGAATAGGCAACTGGCAACCGACAGCCAGCTGCCAATTCGATTTGAGAGGGTTTTAGAGCACAACAACTGAATAGGCAACTGGCAAATGGCAACCAGATGCCAGTTCGCAAACTCAATTGAATTGGCAACTAGCTACCGGCAGCCAGCTGCCAATTCGATTTGAGGGGGTTTTAGAGCATAACAACTGAATAGGCAACTGGCAAACAGCAACCAGATGCCAATTGAATTGGCAACTGGCAACTGGCATCGAGCTGCCGATTCGATTTGAAACGAGTTCAGAATATAAGAACTGAATAGGCAATTGGCAAACGGAGACCAGATGCCAATTCGATAATTCTAGTGAATTGGCAACTGGCAACCAGCTGCCAAATCGATTTGAGACGGTTTTAGAGTATAAAAACTAAATAGGCAACTGGCAAATGGCAAACAGATGCCAGTTGGCAAACTCAATTGATTGGCAACTGGCAGCCAGCTGCCAATTCGATTTGAGAGCGTTTGAGAGCATGACAACTGAATAGGCAACTGGCGAACGGCAACCAGATGTCAATTCGCAAATTCTATTAAATCGGCAAGTGGCTAGTCGCATCCAGCTGCCGATTCGATTTGAGACGGGTTTAGAGTATAAGAACTGAATAGGCAACAGGAAAACGGCAACCAGATGCCAGTCCGCAAACTCAATTGTATTGACAACTGGCAACCTGCAGACAGCTCCCAATTCGATTTGAGAGGGTTTAAGAGCATAACAACTGAATAAGCAACTGGCAAAAGGCAACCAGATGCCAATTCGCAAATTCTATTGAATTGGCAATTGGCAATGGAATCCAGCTGCCGATTCGATTTGAGATGGGTTTAGAGTATAAGAACTGAATAGGCAACTGCCAAAGGGCAACCAGATGCCAATTCGTTAATTCTAGTGAATTGGCAACTGGCAACTGGCATCCAGCTGCTAATTCGATTTGAGAGGGTTTTAGAGTATAAGAACTGAATAGGCAACTGGCAACCGGCAACCAGATGCCATTTCGCAAATTCTATTGAATTGGCAACTGGCATCCAGCTGCCGATTCGATTTGAGACGGGTTTAGAGTATTAGAACTGAATAGGCAACTGGCAAACGGCAACCAGATGCAAATTCGATAATTCTAGTGAATTGGCAACTGGAAACTGGCATCCAGCTGCAAATTCGGTTTGAGACGGTTTTATAGTATAAGAACTGAATAGGCAACTGGCAAAAGGCAACCAGATGCCAGTTCGCAAATTCTATCGAATTGGCAACTGGCATCCAGCCGCCGATTCGATTTGAGACGGGTTTAGAGTATTAGAACTGAATAGGCAACTGGCAAACGGCAACCAGATTCAAATTCGATAATTCTAGTGAATTGGCAACTGGCATCCAGCTGCCAATTCGATATGAGACGGTTTGGGAGTATAAGAAATGAAAAGGCAACTGGCAAACGGCAACCAGATGCCAGTTCGCAAACTCAATTGAATTGGCAACTGGCATCCGGCAGCCAGCTGCCAATTCGATTTGAGAGGGTTTTAGATAACACCAACTAAATATGCAATTGGCAAACGGCAACCAGATGCCAATTCGCAAATTCTATTGAATTGGCAACTAGCAACTAGCATCCAGCTGCCGATTCGATTTGGACGGATTTATAGTTTAAGAACTGAATAGGCAACTGGCAAACGGCAACCATATGCCAATTCCATAATTCTAGTGAATTGGCAACTAGCAACTGGCAGCCAGCTGCCAATTCGATTTGAGAGGGTTTTAGAGTATAAGAACTGAATAGGCAATTGTCAAACGGCAACCAGATGCCAGTTCGCAAACTCAAATGAATTGGCAACTGGCAACCGGCAGACAGCTGCCAATTCGATTTGAGGGTTTTTTAGAGCATAACATCTGAATAGGCAACTGGCAAACGGCAACCAGATGCCAATTCGCAAATTCTATTGAATTGGCAACTGGCAACTGGCATCCAGCTGCCGATTCGATTTGAGACGGGTTTAGAGTATAAGAACTGAATAGGCAACTGGCAAACGGCAACCAGATGCCCATTCGATAATTCTAGTGAATTGGCAACTGGCAACTGGCAGCCAGCTGGCAATTTGATTTGAGACGGTTTAAGAGTATAAGAACTGAATAGGCAACTGGCAAACGGCAGCCAGATGCCAGTTCGCAAACTCAAATGAATTGGCAACTGGCAACCGGCAGCCAGCTGCCAATTCGATTTGAGAGGGTTTTAGAGCATAACAACTGAATAGGCAACTGGCAAACGGCAACCAGATGCCAATTCGCAAATTCTATTAAATTAGCAACTGGCAACTGGCATCCAACTGCCGATTCGATTTGAGACGGGTTTAGAGTATAAGAACTGAATAGGCAACTGGCAAACGGCAACCGGGTGCCAATTCGATAATTCTAGTGAATTGGCAACTGGCAACCCGCAGCCAGCTGCCAATTCGATTTGAGATGGTTTTACAGTATAAGAACTGAATAGGCAACGGGCAAACGGCAACCAGATGCCAGTTCGCAAACTCAATTGAATTGGCAACTGGCAACTGTCAGCCAGCTGCGAATTCGATTTGAGAGGGTTTTAAAGCATAACAACTGAATAGGCAACTGGCAAACGGCAACCAGATGCCAATTCGATAATTCTAATGAATTGGCAACTGGCAACCGACAGCCAGCTGCCAATTCGATTTGAGAGGGTTTTAGAGCAAAACAACTGAATAGGCAACTGGCAAACGGCTACCAGATGCCAGTTCACAAACTCAATTGAATTGGCAACTGGCAACCTGCAGCCAGCTGCCAATTCGATTTGAGAGGGTTTTAGAGCATAAAAACTTAATAGGCAACTGGCAAACGGCAACCAGATGCCAATTCGCAAATTCTATTGAATTGGTAACTGGCAACTGGTATCGAGCTGCCGATGGGATTAGAGACGGGTTTAGATTATAAGAACTAAATAGGCAACTGGCAAACGGAAACCAGATGCCAATTCGATAATTCTAGTGAATTGGCAACTGACAGCCAGCTGCCAATTCGATTTGAGACGGTTTTAGAGTATAAGAACTGAATAGGCAACTGGCAAACGGCAACCAGATCTCAGTTCGGAAACTCAATTGAATTGGCAACTGGCAACCGGCAGCCAGCTGCCAATTCGATTTAAGAGGGTTTTAGATAATACCAAGTGAATAGGCAACTGGCAAACGGCAACCAGATGCTAATTCGCAAATTCTATTGAATTGGCATCTGGCAACAGGCATCCAGCTGCCGATTCGATTTGAGACGGATTTAGAGTATAAGAACTGAATAGGCAACTGGCAAACGGCAACCAGATGCCAATTCGATAATTCTAGTGAATAGGCAACTGGCAGCCAGCTGCCAATTTGATTTGAGACTGTTTTAGAGGATAAGAACTGAATAGGCAACTGGCAAACGGTAACCAGATGCCAGTTCGCAAACTCAATTGAATTGGCAACTGGCAACCGGCAGCCAGCTGCCAATTCGATTTGAGAGGGTTTTGGAGCATAACAACTGAATACGCCACTGGGAAACGGCAACCAGATGCAAATTCGCAAATTCTATTTAATTGACAACTGGCAACTGACATCCAGCTGCCGATTCGATTTGAGACGGGATTAGAGTATAAGAATTGAATAGGCAAATGGCAACCGGATGTCAATTCGATTATTCTAGTGAATTGGCAACTGGCAACAGGCAGCCAGCTGCCAATTGGATTTGAGAGGGTTTAGATAATACCAACTGAATAGGCAACTGGCAAACGGCAACCAGATGCCAATTCGCAAATTCTATTGAATTGGCAACTGGCAACCGACATCCAGCTGCCGATTCGATTTCAGACGGATTTAGAGTATAAGAACTGAATTAGCAATTGGCAAATGCCAACCCGATGGCAATTCGGTAATTCTGGTGAATTGGCAACTGGCAACTGGCAGCCAGCTGCCAATTCGATTTGAGAGGGTTTTAGAGTATAAGAACTGAATAGGCAACTGGCAAACGGCAACCAGATGCCAGTTCGCAATCTCAATAAAATTTGCAACTGGCAACCGGCAGCCAGCTGCCAATTCGATTTGAGAGTGTTTTAGAGCATATCAACCGAATAAGCAACTGGCAAACGGCAACCGGATGCCAATTCGCATATTCTATTGAATTGGCAACTGGTAACTGGCATCCAGCTGCCGATTCGATTTGAGACGGGTTTAGAGTATAAGAACTGAATAGGCAACTGGCAAACGGCAACCAGATGCCAATTCGATAATTCTAGTGAATTGGCAATTGGCAACTGGCAGCCAGCTGCCAATTCGATTTGAAACGGTTTTAGATTATGAGAACTGAATAGGCAACTGGCAAACGGCAATCTAATGCCAGTTCGCAAGCTCAATTGAATTGGCAACTGGCAACCGGCAGCCAGCTGCCAATTCGATTTGAGAGGGTTTTAGAGCATAACAACTGAATAGGCAACTGGCAAACGGCAACCAGATGCCAATTCGCAAATTCTGTTGAATTGGCAACTGGCAACTCGCATCCAGCTGAAGGATGGAAGAAGCATGCTGATTTTCCTAGACAGATTATTTTATCAGTTTGCAGTTGAACACGCACCGAAATAAAAAACATTTTCGGTAAGTTTTGAAAGATCATGAATAAAAATATAATCGTAACCGAATACTTAATTCATTTGGAAAGTTTTTATCACAAAAAAATCCAGTACCATTGGGCACATCTTTCTTATTTTTTTTTTTTTTTTAACTAATTTCACAGAAATGTTGATCTTATTTTGTCATTTTCGTTTGGCTACAATGAACAAGGTGGCCGCCGGAGCTAAAACTGGAAAATCAATAAACGACATATCCTCCTAAAGTAATGGCCAAATTACAAAATAATTTCACAGAATTGTCCATCTTATTCCGCTCTTTAAACTTTGTCATTTTCGTTTTGGTACAATGAAAATGATGGTCACTACAGCTAAAAAATGAAAAACCTTTCCACGGCAACTGGCCAATTATTAAAATAATTTCAAAAAAAAGTTTTGTTACCGCTCCACTGAACAAGATGGCCGCTAGATTTAAAAATATGAAATGCAATAAAAGACAACTCCACCTAAACCAGGTGGTTGGCCAGATTGCAAAACAATTTCACTAAAATGTACATATTATTGACCTCTGCAAAAAGTTTTTTGTTGAAAGTTTAATTGTAGTCAGAAGGCTCAGAGGAATGCTGCTCAGTGGACGCAAACATAAACTTCGCAGTTTTATTCTCAAGTTCTCTACTAAATTTTGATCTCTTCCTCTCAAACACATCGTTCACATAATAATTTAGACCCTTTTGCTGCTTTATATAAAAGCCAACTTGTTTATGCTACTGGCATTTTCACGTGGTTTCCAGAATTTTCATACACACAGCTGACCTAATCCCCAGGTGTGACATTATAGGACACACAAAAGCGATGATACATGACCTCAGATGTAAATAATGAATCTGACATTGGACTCTCTCTGAAAATGGGGGAAAAAGCGAAGCAGGACACCGATTTACCATAAAACTCTGAAACAAAGACAGGTGTCTGTTTCTCTTCCGCAGGTTCCAACATGGGGCGGGGAGGTTGCAGAATTGGCAGAACTGAATAGGCAAATGAGTTTGCGAACTGGCATCTGGTTGCCGTTTGCCAGTTTCCTATTCAGTTCTTATAATCTAAAACCGTCTCAAATCGAATTGGCAGCTGGATGCTAGTTGCCAGTTGCAAATTCACTAGAATTATCGAATTGGCATCTGGTTGCCGTTTGCCAGTTGCCTATTCAGTTCTTATACTCTAAATCCGTCTTAAATCGAATCGGCAGCTGGATGCACGTTGCCAGTTGCCAATTCAATAGAATTTGCGAATTGGCACCTGGTTGCCGTTTGCCAGTTGCCTATTCAGTTGTTATGCTCTAAAACCCTCTCAAATCGAATTGGCAGCTGGCCTATTTAATTGAGTTTGCGAACTGGCATCTGGTTGCCGTTTGCCAGTTGCCTATTCAGTTCTTATACTCTAAAACCATCTTAAATCGAATTGGCAGCTGGATGCCAGTTGCCAGTTTCCAATTCACTAGAATAATCGAATTGGCATCTGGTTGCCGATTGCCAGTTGCCTATTCAGTTCTTATACTCTTAACCCGTCTCAAATCGAATCGGCAGCTGGACGCGAGTTGCCAGTTGCCAATTCAATAGAATTTGCGAATTGGCATCTGGTTGCCAGTTGCCTATTCAGTTGTTATGCTCTAAAACCCTCTCAAATCGAAATGGCATTTGGCTGCCGGTAACCGGTTGCCAATTCAATGGAGTTTACGAACTGGCATCTGGTTGCCGTTTGCCGGTTGCCTATTCAGTTTTTATACTCTAAAACCGTCTCAAATCGAATTGGCAGCTGGTTGCCAGATGCAAGTTGCCAATTCACTGGAATTATCGAATTGGCATCTGGTTGCCGTTTGCCAGTTGCCTATTCAGTTGTTATGCTCTAAAACACTCTCAAATCGAATTGGCAGCTGGCTGCCGGTAACCACTTGTCAATTCAATTGAGTTTGCGAACTGGCATCTGGTTGCCGTTTGCCAGTTGCCAATTCAGTTCTTATACTCTCAACCCGTCTCATATCGAATTGGCAGCTGGATGCCAGTTGCCAGTTGCCAATTCACTAGAATTATCGAATTTGAATCTGGTTGCCGTTTGCCAGTTGCCTATTCAGTTCTAATACTCTAAACCCGTCTCAAATCGAATCGGCAGCTGGATGCCAGTTGCCAGTTGCCAATTCGATAGAATTTGCGAACTGGCATCTGGTTGCCTTTTGCCAGTTGCCTATTCAGTTCTTATACTCTAAAACCGTCTCAAACCGAATTTGCAGCTGGATGCCAGTTGCCAATTCACTAGAATTATCGAATTTGCATCTGGTTGCCGTTTGTCAGTTGCCTATTCAGTTCTAATACTATAAACCCGTCTCAAATCGAATCGGCAGCTGGATGCCAGTTGCCAGTTGCCAATTCAATAGAATTTGCGAACTGGCATCTGGTTGCCGTTTGCCAGTTGCCTATTCAGTTCTTATACTCTAAAACCCTCTCAAATCGAATTGGCAGCTGGATGTCAGTTGCCAATTCATTAGAATTATCGAATTGGCATCTGGTTGCCGTTTGGCAGTTGCCCATTCAGTTCTTATACTCTAAACCCGTCTCAAATCGAATCGGCAGCTGGATTCCATTGCCAGTTTCCAATTCAATAGAATTTGCGAATTGGCATCCGGTTGCCTTTTGCCAGTTGCTTATTCAGTTGTTATGCTCTTAAACCCTCTCAAATCGAATTGGCAGCTGTCTGCAGGTTGCCAGTTGTCAATACAATTGAGTTTGCGAACTGGAATCTGGTTGCCGTTTGCCTGTTGCCTATTCAGTTCTTATACTCTAAACCCGTCTCAAATCGAATCGGCAGCTGGATGCGACTAGCCACTTGCCGATTCAATAGAATTTGCGAATTGACATCTGGTTGCCGTTTGCCAGTTGCCTATTCAGTTGTCATGCTCTCAAACGCTCTCAAATCGAATAAGCAGCTGGCTGCCGGTTGCCAGTTGCCAATCAATTGAGTTTGCGGACTGGCATCTGTTTGCCATTTGCCAGTTGCCTATTCAGTTCTTATACTCTAAAACCGTCTCAAACCGATTTGGCAGCTGGCTCCCAGTTGCCAGTTGCCAATTCACTAGAATTATCGAATTGGCATCTGGTTGCCGTTTGCCAGTTGGCTATTCAGTTCTTATACTCTAAACCCGTTTCAAATCGAATCAGCAGCTGGATGCCAGTTGCCAGTTGCCAATTTAATAGAATTTGCGAATTGGCATCTGGTTGCCGTTTGCCAGCTGCCTATTCTGTTGTTATGCTCTAAAACCCTCTCAAATCGAATTGGCAGCTGGCTGCCGGTTGCCAGTTGCCAATTCAATTGAGTGTGCGAACTGGCATCTGGTTTGCCAGTTGCTTATTCAGTTCTTATACATTTAAACCGTCTCAAATCGAATTGGCAGCTGGCTGCCAGTTGCTTGTTTCCAATTCACTAGAATTATCGAATTGGCATCTGGTTGCCGTTTGCCAGTTGCCTATTCAGTTCTTATAGTCTAACCCCGTCTCAAATCGAATCGGCAGCTTGATGCCAGTTGCCAATTCAATAGAATTTGTGAATTGGTATCTCGTTAGCGTTTGCCAGATGCCTATTCAGTTGTTATGCTCTGAAACCCTCTCAAATCGAATTGACAGCTGGCTGCCGGTTGCCAGCTGCCAATTAGATTGAGTTTGCGAACTGGCATCTGGTTGCCGTTTGCCAGTTGCATTTCAGTCCTTATACTCTAAAACCGTCTCAAATCGAATTGGCAGCTGGCTGCCAGTTGCCAGTTGCCAGTTGCCAATTCACTAGAATTATCGAATTGACATCTGGTTGCCGTTTGTCAGTTGCCTATTCAGTTCTTATACTCTAAACCCGTCTCAAATCGAATCGGCATCTGGATGCCAGTTGCCAGTTGCCAATTCAATAGAATTCGCGAATAGGCATCTTGTTGCCGTTTGCCAGTTGCTTATTCAGTTGTTATGCTCTAAACCCCTCTCAAATCGAATTGGCAGCGGGCTGCCGGTTGCCAATTGCCAAATAATTTGAGTGTGCGAACTGGCATCTGTTTTCCGTTTGCCTGTTGCCTTCTCACCTTTTCAATTCTTATACTCTAAAACTTTCTCAAATCGAATTGGCAGCTGGCTGTCTGTTGCCAGTTGCTAATTCACTAGAATTATCGAATTGGCATCTAGTTGCCGTTTGCCTGTTGCCTATTCAGTTCTTATAATCTAAACCCGTCTCAAATCGAATCGGCAGCTGGATGCCAGTCGCCAATTCAATAGAATTTGCGAATTGGCATCTGGTTGCCGTTTGCCAGTTGCCTATTCAGTTGTTATGCTCTAAAACCCTCTCAAATCGAATTGGGAGCTGGCTGCCGGTAACCAGTTGCCTATTTAATTGAGTTTGCGAACTGGCATCTGGTTGCCGTTTGCCAGTTGCCTATTCAGTTCTTATACTCTAAAACCATCTTAAATCGAATTGGCAGCTGGATGCCAGTTGCCAGTTTCCAATTCACTAGAATAATCGAATTGGCATCTGGTTGCCGATTGCCAGTTGCCTATTCAGTTCTTATACTCTTAACCCGTCTCAAATCGAATCGGCAGCTGCACGCGAGTTGCCAGTTGCCAATTCAATAGAATTTGCGAATTGGCATCTGGTTGCCAGTTGCCTATTCAGTTGTTATGCTCTAAAACCCTCTCAAATCGAAATGGCATTTGGCTGCCGGTAACCGGTTGCCAATTCAATGGAGTTTACGAACTGGCATCTGGTTGCCGTTTGCCGGTTGCCTATTCAGTTCTTATACTCTAAAACCGTCTGAAATCGAATTGGCAGCTGGTTGCCAGATGCAAGTTGCCAATTCACTGGAATTATCGAATTGGCATCTGGTTGCCGTTTGCCAGTTGCCTATTCAGTTGTTATGGTCTAAAACACTCTCAAATCGAATTGGCAGCTGGCTGCCGGTAACCAGTTGCCAATTCAATTGAGTTTGCGAACTGGCATCTGGTTGCCGTTTGCCAGTTGCCTATTCAGTTCTTATACTCTCAACCCGTCTCATATCGAATTGGCAGCTGGATGCCAGTTGCCAGTTGCCAATTCACTAGAATTATCGGATTTGAATCTGGTTGCCGTTTGCCAGTTGCCTATTCAGTTCTAATACTCTAAACCCGTCTCAAATCGAATCGGCAGCTGGATGCCAGTTGCCAGTTGCCAATTCGATAGAATTTGCGAACTGGCATCTGGTTGCCTTTTGCCAGTTGCCTATTCAGTTCTTATACTCTAAAACCGTCTCAAACCGAATTTGCAGCTGGATGCCAGTTGCCAGTTGCCAGTTGCCAATTCACTAGAATTATCGAATTTGCATCTGGTTGCCGCTTGCCAGTTGCCTATTCAGTTCTAATACTCTAAACCCGTCTCAAATCGAATCGGCAGCTGGATGCCAGTTGCCAGTTGCCAATTCAATAGAATTTGCGAACTGGCATCTGGTTGCCGTTTGCCAGTTGCCTATTCAGTTCTTATACTCTAAAACCCTCTCAAATCGAATTGGCAGCTGGATGTCAGTTGCCAATTCATTAGAATTATCGAATTGGCATCTGGTTGCCGTTTGGCAGTTGCCCATTCAGTTCTTATACTCTAAACCCGTCTCAAATCGAATCGGCAGCTGGATTCCATTGCCAGTTTCCAATTCAATAGAATTTGCGAATTGGCATCCGGTTGCCTTTTGCCAGTTGCTTATTCAGTTGTTATGCTCTTAAACCCTCTCAAATCGAATTGGCAGCTGTCTGCAGGTTGCCAGTTGTCAATACAATTGAGTTTGCGAACTGGAATCTGGTTGCCGTTTGCCTTTTGCCTATTCAGTTCTTATACTCTAAACCCGTCTCAAATCGAATCGGCAGCTGGATGCGACTAGCCACTTGCCGATTCAATAGAATTTGCGAATTGACATCTGGTTGCCGTTTGCCAGTTGCCTATTCAGTTGTCATGCTCTCAAACGCTCTCAAATCGAATTGGCAGCTGGCTGCCGGTTGCCAGTTGCCAATCAATTGAGTTTGCGAACTGGCATCTGTTTGCCATTTGCCAGTTGCCTATTCAGTTCTTATACTCTAAAACCGTCTCAAACCGATTTGGCAGCTGGCTCCCAGTTGCCAGTTGCCAATTCACTAGAATTATCGAATTGGCATCTGGTTGCCGTTTGCCAGTTGGCTATTCAGTTCTTATACTCTAAACCCGTTTCAAATCGAATCAGCAGCTGGATGCCAGTTGCCAGTTGCCAATTTAATAGAATTTGCGAATTGGCATCTGGTTGCCGTTTGCCAGCTGCCTATTCTGTTGTTATGCTCTAAAACCCTCTCAAATCGAATTGGCAGCTGGCTGCCGGTTGCCAGTTGCCAATTCAATTGAGTGTGCGAACTGGCATCTGGTTTGCCAGTTGCTTATTCAGTTCTTAAACATTTAAACCGTCTCAAACCGAATTGGCAGCTGGCTGCCAGTTGCTAGTTTCCAATTCACTAGAATTATCGAATTGGCATCTGGTTGCCGTTTGCCAGTTGCCTATTCAGTTCTTATAGTCTAACCCCGTCTCAAATCGAATCGGCAGCTTGATGCCAGTTGCCAATTCAATAGAATTTGTGAATTGGTATCTCGTTAGCGTTTGCCAGATGCCTATTCAGTTGTTATGCTCTGAAACCCTCTCAAATCGAATTGACAGCTGGCTGCCGTTTGCCAGCTGCCAATTAGATTGAGTTTGCGAACTGGCATCTGGTTGCCGTTTGCCAGTTGCATTTCAGTTATTATACTCTAAAACACTCTCAAATCGAATTGGCAGCTGGCTGCCAGTTGCCAGTTCACTAGAATTATCGAATTGGCATCTGGTTGCTGTTTGCCAGTTGCCTATTCAGTTCGTATACTCTAAACCCGTCTCAAATCGAATCGGCATCTGGATGCCAGTTGCCAGTTGCCAATTCAATAGAATTCGCGAATAGGCATCTTGTTGCCGTTTGCCAGTTGCCTATTCAGTTGTTATGCTCTAAACCCCTCTCAAATCGAATTGGCAGCGGGCTGCCGGTTGCCAGTTGCCAAATAATTTGAGTGTGCGAACTGGCATCTGTTTTCCGTTTGCCTGTTGCCTTTTAAATTCTTATACTCTAAAACTTTCTCAAATCGAATTGGCAGCTGGCTGTCTGTTGCCAGTTGCCAATTCACTAGAATTATCGAATTGGCATCTGGTTGCCGTTTGCCTGTTGCCTATTCAGTTCTTATAATCTAAACCCGTCTCAAATCGAATCGGCAGCTGGATGCCAGTTGCCAATTCAATAGAATTTGCGAATTGGCATCTGGTTGCCGTTTGCCAGTTGCCTATTCAGTTGTTATGCTCTAAAACCCTCTCAAAACGAATTGGCAGCTGGCTGCCGGTTGCCAGTTGCTAATTCAATTGAGTGTGCGAACTGGCATCTGGTTGCCGTTTGCCAGTTGACTATTCAGTTCTTATACTCTAAAACCGTCTCAAATCGAATCGGCAGCTGGATGCCAGTTGCCAATTCACTAGAATTATCGAATTGGCATCTGGTTGCCGTTTGCAAGATGTCTATTCAGTTGTTATGCTCTAAAATCCTCTCAAATCGAATTGACAGCTGGCTGCCGGTTGCCAGTTGCAAATTCATTTGAGTTTGCGAACTGGCATCTGGTTGCCGTTTGCCAGTTGCCTATTCAGTTCTTTTACTCTAAAACCGTCTCAAATCGAATTGGCAGCTGGCTGCCAGTTGCCAATTCACTAGAATTATCGAATTGGCATCTGGTTGCCGCTTGCCAGTTGCCTATTCAGTTCTTATGCTCTAAAACCCTCTCAAATCGAATTGGTAGCTGGCTGTCGGTTGCCAGTTGCCAATTCAATTGAGTGTGCGAACAGGCACCTAGTTGCCGTTTGTCAGTTGCCTTTTCAGTTCTTATACTCCAAAACCGTCTCAAATCGAATTGGCAGCTGTCTGCCGGTTGCCAGTTGCCAATTCATTTGAGTGTGCGAACTGGCAATTGGTTGCCGTTTGTCAGTTGCATATTCAGTTTTTATACTCTAAAACCGTCTCAAATCGAATTGGCAGCTGGCTGCCAGTTGCCAGTTGCCAATTCACTAGAATTATCGAATTGGCATCTGGTTGCCGTTTGCCAGTTGCCTATTCAGTTCTTATACTCCAAACCCGTCTCAAATCGAATCGGCAGCTGGATGCCAGTTGCCAGTTGCCAATTCAATAGAATTTGCGAATTGGCATCTGGTTGCCGTTTGCCAGTTGCCTATTCAGTTGTTATGCTCTTAAACCCTCTCAAATTGAATTGGCAACTGGCTGCCGGTTGCCAGTTGCCAATTCAATTGAGTTAACGAATTGGCAGCCAGAGTGTGAAGTTAGATGCCATTTGCCAGTTGCCGATTGAATAGGCAACTGGCAACTGGCAGCCAACTTCACGGACATCGCTATGGCTTGTGATGTCATTTCATCTCAATGCCGGGTAAAAGTCCCACAAAATCGGAAGCAACGTCTCCAAAATGACCTTAATAGTGTTGACAGGGAAATCCATTTGCCATTTAAGGGATGTCGTGACAATGTTTTCGTTTCAATTCTTTTTTGACAGAAAATCCTATTAGCAAACAGCGTAAACCCTTATCAGATGCCTCATCTGATTATGGTCTACACTATTTGCATATGTCCTAACTAAGAGTAGGCTAAGGCAGGACAGCAACGTAAAAGAAAGTTGTTTGCTTATTGGTTTGGCATTCAACGGCCCTGTCAACTTTCTTAGGTGATATCGAGCCGAACACATCGCTACTCAGGTATCATGCAGCCTTGTACACACAAATGTTGTAGCGACACCCCATAGATATTACAGCGTTGTCTACGCAAGCTTATCATCAGGAATCTAGTTTGAACGTTTGTCATTCACATGAGCTTTTTGTGGGCAAAAATTTCGTTAAAATCAGACAGAATTTGTATTGCCATTACGAAAACACGCCTATACATATCGCCTTTATCGCCGAAAATATGAAAAATTTAAGATGAAAAATTGGGATATTTTTCTTATTAGATTGTGGGTACTCGATGAGGCGGTTCTAACGAGTACATACAATCTATATTTTAGAGCAGAAATAAGAAAAATAAGGTTTACCTCTGCAAACCCCAGTTTTACTATATAAAAGTGGGGTTCAAGGGGGTCAAAATTATATAGGCGTGTTTTCGTGATGTCGAAGAGAAGTTCTCGCTCGAGTATTTTGTGAGTTTCGCTGTGTTCCGGCATAGTAGCAATAAGACTTAAACACACGAACAAGAGAGATAATAGCAAGTGTTTTATGAATTTATTAATAACGTTATAAGTTAATCTAAAATTATAAAAATAACATGCACGTACAAATGCGGTTTCCACACGACTATTCCTTGTCGAACTCAACGCTGTCGATTTCAACATTCCCAACAGCCACATGTCGCTAGGGCAACGTTAAATCAACGCCGGTGAAACGTCACGACGTTGCGCCGACGTAGATGTGGTTGCGCTGACGTTGAAGTGACGTCACAATTACGTCATGGGCCTGCTGGGTTGTTAGTTGTCGAATTTAACATCTATCTAATTCAAAAAAGCATCACTTGATTAGTCTTTGTTGAATTCGACACTGATGAATTCAAAGTAATTCAGACCAGTATCCTTGGATTATGCAAGTGTTCTTATTAATCACATTGTCAAAAACGATTTTACATTTGTCGAATTATTTGAACAAAAAAAACACAATAAAAACAAAAAAAAAAAAAAAAAAACAAATAACAAACAACAACAACAACAATAAAACTAATCAAACAACTTGACCATATGATGAATCTAGTCCATTTGACAATTACGAATTCGGGGACACGGCCTCTTATCATTTATGCATACGAAATTCACATTGTTTTACCGAAAACATTACGTTATTGTTTATCAAGTCCGTATAATGAACTCCCATTTAAACCCCACTTTAAATAGAGGTGTTGCGAGTCATGAATCATAATGGGGACCACTGAGATTCCTGAAATAAAGGTATGTTGTGTGTACTCATTAGAATCGCCTTATTGAGTACACACAACCTACCTTTTACAGATCCAGTAAGCACCCCCACCCCGAAAAATATTCAAATATATGGATATCTGGAAGGCATCACGAAAACATACGTATATAATTTTGAGCCCCATAAACCCCATTTTTTATACAGTAAACAGGTTCTATAAAAGAGTTATCCTTTGGAAGCAAGAACTACACCACAGAAATGGAAAATATGAAGTGTACTTGTTTTCTGGGCCAGACTAGCTAGTTCCGGCCAATTAGGCCTCATCAGTGACCCTCAAATATTTTCAAAATTCCACGATGGAATCAAGACTGGGATTTACAGGGATATACATTTGTTTTTTCATTATTCCTGCTCAAAAACATAGATTGTTGATACTCGTTAGAACGGCCTCGGTGAGGCGGTTCTAACGAGTTCCCACAATTTATGTTTTGAGCAGAAATATGAAAAAAGTATCAGAATTTTTTATCTGAAAATTTTCATTTTTGGTGGTGAAATTTTCAATATATTTGAATAGGATTGTTCGTAATAATTGGGTGAATTCTCTAGGCACTCAGTATGAGCGATTTCGAATTAGCCATGGTAAACGAGCTATCTGTGTTCGTTTTATCGAAGTTTCACTCTTTTCATTATCTTTAACAATTGAGCCAGCGCATGACAAAACTTACACGAAGGCTTGAGCGACCAGCGAAGACTCAGATCAGCCTGCGCATTCGCGCAGTCTGATCAGAGTCTTCGCTGATCGCATGTAGTACCTACTATAGGCTTATATCAAAGCAAGGATACATAAGAAAAAGGGCTTGCCATAGTGGATGGGTGCGCAGATTAATTTGAGTCTCTGCTGGTCGCAACGGTCTTATTGTATGTTTTGTCATGCGCCGGCTCAATTTAGAAAAAAAAATATATCCCAGGGACCCAAAAACGAGATTGAATCAGCCATGGGTGTTTGAGTTATTGAAATTTTACTGCATGAACCTCCGTAAATACCACTTATCTCTATTATAGTCTTCATTACATGAACTTGTTAATAAGTGTCAAACCCGGTTTGAAGAAACATATTGGGCTGCATGGTATCGCCCCGCAGAGCTAAAACCCGGACCGAACATGAGTACTGGTGTACCGCTGCATGCCTTTGAAGGTCTAAGCCTGCCCAGGCAAAGTCATGCGAGTGTCGGACCCGTCCCTGCATATAAGCCCTAGGGATGTGTTTTGGGTCGTAGGACTTGAGATGCCTACAAAACTGGAAGCAACGTCTCCAAAATGACGTATATAGTGTTGGAGGGGACGTCAAACATCAACACAAACAAATAAATATCTCGATATATAACTTTTCTCGCAACAATGAACATCTATATATTTATAATTATACTGATAATTTTAAAATAAATAAATATACATGTACATATGAATATATCTCCATGCTGACTATAAAAATAACAATAAACATTTTAATATTAACGCGAACAAATAAATCTCTCTGAAGCTCTTTTCACTTGAGCATAGCAGTAATCCTGCTCATAAATATTAAACTATCCACAGTTGTTGACATTTAAATATTTATGAACAGTATTAATTTCTTTCTCAGTTTTGGTAATTGTGTATTACTTCAAGTTCCCAAATGAGCAGAACATAATAAATACCCTGCTCGTAAATATTAAAATGCGAATAACCGATGACATTTTAATTTTAATTAGTAGGACTCATTACGGATGAGTAGAATGAAAAAAAAGTTTACAACACCTGACCCGAATGTTGTAAACATTGTTATTCTCAACACAACTTAGCACGACGATTACTCTGCTCATAAATATTAAAATGCCATCATTTGCTGGCATTTCAGTATTAATGAGCAGGACAAATATTGTTTTCTACTTAACTGAGCACGAGAAATGCCTCCTCTTTACTATCAGCTTTAAATTTATGAACAGTATAAAATTCCTGCTCAGATGAGTTGAGCATTAACAAGACAAGTTCTTAACCTTGGCACCAGGACAATGAACAGCTCAGCCAGTAAAGAATGACGGACCAACGTAAGGCCGATAGCGATACGACGTAGCAACGTCGTATCGTTGTCGGCCCAACGTTTGGCCCGCCGTTGCATGCTAGCTGGGTGAGAACCTTTACCTGTTATTTACACATCGCTGGTCATAGACATTGCACCCATTACGCATATTACGCAAGTGCGTAATGTAGAATATTTGCAATAAATAGAAATAATCTAAAATAGAGGCTGCTCATAATGGGAAGAATTTGCTCCCCTCGGGAGCAAATTCTTTCCTTTAAGAGCAGCCCTTATAATATGTTATGGAAAAATCTTATTACTTCTGGCGCTTTCTCTTTATTGCAAATTTCTTTATGTTACGCAAAATGCACAATGTGCTCTACCTCTATTATTATTGAGATGTTTAAAAGACGAAATCTTTCTGTTTCGAAGCAATAAAAAATTTTTTTTATTATTTTCGCCCATAAATATTTCAACGCCATCAATAGACGACATTTTTATTTGTTTATGAGCAGAACCAACACTATTGTCTGCTGGTTCAAGCATGAACAAGTCTTACTGACTGCTGCTTTGTTTTTAAATTTACGAGCAGTACAGGTATAGTTCGCCAACAAATAGCTGGCAGTGACGTAGCTGACTATTGGAGCTATTTACCGTTAGCCCCTTTGCATTGTTCAAAACAAAAACAAGTCGTGACGTCACTGTCAACTATTCCTCGACGGACAGTACTGTCCGTCGAGGAATAGTTGACAGTGACGTCACGGCTACAGTACTGTCCGTCGAGGAATAGTTGACAGTGACGTCACGGCTTGTTTTTGTTTTGAACACTGCAAAGCTTATGGGGCTAACGGTAAAATAGCTCAAATAGTCAGCTACGTCACTGTCAGCTATTTGTTGGCGAACTATACAAATGCCACACTCAGATGAGTTAAGCATAATAAAATATACGAGAGTGATGGCCTTGCAAGTTTCCAAGCTTGAGATATTGAAGTAAGACACAGAGTCTGTGTCAGAAGCTCCTTGAGTAGGCTTGGGCTAGGTTACTGTATGGTCACATTCCAAGAACTGCTACATCCGGGCTTTATCTTGCCAAGCACCGCTGTCATGAAGACATTGACTATCACCCATGGTAGGCTGAAAAAAGAAAGAAATGAAACTGTTTTATTTGGGTTTTACGGCCCTTCAATAGCGGTGTACGAGAAGAGAAGCACCCAGCCCATCATAATAGCAGAACTATCCTTCTCAGCGTTTAACCATTTTCTCTGTTCACAAGGTTTTAAATTTTTCTGTGCAGGGAAAACGCAATCTACATGTTTGGGCATCATATTTTTAATTTAATACTTGTGCCTTTTGTGGGGATGGGAGGGGGCGGAGGTAATAATTATCTTATCCGTACGAAGAAAGGGGGGTATAATTACATTTTGCAATCAAAGTACTGACAGCACTGGTGGATCAGTTGTCCAAGAGTGTAGCCTGGATAAAATGGCCCTGACCGGTGCTTAAGAATGTTTCGATTAATCAACCACCCCCGAAAAGCTCCGCCCACCTCCCTCACACAAATACCCGCTGACGGCATAATGCAACTTTGCAGTAGTTCTTCCTATATAGGGTTCTCCCTATCTAGGGCGGGCTTTGGGACAGAATTATTGTCAGCACGGTGTTATACCATAACTTAACCCATTGCATGCGGAGAACCTCTAAAGGGATACCTTGACAAACAGTGCAGGACCAGATCAGACGCCACAGAACGTGGCGTCTGATCAGAGCCTTTACTATTTACTATCAGAATTTTCAGTCAAAAATAGAATAAAAACGAAAAAAAAAAATGAAATAGACCATACACCACTTATATGACAAATGGATTTATCCAACATATATAGCAATGGAAGAGTCCACTAGTATACAATGGGTTAAAATCATTACTTTTACTACTTTCACTATTTGGACATATATAGGTTCCAGAATAGATAAATAAATAAATAAATAAATATTGACCATTAAGAACTTAAATCAGCACTATGTCAAGACTCACCGTCTGATCAGAGTCGAAATCTGATTATTAGGACGGGAAGAGGTTTTGTTTGTTTCAGTCCGTCAACACTATTCAGGTCATTTTGGAGACAGTGCTTCCCATTTTTGTGGGACTTTTACTCAACATTGAGATGAAATGACATCTCAAGCCCTGCCGCCCAAAGAAACCAAACGGCTTATGTTCATTGGACGGTCTGACTCACAGCACTTTGCCTGGGCAGGCTTAGCCCTTCTAAGCGGTTTACCAGTAATCATGTGTGACCAGTTTCAGCTCTGCGTTGGAGCACCATGCAGCCCGATCTATTTTTTCAAGCCCCGGAAGGAGATGCCTGGGAAAAGTAAATGAGGCGGCTCGCGTGAAAAGGATTTTTTCTTCCACGCGAACAGCGAAGGACAATGGAAGAGTTCACCTGTGATAAAACCCTTTCTCGCATCCAGAATGGTCACTGGTTGCTGAGCCACCTTTCAGTGAAAGCATATATAGAGGCTCTTGAGCGTTCAGTAGGGGTCACGTACGTTTGAACGATGCATAATTGCAAACCCAAATCAACTGAGACATGTGAGTATGCAATCAAAAGTAAGAACACATATGGTCAAGATTCATGTACTTTTGATATAGCGTGTGGGATCGTGTCCGCAACTATGTGATCTTTTCTTAAGACATTTGGAACATAAAACCCAGACTTTATACTGTGAAATGAACATCCTTCAAATAACGAGATCAACCAGTTTGTCCCAACACATTTTCTTAAAACTTAAAAAATATCTAGCACACCAAATAAGGTCTTGATCTTATAACAATGTGTAGATCATCACCATCATCATCATCAACAACAACAACAATACCAATAAAACTACTACTTCTACTACCACTACTACTTATAATAATAATCTAACGTTAACGATACCGCCGCACATTTAAGTCGGGGCACAGCACACAATATGGGGTCCATGTTGTGTCACAGCATTTCCTACAATTTAAGTGTGCGTCCAGGGAAGAAGCAGATCAGCCTGTGCATCTGCGCCGTCTGATCAGAGTCTTCATTGTGCGCTCTAAGGGCCCAGTGCTCATTCATGCAGCAAGATAAGTCTCTGATCAGACTATATGGATGCGCAGGTTGATTTATTAGGCGCAATTTAAAACCCAAACGGGACACCAAAAGGACACCACTTCTTTTTTTGACAATCCCCTACCCTAAAAGGGATCCGCTTTTAACCCTTACGATGCCAATCACAACAATTGCCGTCTGCTTTGTTGTCAGTTCGTTACTTTAAAAGTCATGGTGGAAAACAATGTGGACCCAGATTCAGACTGCTCTGATCAGGGTCCGCATGTTTTGCCTGTATGCAAAAAGCGGTTGGAAATGTATGCAAGAATAATTGCAGCAGACGACATGAACAGACGACATTTTCAGATGCAGTTTTTCTTGGCATTTTTATGGTTAAAGGAAAATATTTTCTCCTCAGGAACAAGGCCTTGCCTATGACAACAGATAGGGGAATAATACGATCCAAATTTTCCCTTTAATTAAGAAATAGATCAGCTCTAACTGTGATTTGTTGAGTAATAAATCACAGTTTGGAGGTCAGTTGTAAAGTAGACCAAATCACGAGCGCGTAGCGCGCGTGATTTGTCTACTTACAACTGACCGACAAACTGTGATTTATTACTCAACAAATCACAAACTAGAGCTGATCTATTTCGATTCTAACACGCTGAAAATAGGCAATATTGCTGTTGTTTCCTTCAAAATCTCACAACTTTTCGCCATTGTTAGAATAAATCCCGCTAAAATTATCGACTGAAACACAAGCATTTATATCCTTTTCTAACGTTTTCGATGCGAGAAAATGACGTTACACCGTCTAACGTCAAGGAAATCGACTAGTGACGTCATAAATTTGCAGTTTTTAATGACGTCACTCGTCACGCTCTTCCGAGCTGTGATTTGTTGCATAATAAAACACAGTTATTTTCCATTGCCTATATAGGCGCACTGTGTTAGAATTTCTATTGACGATCCCTATTGATAGGTTTGTTCGTTTGATTCAAAGTTTAACGTCCCCGTCAACACTGTATAGGCCTCTTTGGAGACGTTGCTTCCAATTTTGTGGGAAATGACATCTCAAGCCATGTCGCCCAATGAAACCAATAGGGTTTATAAGCACGGACGGGCCGACTCGCACTGCTTTTCCTTGGCAACGGTTTACCGGTACTCGGGTGCGGTCGGTTTCAGCTCTGCGTGGAAGCATCATGTAGCCCATCTATTTCTTCAAGCCCCGATGGGTGGGGGCGATGAGTATTAAATAAACGTGAACTCAAATTAAAAATGGTTTACACGAGGAGCAATGGGGATAATAAACAGATACTTTCCTATTTTGCATTGATAACATATGTTGTGGGTACTTGTTAGAATCGCCTCATCGAGGCGATTCTAACAAGTACTCACAACCCAGGCTACATGGTGATAATGCTTAAATATCCTCACACTCTCCTGTACCTGGAACTTGGGTCTACTGCAGCCCCCGCCCAGCGGGGCTTGAAGAAATAGATGAGCTGCATGATGCTTCCTCGCAGAGCTGACAGCGACCGCACACGGGTACTGGTAAACCACTTAGAGGATCTAAGCCTGCCCAGGCAAAGCGGTGCGAGTAGGCCCATCCGTGCTTATAAACCCTATTGGTTTCATTGGGCGGCAGGACTTGAGATGTCATTTCATCTCAATGTCGGGTAAAAGTCCCACAAAATTGGAAGCAACGTCTCCAACATGACCTTTACTGTGTTGACGGGGACGTTAAACCTTAAATCAAACCACCAACACCTGAGTCTACTCACTTGTGAGCTCTGATCATACGGCAATTATCTGGACATCTTCATTTTCACTATCCCCGTCTATAATATCTTCTAACGTTGTCCCTCGCGTTCCGCTCTCGATTTCTTCCCGATTACCATCGCTACCAGTACTAAGAAAACTTAAATCTAGCTCATTTGTATTTCTTGAACCGAGGAATGGTGATGTTAATGTCTCTGGCTTTTCAAATTTCCGCAGTTTTCTAAGTTCAGAATGTACACTTTCGATTTCCGTGTTTATGGCAACAAAATTGTTCTTTTCAGGTTTCAGTGGGGTTTCAATGGCACCGGCGATTACAGTTTCAGCGATGGTGGATTGGTCTTGTCTTGGCGTCAAACTAAAGTCAAGATGCCTCGGCTGATGCCTCGGTGGATTGTGAACTGGGGTTTCGAACGCATTGCAATTCACTTGGCCGTGTATAGAGCCGATGTAGGTGTGATAAGGCGTGGCGATTTGCTGTGGGTGGAAGACTGGTGTCATGGGCATGTGGTCTGGACCGTAGGGGTAGATACTGGAAACCAGTACCCCGTCAGGCGAGAATTGAGGAACGCATCCTTGTTCCTGAATATACTGGAGTGTCTGTCTGTATGCGGCTTCTCGTCTTGCATTGTCCTGCTGGATCAAGTTTGACAACTGAGCGATATAGTTCATAGCAAGACGCAAGGTTCGAATCTTCGACATCCTCTTTCGGAAGGCGTGGTAGTGCGGAGGCAGCACCTTCTTCAGTTCTTCTAGGGCCTGGTTCATCTTATGCATTCTCACTCTTTCTTGTGTGTTCGCCATGAGTCTTCTAGCCTCGCTGTCCTCGTCTTCTACCTCTTCTTCTCTCTGTCTTTTCCTGGATTTTCTGGGACCCCTTCTCTTCAGTTTCTCAGCTGGTTTAACGGGAGTTGGTACATACGGACCAACAGTTGTACAAGAAAGGTCAAGGATGCGTTCTGAGCCTGAAACTTCTGAGGACAGCGTCGCAGATTCCAGTTTTGAAGTCATTGTGTCATAAAAATCTTAGACACCTATTTTTCTTTCTTTGAATATAAAAATCGTATAAATTGATTGTCTTTTGATTGTTTTAATTTAATTTACTTTCCTTTTTTCAAACTGGCACTGCACTTTTCAAATATCCAATATCAAGGAATAGTCAATGCACGTGTACACTTGTATGTCCGTTTTGAAACAATTTCATGAGGTTTCAGATTCTGGTCATTTTGTCACTTTTTTGTGGGGACTAATGGACCACGTGATGGCACTAATCAACCAATGAAAATCAATTTCTCGGTTCTGAAAGACTCTCGAAGAGTTAGTTGGCTTCAAAGGTTGTAAATTTTCACCTAGGTGCTAACTGGGCGGTCAGCGTGAGGTTTCGAAAACTCTTAGACAATGCCGAAAATGGTCATACTGGCTTGTAAGAAGCTGCAGTTAATTGCCGTCACCAAAAAAGGGGGAAGAAATGAAAAAAATAATAAATAAAAAAATCATGATATCAGGCCACATATTTTTCAGGCATTTGCAGGATTTCAGGCTTTTAGAGCTTGATTTTTTTTTCTTCATTTCAGGCTTTTAGATTTTGAGTTTTCCTCATAATCTGTTTAACCCGTATCCTGCTGAATACATTTATTTAGCCACACCCATTTCTGACTGTGAACCAATCAAATTACTTGATATAATATCTTCATTCAGTTCTGATCTGGAACTACACTGTTTGCAAAGGTAGAGAGTGTCGTGTTCAGAAGGATAAGTGTTAAAATGATTTTTAAGGCTGCAAAATCAGGCCTTTTATGGAAAACTTGGTCAGTATGAGGCCTGTGATATACAGGAAAACTTCAGTCACTTGAACAATGATGGCTCGTTTACCTTGGCTAATTCGAACTCGCTTTGTGTCCCTGAGAATTCTTTCAATAACAATATGATGATTTAGAGAGTTTTTTACGGTTTTGGTTTTACGGCCCTTGTACAAGATTCTTTCACTCATATCGAGCCAATTGTTAATCAGAGGTGGGCAAAAACCGGAGTACCCGGAGAAAAACCACCTGACCTACCGTTGCAGAACACATGTGACCCAAGCAAGGCTCGAACCCACAGCGATGAAAGACCTAATGGTTAAAAGTCAGCGCTCTTAAACACTAGGCCAGGGAGGCCCTTAGGGAGGTTTTCCTGAATATTGAAAAGGTATGCTGTGTGTACTCATGAGAATCGCCCCAGAAGTTCTAATGAGTAAACACGACATACCTTTATTTTAAAGAATTATGAAAACGATAGCCTCAAATGGTCACCTGTAGGTTTCATGCTCTGTCGCCATGACTAACCCTCGGTAATAATAATAATAATAATAATAATAATAATAATAATAATAATAATAATAATAATAATAATAAAATACTTCTACTACTGCTTCTTCTACTACTACTACAACAACAACTACTACTACTACTACTACTACTGCTTATACTACTACTACTACTACTACTACTACTACTACTACTACCATATAATTGACTTTATTTATAGAGGGTAACAAAATTAGTACTAATCTTCCATGGGGCCTTCTTTCCTCCTGGGTCCCCCACCCCCCGCCCATCGGGGCTTGAAGAAATAGATGGGCTGCATGATGCCTCAACGCAGAGCTGAAACCGACCCCACACAAGTACTGGTAAATCACTTAGAGGATCTAAGCCTGCCCAGGCAAAGTGGTGCGAGTCGGACAGTCCGATGCTTATAAACCCTATTGGTTTCATTGGGTGACAGGGCTTTAGATGACATTTCATCTCAATGTCGGGTAAAAGTCCCACAAAATTGGAAACAAGCTCTCCAAAATGGCCTATGACAAATCTACCTCTCAATCTCAATTATCCGATGGTTTTCCACTGCACCATAGCCCACCGCCCATCGGGGCTTGAAGAAATATATGAGCTGCATGAAGCTTCCAAGCAGAGCTGAATCCGACCGCACACTATATAGTACTGGTATACCGCTTAGGGGATCTAAGCCTGTCCAGGAAAAGCGGTGCGAGTCGGACAGTCCCATGCTTATAAACCCTATTGGTTTAATTTGGCGACAGGGCTTGAGATGTCATTTCATCTCAATGTCGGTTAAAAGTTCTTCAAAGTTGGAAACAAGATCTCCAAAATGGCCTATACAGTGTTGAAGGGGTCGTTAAACCTCAAATCAGACAAATCTACCGCTTAGGGGATCTAAGCCTGTCCAGGAAAAGCGGTGCGAGTCGGACCGTACATGCCTATAAACCCTATTGGTTTTATTGGGCGACAGGGCTTGAAATGTCATTTCATCTCAATGTCGGGTAAAAGTCCCACAAAATTGGAAGCAACGTCTCCAAAATGACCTTTACAGTGTTGACGAGGACGTTTAACATCAAATCAAACAAAACAAATCCACTGCACAACAGTTCGAACTGGTCTTTGCTCGAACAAATTTCATAGTCCAAAATGTATTCGAACTGTTGAAGATCCACTGCATCTTGAAATGAATGGAACGAGTGACAAAACCTACCCAATACAAAGAAAAGACCTGCTCGACAAGTGAAGACTCAGACAGTCCGGCCAGCGTTGTCGCTTGCTACTCTTTGAAAAGCCAGGCCCATGCGATCAACCAGGACCCTGATCACATTGCGCGGTTGCGCAGGCTGATCTGAGTCGTTGCTGGTCGCACACGTTTTATTGTAGGCTTTGTCGCGCGCTGGCTAAATAAATAAATAAATAATGCTTATGAAGTGTGATACATGTAAAATAGTTTAAATCTAGATAAACCCAAACACCCCATCAAATATCTCTATTTTAAAATAAAAGTATAGACTATTGAAAATAATTTCCTGAACTTGACAATAAAGCTGGTCTGGCAAAATAAAGTTATCCTTTACTCCCTCGAAATGACAGTAAACGGAATTTTATAATGATTTAAAAAAAAAGAAAGAAAGAAAGAAAGAAAAATAGAAAGAAAGAAAGAAAAGAAATTAACGTTCATTTTTTTTTTCATATTGCAGATCAAGTAAACAAATCCTTGAAATGAGCCCCCTAGTAAATCCCACTTTATGTGGAAATAATGGGCAGGTGTGGGGTTAAAATGGCTTTGCATTATTATTTTTCTTACTTCTGCTCAAAGACATAGATTATGGGTATTTCTTAAGTCCGCTTAGTTGAAGCAATTTTCACTACAGCATTACCTATGTTTGGAGTATAAATAATAGAAATATTACAAAATTTTCATCGAAAAAAAAATCATTTTTGGAGACATGAAAGAAAGCCCTTCGCATGTTTGTTTTTTTTCGTTCAATCTTTGATGCGTCCTTTTCCATGGAACGCAAAGACGTACATACGGGCAGAAAATCAAAGACAGACTGAACGCATGAACTCGAACACAGGCGCACGCACACATACATATATGAGCCGGGGCACAGCATTTCCTACAACTTACATGTGCGCTTAGCGAAGAATCAGATCAGCCTGCGCATACGTATAGTTTAACCAGAGACTTCTCTTGCTGCATGAAGGAACATTTGACCCTAAGCTATCCCCAGTACGCACAACGAAGACTCTGATCAGACTGCGCGGATGCGCAGGCTGATCTGAGTCTTCGTTGGGCACACATGCCATAATGTAGGTTTTGTCGTGCGCTGACTCATATGTTAACGGAGAATATTGACCCTGAATGCTGGCGATCTAGGCAGACATGCAGAACTGGTGCCATCTACAGAGTTTGTAAGTGAATAAATACGAGAAACAATCAAACTCATGATTTTGTTTGATATCTACATCATCTTAATGGACACCTTTGTCTAAACATTCAAAAATTACGCCATTTTTCTTCATTCTTTCATCGAAAAAAAATGACATCGTCAATTAATATCCTTTTAGACAACGCTTTTAAATTGCGATTAGCTTCTAATCTGAGATTAATGTAGACATTATTCAAAACGAAGAGCTAATTTCTGCCATTTTTACAACCCTGCTATGTCCATGATGTCTGTAAGAAGAATAACCCCAATAATATTAATAGTGCGTGGAAAATCGGACGGAAATAATGACCGGCAAATCCATTTAAAACGCACATTATGATGCCTGCAGGACACCGATTCTGCCCAGATTTCAATAGTTTATTGTTTTCATATATAAAATAGAACTCATTGTGCCACACAATGCGTTCTTTCATGGTCGAAAAATATAATTTTTTGATGAAAAGTTGTGTTAGGCTTTGTCTGCTTCAAACAATCAATTGTGTGTGCTCGTTAGAACCCCCTCATCAAAGCCGCCCCATCGAAGCGGTTCTTTCGAGTACCCCCCCCCCCTCCACCCCCCCCCCCCCCCCCCCCCACCACCAAAAAAAAATCTATATCTTTGAGCAGGAACAAAGAATATAATCTTCAACCATCTCCATAACAAGTCTGTGTAATGAACCCTCATCTAAACCCCACTTGATATAGAGAAAACTGGGCTTTACGGGTGTAAACATTATTTTAGTTATTTCTGCTTCAAGACACTGTGGGTAATCGTTAGAACCGCCTCAATGAGGCGGTTCTAACGAGCACCCAAAACCCACGTTTGATGTATAAATAATTTCATAGCGCCAAGTAATATAAATGAGAAAGTTTCATCAGAAAAATGATATGGATGATTGCACTGTGTTACACGGATGTGTTATCGTAATGCTTGCAAACCCCACTTTTTAGCTCACCTGAGCACGAAGTGCTCATGGTGAGCTATTGTGATCGGTCAATGTCCGTCGTCCGTCGTCCGTCGTGCGTCTTGTGTCGTCAACAATTTGCTTTAAATGCTAACACCTCCTTAACCCTTGAGCCCATTTCAATAAAACTTCATAGGAATATTGCTGAGGTGACCCTCTACAAAAATAGATAAAATTGATCCGCTCTGCTGAACAAGATGGCCGCTAGAGCTAAAAATAGAAAAATCTTTAAACGACAACTTCTCCTGTACCTTAAGGCCAATTTCATTCAAACTTTATAGGAATGTTGCTTAGGTGACCCTCTACCAAAATCGCTAAAACGTTTCCGCTCTGGTGAACAAAATGGCCGCCAGAGCTAAAAATAGAAAATTCTTTAAACGACAACTCCTCCTGTACCCTTGGGTTAAATTAATTCAAACTTCATAGGAATGTTGCTTAGGTGACCCTCTACTAAAATAGCTAAAACGGCATTGCGCTGATGAGCAAAATGGCCGCCATAGCTAAAAATAGAAAAACATCGTAAATTTTGCTTTAAACACAAACTCCTCCTCAACCCTTGGGCCAATTTGATTCAAACTTCAAAGGAATGTTGCCCAAATGACTCTACCAAAATAGCTAAAATCATTGTGCTCTGACAAACAAGATGGCCGCCAGAGCTAAGAAAAAATCTTTAAACGACAATTGCTCCTGTTCCCTTAGGCCAATTTTATTCAAACTTCATAGGAATGTTGCTTAGGTGACCATCTACCAAAATAGCTGAAAAGGTTCTGCTCTGATAAGCAAAATGGCCGCCATAGCTAAAAACTGAAAAAACATCGTAAATTTGCTTCAAACACGAACTCCTTCTTAACCCTTGGGCCAATTTGATTCAAACTTCACAGGAATGTTATGTAGGTGACTCCCTAAAGAAATAGCTAAAATCATTCCGCTTTGACTAACAGGATGGCCGCCAGAGCTAAAATTAGAAACATTCTTCAAACGACTATTCCTCCTTTACCCTTGGGCCAATTTCATTCAAAATTCATAGGAATGTCGCTTAGATGACCCACTACCAAAAAGCTAAAACGTTTTCGCTCTGATGAGCAAAACGGCCGCCATAGCTAAAAACAGAAAAATTTACGTCAAAACGCGAACTCCTCCTCAACCTTTGGGCCAATTTGATTCAAACTTCACAGGAATGTCAGTTAGGTGACTCCCTACCAAAAAAGCTAAAATTGTGCCGCTCTGACTAACAAGATGGCCGCCAGAGCTAAAAATAGAAAAATTCTTCAAACGACAATTCCTCCTTACCCCTTGGGCCAATTTGATTCAAACTACACAGGAATATTATGTCGTTGATCCTCTACCATATTAGCTAAATGATCCCACTCCGATGAACAAAAATGAGCTAAAAATAGAAGAAAAAAAAACATTGTAAATTTGCTTCAAACTTCACAGGAATGATGCCCAGGAGACTCAATACCAAAATAGTTAAAATCATTCCACTCTGATAAACATGATGGCCACCAGGGCTAAAAATAGAAAAAAATCTTCAAACGACAACTCCTCCTGTACCCTTGGGCCAATTACATTCAAACTTCATAGGAATGTTGCTTAGGTGACTCTACCAAAATAGCTAAAATGGTCTCGCCCCGATGAACAATATGGCCGCCAGAGCTATAAATAGAAAAACATTGTCATTTATTTTTCAAATGCGAACTCTTCTTAAACCCTTGGGTCAATTTGATTCAAACTTCAAAGGAATGTTGCCTAGGTGACACCCTACCAAAATAGCTAAGATCGTCCCACTCTGATGAACAAGATGGCCACCAGAGCTAAAATAGAATGTACAAGAGACAGTGACATTCAGGTGAGCGAATCAGGGCCCTCTGGGCGCTCTTGTCTCTATATAAACTGGGGTTACATTGTATGCACTTGTTTTCATTGTATGCACTTGTTTTTATTGTATGCACTTGTTTTCATTGTATGGACTTGTTTTCATTGTATGGACTTGCATTCATTGTATGGACTTGCATTCATTGTATGCACTTGTTTTCATTGTATGGACTTGTTTTCATTGTATGGACTTGTTTTCATTGTATGGACTTGTTAAGATGATGTACAATAACATGCCTATGCAACTATGCAATTTGCTCCACAGGACATTCTGCATAGGTACATTAATGTATTGAAGGCATTTCAACATAAGAGAAATACGTTATTTTTTTTTCATACATTCAAGTAAATCATACCGTTTATGGCTGAGTCAGTCGTTAAATCAGAAGTGGACGAAAACCGGAGTAACCAGATAAAATCAGATGAGACGTGTCACTCGTGGACCGAAACCACAGCGATGGAACTCACTGCGGCACCCATTAGACAGGTACATAACATAACATAACATAACATAATATTCCTTTATTAAGACAAACTCAGGTCATACAGATGACATATGAGTGTAAAGAAGAAAAAAAAAAGGACATAAGCAAGCACTCAACATAGGATCTGCTCCCATTCAACGCTTGATCAGCGCTTTCGACATTGAATCAGCTCTGAAACAACGTTGAAAACGTCGTTTCAACGTTGTGTGGGCGTTTTTGTTCCTGTCGGAAATACATAATTATGCTAAACGCAATACATTGACAATGCAAGACTGTTTTGGAAAAGTATGAAAACATAATTTAAAGATCACTGGACTAGTTTAATAAGTATTTTCGCGAAAATACAGATTCTACGTAGTTCGTTCTCATTTTCGCAGTTCAACAATTCTCTAAATTTTAGCACGTTGGTAGACCTAAAGTAATAGTTATCTATATATTTTTGTCTTTCAGATTTGAAAAAAGGACAGATTAATATATAATGAAATTCATCTCCTACTTCTTGTAAATTACATAAAGTGCACTTTCTGTCATTTAGTTCGAGTCCGAGCCAGCGACCGCGTTCGCAAGGAAATCTATGGTTACCGGTCCGGAGTTTAGCGAAATGAAGATAAAAGCTGGGTGGTACTTTCAGGAGATAGGGTTCTAGTTTTATGGTACAGATACCTAAGATAACAATGTTGATCGTGATGAGACCAACATAGCTCATAATGATCTGTCTGATCAGGATCTACACGCTTGACATCCAGATCAAGATGAGTCGTTCATCAGGATCTGCTCTGTTTATACCTAAGATAACAATGTTGATCGTGATGAGACCAACATAGCTCATAATGATCTGTCTGATCAGGATCTACACGCTTGACATCCAGATCAAGATGAGTCGTTCATCAGGATCTGCTCTGTTTACTATCTGTAAACGATTTCCATCACGAAAACACGACCATATGTTTTTACCCCATTATGCCCTACTTTTATATAGTAAAACTAGGGTTTATAAGGGTATACGTTATCATATTTCTGCTCATGAGGCGGTTCTAATGAGTGCACACAATCTGCTGTGTTTTGTGCAGAAGTATAAAAAATATCAGATTTTTGTATCTGAAAAATTTTCATTTTTAGCTGTTAAATCTTATTATGTATTTGAACAGGTGTGTTTTCGTAATGGCTAAGCCCCACCCTCGTATTCAAAGCTCTGTCACGGTGGTGCAGTGGCAAACCATCGGGAGCGATGTAAGAGATAGCAGGTTTGACCCCATCAAGAAACAAACTTTTATCTACTTTGTGTAGAATGTTGTCACCCGGGAAGCTGGCGTATATGTGGATGGAGAAAAAGAAAGAAAACCATACGGGAAAAGTATATAGCGTCATGTGAAATCAAGGGAAATCAAGGGAACAAACCTGTACTGGCAGTTTTCAAGGTAGCTTCCAGAATTACGCTACTTGACACCCGTTTTAAAGCAATTCGGTTATTGCCGGCAGCTTTCGGCGACTATCGGTTGTGTCCGTTAATAGGAGTCTGATTCAGAAGTTCATGGGGATTCCACGGAGGCCCCGCTTTAAATCACAACGATTATTTGTACATAATCAGTCCCGCCACGAAAAAAACCTGTCTTCGGTGTTTTCGACTGAGTAAGACACAAACCAGCCTGCTCAGCTACACAGACTAGCAAGAGTCTTGAAATTTTGGATATAGAACCTCATGAACCTGGAGATATTGTTCTGTCAAAGCAGCTACGCCAAAGGTGCTGATCAGACTGCGCTTCCGCGCAATCTGATCAGAACCTTTGGTTTTCGAAAATGGCTAAAACAGGTTTTTTCATGACGCGGTTCATAACGACACACATAGAGGCTTCTGCCTAGTAGCTTGGGGCCCCCGACCATCGGGACTTGGAGGAATAGATTGGGCTGCATGATGCTTCCACACCGCAAAGGCAAAAAGTGGCGCGAGTCGGACCGTCCATACATATAAACTCCCCAATGGTTTGCTTCAGGTGTCAATTCATCAGTCTTGTAAAAATCCCTCAAAATTGGAAGCAACGTCTCCAAAATGACCTAAATGGTGTTGACGGGGACGTGAACACACAATTCATATTAGGGGCATCCATTTAACTTAATTTGTTGAAAGGTTAAGAAAATCTTGCACTTAAAGCAAACAATATAGGCTCTGATCAATCAGGCCTAATTTATACACAAATTTTACTGCTTATGTCCTCAGACACGTCGGCCCCCGCCCATTGGGGCTTGAAGAAATAGTTGAGCTGC
This sequence comes from Lucinisca nassula, assembly GCA_963580285.1. Taxonomy (NCBI): domain Eukaryota; kingdom Metazoa; phylum Mollusca; class Bivalvia; order Lucinida; family Lucinidae; genus Lucinisca; species Lucinisca nassula. The sequence goes on along the minus strand of OY757016.1, from coordinate 20,798,721 downwards.
TTGACGCTTCCACGCAGAGCTGAAACCGACCGCACAAGAGTATTGGTAAACCGCTTAGAGGATCTAAGCCTGTCCAGGCAAGGCGGTGCGAGTCGGTCCGTCTATGCTTTTAAACTCTATTGGTTTCACTGGGCGACAGGGCTTGAGATGTTATTTCATCTCAATGTCGAATAAAAGTACCACAAAATTGGAAGCAACGTCTCCGAAATGACCCATACAGTGTTAACGGGGACGTTAAACTCCTCAGGCACGTGCGTTCTGGCAGAGACTGCAGAAATACCCGCACGCGTTTAGTCAGTACAGCCACTGCTTTCTGTGCTAGCACGAAGATGTTTTGGATCCACGGCCGTCCACATATTCACATCACAAAGCGAAGATTGACCAGCCTGCACGACCATAAACACATTGTCGCAGCTCAGTTGGTATCTTCACACCGAATATTTGAATACAGCTTTGTCGACTTGTTCGGAATCTTGCAGTTTGCTAAGTTTGTTTCCACGCCCATGGCGCCGGGGTTCAGTTGTGAGGTCGGGAAGAGCATAATGACCATATAACCATTATATGGGCCCCGTCAAGCGATTTTGGTACTTATCGCCTATGCTCGAGCAGCGAAGGTTCAGGCGAGCCTGCGCATCCACGCAGTCTCGCCAGAACCTTCGCTGCTCGCTCACAAGCAGTGAATCAAGAGGAACCTTCGGACAGAAAGCCATATCCCGGGCCCCTCTGAATGGCTGGGCATGCGTAGTTAAAATTTGTCATGACGGAATGCTCGAAGACACACATTCGCTTGGCGGGGCTCAAATCATGAACTCGGATAAACTTGTTAGGGTGGTTGGGTAAGGCAAAGGTGACATGTATCTTTCGTCACTGGGGTGTCCAGCTGATATTGGCTTACAGTTGGACAAGGCCTGCTGTCCTTGCAGTGGGTAGAGGGTGAATGTTATTATTTCTTCTGTTTCTACACTTCAATTCCTTTTTCCTCTCTGTCCCTCACTTTTATCTCCTCTACTCTTTCTTCTATCTCTTTTCTTCCATTCTCTGGGAGACGACACAAAATGACCCACAAGGGTTGACGTGTCGTTAAACCCATCAATCAACGGATAAACTTGTGGTAACATTGTTATGATAAATAGCTGGATAAATATATGGAAAATTAGCAAGTAAAATATGCTTTATTTCCCTTCACCCCCATTAATAATTATAATAATAATAATAATAATAATAATAATAATAATAATAATAACAAGTATAAACATGGGGGACTTGTAAATAGTGTGGACCCAGCTAAGACGCGGGGTCTGATCAGGTTCCACATTGTTGCGGCTTAAAGCACAGGAATTAAAGGAAATACAAGTCCAGTATCAGGACTATTTTTTAGCCTTGACTGACTTTATACGGTGTTTTTTGTTTGTTTGTTTGTCTGTTTGTTTGTTTTGTTTGTTCATGAAAACGTTTATGCAACCCCCCCCACACACACACACACACACACAAACAACAACAGCAAAAAGAATCTCTACTTCAAAAAAAAACAATGTAGACACTAATAAAATGTTTCTGGTTTGGGTCTGCAATACAGTAAAATTCCTATATTAAGACCACCTTAAGGATTGTTCAAAAGTGGTCTTTGAACAGTCCCAAAGGTGGTCACCACTTTTGAAGAGTCCCAAAGGTGGTCTCTGACCAGCGGACACTGTAGGCAGAAAGCCCAAAGGAAGAATAACTGGAACCTATACAAAATAAGCTTCTTAAGTTTTGTTTGATTTGAAGTTTAACGTCCCCGTCAACACTATTTACATGTAGGTCATTTTGAAAACGTGTGGGACTTTTACCCGACATTGAGATGAAATGACATCTCAATCCCTGCCGACCAATGAAACCAATAGGGTTTATAAGCATGGACGGGTCGACTCGCAGCAATTTTCCTGAGCAGGCTTAGACGTTCTAAGCGGATTACCAGTACTCATGTGCGGTCGGTATCAGCTCTGCGTGGAAGCATCGTGCAGCCCAATCTATTTCTCCAAGCCCCGGTGGGCGGGAGCGGAAGTTTTTTAAGTTGGAAATAATCCTAATTTTAGGCGGTCTTAATACCGTAATTTCACTGTATTTGGTAAGTATCTGATTATTGTTTAATTTTATGCATACTTTACATCGTGTCATAAGCGGCACCATATGATGTCAGAGAATATTGTTTTGAAACTATTCCGTCATGTTGTTAATTATCATCATATTATAAAGATTATGATCTATTGTTCTACACGTGGTCCTCAGATCGATGGAACATGCGACATGTCCGATTTTCATATAGATATTTTTTTTTCATTTCTATTATTATTTTTCAGCGTAAACAAGCATTGGCATAATATTTTAATGGATTGTCAAGCTTATTTTCGCTGAAAAATATTAAAACATCAAAAAAACATAACTATATAATTTTTACCCCCGTAAACCCCACTTTTAAATAGTAAAATTGGGGTTTGCGGGGTAAACATTGTTTTCCTCATTTCTGCTCAAACACACAGTTTGTAGGTACTCGTTAGAACCGCCACGACGAGGCGGTTCTAACGAGTATCTACAATCTATGTTTTTTGGACAGAAATAAGAAAAAAATCACTTTTTTTCATTTGAAAATTTTAATTTTTCGGTCGTAAAATTTACTATATAATTTGTATAGGCGTGTTTTCGTACTAAAAATGCCGTCTGCAGTGCTACTTCAATGCGGGAACTACAATGGCTCACGTGACATTTTATCCAACAACCAAACAAAAAGCATAAAAAGGGAAATAGGCTAAACGCATCAGGAAAACATGCTTACATTATTCTGGCCACTTCGAACCCCACTTTTATATATTAAAGCCTTACTTTTCTTATTTCTGCTCTTAAATAAAGATTGTGGGTACTCTACCGTGTACCCACAATCTATATTTTGAGCAGAAATAAGAAAATATCACAATTTTTCATCTAAAAATTTTCATTCTTTCGGTGGTAAAATTTACAATGTATTTGTATAGGCGTGTTTTCGTAATGGGAGACTTTGACAGTTTCGTTTTACTCTTACATTTACGCATTTCAAGCCAACTGCGTAGACAGATCAGACGCCACTTTTTACTTGAACCAGTCGCCCCTGGTCTACACTGTTTGCCAACATATCAGTGAAAGTCAGGTGGGCATCATCAACGTAAGGTCGATTGAAAAAAAAAACAACAAAAAAACAAAAAAAACAATAACAAAAAACAAGCGACACAAAAAGACAAAAAGCATTGAAAGCAATACGGGCTAACTTTATTTCTTTCTTTGAAATCAGTAGTAATGGGTTCCGAGAAAAAATGTCACCCACGTGGAAAGGATGTCATTCTCGCAGCAGGCACATTTATCAGATTATTATTGCTGATAATGACCGAGTCATTCCGAATCTTCAAACACTTAGCACCGAGGCGTGAACAAAATATTACAAGTGAAACTGGCATCAAGCAGGGCAGAGAATGAGCCTTAATACTTCCAAAATGTCCTCGTTGGAATGAAAAATAGATTCATCATTTCAAGAAGGCCAACAACAACCTGTGAATTTCGACGTCTACCGTATTTTCCTTGAAAGTTCGAAAATTTAATAATGGGCATTGTTGTATCACGTCTTTTTGGTAAGCTGCAAACAGAGGAGATCCTGAACAAACCGCTCTTTCAAACATTGTAGATCCAGGTCAGACTGCTTCTGGTCTGGGTCTTCAATGTTTGCTCATGTTTATTATTAAGACGTCTTGGTGTCAGAATATTTTGGGTAAAGGCAGTACTCGTTGAATGTTGACAGAGATTGCAGGTAAGATGTTGATCTCCGATAAAAACATGAAATGAATTTTTATCTATTTATATTTATTTAGGTCTAAAATAATTGGCGGGTTCCGCATAACCGACCGACCCTGCTTCAGATTCCTCCGACTCTACTATTTTTATCAATAAAAGAACCAAATAAAAATTTAAACACCGACACTACCATTTTCTATTTCCGACCATAGCCAGTGCCGTCTTGCATTTTCCCATAGTAATTTATCGTTTTAATATTTTTTTGTAGTTTTTTTGGCATTTTACAGAGATGACCTTTTTGAGCATCTGAATTGAATTTTGATATACAGTGCAAGTTTCATCAAGACAATTTTATAAACAAAAACATTTATAAAAATAAAAACGTACAAACAATACAGACCCGATCCTTTTTTTCGGGAGAAAAAAGTAAAAAAATAAAGACAAGTTTCAAAAAATAAAAAATAAAGAAAAGTTTCTCCTACCGACCAAAATGACTTGACTTGACCAAAATGACTTGACAAAACAGTGTTGACGGGGACGTTAAACCTCAGGTCAAACAAACAAAACCGACCATTTTTTTTTGTAGAAACACAGCTATTTTTTACGCCTTATTTATATGTTTCGCGATGTGTGTGCGTGTGAGTGTGTCTTTGTGTATGTATGTATGTATGTATGTATGTATGTATGTATGTACCAAGGCGTGAAATAAATAATTGCAAGTTAAACTGGCACCATGCAGGGCAGAAAATGAGTGTTAATACTTCCAAAATGCCCCTGGTTGGAATGAAAAATAGATTCATCATTTCAGGAAGCACAACAACAACCTGTGAATTTTGAAGTCTACCGTATTTTCCTTGAAATTTGGGGGAAAAAAAAGTTGGCATTGTAGTATCATTTTTATCACGTCTTTTGGTAAGTGGCAAACAGTGTATACACTGAACAGACCGCTCCTTCAAACATTGTATACCCAGATCAGAGGAGCAGGAGCAGTCTGTTCTGTGACTACAATGTTCGCTCATGTTTATTATTATGACTTTTCGGTGTCCGAATATTTTGGGTAAATGTTGTACTCGTTGAATGTTGACAGAGATGGGATGCAGAGCTGAAACCGACCGCACATGAGTATTGGTAAACCGCAAAGTGATGCGAGTCGAACCGTCGATGCATATAAACTCAATAGTTTCATTGGGCGGCAGGGCTAGAGATGTCATTTCATCTCAATGTCAGGTAAAAGTCCCATAAAATTGGAAATGACCAATACAGTGTTGACGGGGATCAAAAAATCAAGAGAGGGTTAAGATGTTGATAATAGCATGAAACTATTTTTTTTATCTTTATTTATTCATTGATTGGTTGGTTTATTTATTTATAGGGTTCGCGATGTATGTATGTATGATGCACGCACGCATGTATGCATATTGGTGGGAGGGTGGATGAATGGATGAATATCAGTGCAGAGAGAGAGAGAGAGAGAGAGAGAGAGAGAGAGAGAGAGAGAGAGAGGGGGGGGGGGGGGGGCTTTTAAATCTACAAACAGAAAAAAAAGAAATATTGCAGTGAGGAGGATTGGTTTAATGACAATAGAGTAATATTATAATTAGTCCAAATTAGAGTTGAATAATTGTCTTATGATTTGATTGTTTGATTTGAGGTTTAACGTCCACGTCAGGTCATTTTGGAGACGTTGCTTCCAATTTTGTGGGACTTTTACCCGACATCGAGATGAAACCCTGTCGCGCAATGAAACCAATAGGGCATATAAGCATGGACGGTCCGATTCGCACCGCTTTACCTGGGCAGACTTAGATCCTCTAATTAAGCGGTTTACCAGCACAATTATTTTATGAAATGTACAATATATTAATACGGATGTATTGAATTTAATAATTTGCATGGACTTAAAGTTTTCATGAAAGCATGAAAATAAAATATTTTCTTTTGAAGTATCAGTATGTTGAACAATAGTCCATATGTCAGTGTATGACCTACATCGAATAAAGGAATTGTTTTCTTTTCTGTTCTATTCTTTTGAAGTATCAGACGAAATACTGCACATTTATTATCAAATATAGTCATAAGAAATAACAAAACTGAGTAATAAAGAGATAAATCTCTTTAGGATCTTTCCAAGTATTAATGGGAATCTGATCTTTTTCCAGAAAAGAAAGAGGTAATGCTCTTTGTTATTCCGGTTAAAAGGTTATTAAGTTATTTCCGCCTCGCGTCCTCTGAAAGGGGCATTGACAAACGATGTAGACCCAGATCTGGCGATTTGCGGTGCCGGATTAGGGCCTACACTGTTTGTTGGAAATTCTGTTAAATTCTGTTAAACCGTAGAGGCGCCCTAATGCATAAAATAAAACTGACCTTTCTTTACAAGGCATTTGGAACGTCCTAAGGGAGAGAGTTTATTCGACTTTAACCCTTTTCGTACCAAATGGAATCTTCCTCTTTATATATAGGAGTCCATTTCAAAAACAAGGAGTGTCAGATAGTGTTTTCTTCAAAATTTCTTTGGAAAAATAGCTGAACCTTTTGCAAACAGTGTAGACCCTGATCAGACGCCGCATTTTGCTGCGTCACTGTTTGCAAATTACCCATTTCGGTAAAAAGGGATTGATGGGAAAATATATTTTTCCTGACAGACCAAATCCGCCTTTGTTTATGATAGACACAAATGCATTGTTTACTTTTGAACACACATGTACACTATAGTTAAGTAGCCAAAATGATGCTGATTATAGAGGCTGCATACCATAACATAACAAGCTCAAAAAAGTTAGCAGGATGGCAGGACAGCAGGATGAAACATGTTAAGTTAGCAGGATGGCAGGACAGCAGGATGAAACATGTTAAGTTAGCAGGATGGCAGGACAGCAGGATGAAACATGTTAAGTTAGCAGGATGGCAGGACAGCAGGATGAAACATGTTAAGTTAGCAGGATGGCAGGACAGCAGGATGAAACATTAAGTTAGCAGGATGGCAGGACAGCAGGATGAAACATTAAGTTAGCAGGATGGCAGGACAGCAGGATGAAACATTAAGTTAGCAGGATGGCAGGACAGCAGGATGAATCATAATAAGTGAACAGGACAGCAGGATGAAACTAATAATTGAGGCGGATGGAAGAGCAGCAGGAGGAGAACTTGTTCTGAATTTCAAAATCTATACAACCATGTTATTGGCACCTATAGCTATGTTAGAATCTAGAAATCAAATTTACACCCTTCCCGTCTTTAAAGCGTACGGCCGCGAATACCCAATTTTCGTCCTGCCACAAATTCATCCAGATGAAAAATTGTTCCAAATCACAAAACTTTTACCATCATGTTGTAGCCAACAAAAGTCTATGTAAGAAAGTGGAAATGAAATTTGGCTCCTATCAGCGTTTAAAGCGCACGGCCGTGAAAATTCAATTTTCATCCTGCTGGAAATGCAACATTAATTTTCATCCTGCTGAACCTGTCAAGTTGGCATGCTGTCAGCACAGCAGGATGAGAAATTCTTCTGAATTTCAAAATATTTGCCACCATGTTGTAGGCACCTAAACACTATGTAAGAAACTAGAAATCAAATTAAGCCCTTTCCCGTCTTTAGAGCATACGGCCGCGGAAACCTAATTTTCGTCCTGCCACAAATACACCCAGATGAAAAACGGTTTCAAATCACAAAACTTTTACCATCATGTTGTATGCAACAAAAATCTATGTAAGAAATTAGAAATTAAATTTAGCTTCTATCAGCGATTAAAGCGTACGGCCGTGAAAACTCAATTTTCATCCTGCTGGAAATGCAACATCAATTTTCATCCTGCTGAACCTATCAAGTTAGCAGGATGGCAGCACAGCAGGATGAGAAATTCTTCTGAATTTCAAAATATTTACCACCATGTTGTAGGCATCTAAAAACTATGTAAGAAACTAGAAATCAAATTTAGCCCTTTCCAGTCTTTAAAGCGTACGGCCGCGAAAACCCATTTTTCGTCCTGCCACAAATTCACCCAGATGAAAAATTGTTTCAAATCACAAAACATTTACCATCATGTTGTAGGCAACAAAAATATATGTAAGAAATTAGAAATTAAATTTGGCTCCTATCAGCGTTTAAAGCATACAGCCGTGAAAACTCAATTTTCATCCTGCTGGAAATGCAACATCAATTTTCATCCTGCTGAACCTGTCAAGTTAGCAGGATGGCAGCACAGCAGGATGAGAAATTCTTCTGAATTTCAAAATATTTGCCACCATGTTGTAGGCACCTAAACACTATGTAAGAAACTAGAAATCAAATTAAGCCCTTTCCCGTCTTTAAAGCGTACGGCCGCGGAAACCCAATTTTCGTCCTGCCACAAATACACCCAGATGAAAAACGGTTTCAAATCACAAAACGTTTACCATCATGTTGTATGCAACAAAAATCTATGTAAGAAATTAGAAATTGAATTTGGCTTCTATCAGCGATTAAAGCGTACGGCCGTGAAAACTCAATTTTCATCCTGCTGGAAATGCAACATCAATTTTCATCCTGCTGAACCTGTCAAGTTAGCAGGATGGCAGCACAGCAGGATGAGAAATTCTTCTGAATTTCGAAATATTTACCACCATGTTGTAGGCATCTAAAAACTATGTAAGAAACTAGAAATCAAATTTAGCCTTTCCAGTCTTTAAAGCGTACGGCCGCGAAAACCCATTTTTCGTCCTGCCACAAATTCACCCAGATGAAAAATTGTTTCAATCACAATACATTTACCATCATGTTGTAGGCAACAAAAATATATGTAAGAAAGTGAAAATTAAATTTGGCTCCTATCAGCGTTTAAAGCATACAGCCGTGAAAACTCAATTTTCATCCTGCTGGAAATGCAACATCAATTTTCATCCTGCTGAACCTGTCAAGTTAGCAGGATGGCAGCACAGCAGGATGAGAAATTCTTCTGAATTTCAAAATATTTACCACCATGTTGAAGGCATCTAAAAATATGTAAGAAACTAGAAATCAAATTTAGCTCTTTCCCGTCTTTAAAGCGTACAGCCGCGAAGACCCATTTTTCGTCCTGCCACAAATACACCCAGATGAAAAATTGTTTCAAATCACAAAACATTTACCATCATGTTGTAGGCAACAAAAATCTATGTAAGAAAGTGGAAATTAATTTGGCTCCTATCAGCGTTTAAAGCGTACGGCCGTGAAAACTCAATTTTCATCCTGCTGGAAGTGCAACACCGATTTTCATCCTGCTGAACCTGTCACGTTAGCAGGATGGCAGCACAGCAGGATGAGAAATTCTTCTGAATTTCAAAATAATTACCACCATGTTGTAGGCATCTTAAAACTATGTAAGAAACTAGAAATCAAATTTAGCCCTTTCCCGTCTTTAAGGCGTACGGCCGCGAAAACCTATTTTTCGTCCTGCCACAAATACACCCAGATGAAAAATTGTTTCAAATCACAAAACATTTACCGTCATGTTGTAGGCAACAAAAATCAATGAAAGAAAGTGAAAATTAAATTTGGCTCCTATCAGCGTTTAAAGCGTACGGCCGTGAAAACTCAATTTTCATCCTGCTGGAAATGCAACATCAATTTTCATCCTGCTGAACCTGTCAAGTTAGCAGGATGGCAGCACAGCAGGATGAGAAATTCTTCTGAATTTCAAAATATTGACCATCATGTTGTAGGCATCTAAAAACTATGTTAAAAACTAGAAATCAAATTTAGCCCTTTCCCGTCTTTAAAGCGTACGGCCGCGAAAACCTATTTCTTGTCCTCCAGCAAATACACCCAGATGAATAATTGTTTCAAATCACAAAACATTTACCATCATGTTGTAGGCAACAAAAATCTATGTAAGAAAGTGAAAATTAAATTTGGCTCCTATCAGCGTTTAAAGCGTACGGCCGTGAAAACTCAATTTTCATCCTGCTGGAAATGCAACATCAATTTTCATCCTGCTGAACCTGTCAAGTTAGCAGGATGGCAGCACAGCAGGATGAGAAACTCTTCTGAATTTCAAAATATTTACCACCATGTTGTAGGCATCTTAAAACTATGTAAGAAACTAGAAATCAATTTTATCCCTTTCCCGTCTTTAAAACGTACGGCCGCGAAACCTATTTTTCGTCCTGCAGCAAATACACCCAGATGAAAAATTGTTTCAAATCACAAAACATTTACCATCATATTGTAGGCAACAAAAATCTATGTAAGAAAGTGAAAATTAAATTTGGCTCCTATCAGCGTTTAAAGCGTACGGCCGTGAAAACTCAATTTTCATCCTGCTGGAAATGCAACATCAATTTTCATCCTGCTGAACCTGTCAAGTTAGCAGGATGGCAGCACAGCAGGATGAGAAATTCTTCTGAATTTCAAAATATTTACCACCATGTTGTAGGCATCTAAACACTATGTAAGAAACTAGAAATCAAATTTAGCCCTTTCCCGTCTTCAAAGCGTACGGCCGCGAAAACCCATTTTTCGTCCTGCCACAAATTCACCCAGATGAAAATTGTTTCAAATCACAAAACATTTACCATCATGTTGTAGGCAACAAAAATCTATGTAAGAAAGTGAAAATTAAATTTGGCTCCTATCAGCGTTTTAAGCGTACGGCCGTGAAAACTCAATTTTCATCCTGCTGGAAATGCAACATCAATTTTCATCCTGCTGAACCTGTCAAGTTAGCAGGATGGCAGCACAGCAGGATGAGAAATTCTTCTGAATTTCAAAATATTTACCACCATGTTGTAGGCATCTTAAAACTATGTAAGAAACTAGAAATCAAATTTATCCCTTTCCCGTCTTTAAAGCGTACGGCCGCGAAAACCTATTTTTCGTCCTGCAGCAAATACACCCAGATGAATAATTGTTTCAAATCACAAAACATTTACCATCATGTTGTAGGCAACAAAAATCTATGTAAGAAAGTGAAAATTAAATTTGGCTCCTATCAGCGTTTAAAGCGTACGGCCGTGAAAACTCAATTTTCATCCTGCTGGAAATGCAACATCAATTTTCATCCTGCTGAACCTGTCAAGTTAGCAGGATGGCAGCACAGCAGGATGAGAAATTCTTCTGAATTTCAAAATATTTACCACCATGTTGTAGGCATCTAAAAACTATGTAAAAAACTAGAAATCAAATTTAGCCCTTTCCCGTCTTTAAAGCGTACGGCCGCGAAAACCTATTTTTCGTCCTGCAGCAAATACACCCAGATGAAAAATTGTTTCAAATCACAAAACATTTACCATCATGTTGTAGGCAACAAAAATCTATGTAAGAAAGTGAAAATTAAATTTGGCTCCTATCAGCGTTTAAAGCGTACGGCCGTGAAAACTCAATTTACATCCTGCTGGAAATGCAACATCAATTTTCATCCTGCTGAACCTGTCAAGTTAGCAGGATGGCAGCACAGCAGGATGAGAAATTCTTCTGAATTTCAAAATATTGACCACAATGTTGTAGGCATTTAAAAACTATGTAAAAAACTAGAAATCAAATTTAGCCCTTTCCCGTCTTTAAAGCGTACGGCCGCGAAAACCTATTTTTCGTCCTGCAGCAAATACACCCAGATGAATAATTGATTCAAATCACAAAACATTTACCATCATGTTGTAGGCAACAAAAATCTATGTAAGAAAGTGAAAATTAAATTTGGCTCCTATCAGCGTTTAAAGCGTACGGCCGTGAAAACTCAATTTTCATCCTGCTGGAAATGCAACATCAATTTTCATCCTGCTGAACCTGTCAAGTTAGCAGGATGGCAGCACAGCAGGATGAGAAATTCTTCTGAATTTCAAAATATTTACCACCATGCTATAGGCATATAAAAACTATGTAAGAAACTAGAAATCAAATTTAGCCCTTTCCCGTCTTCAAAGCGTACGGCCGCGAAAACCTATGTTTCGTCCTGCAGCAAATACACCCAGATGAATAATTGTTTCAAATCACAAAACATTTACCATCATGTTGTAGGCAACAAAAATCTATGTAAGAAAGTGAAAATTAAATTTGGCTCCTATCAGCGTTTAAAGCGTACGGCCGTGAAAACTCAATTTTCATCCTGCTGGAAATGCAACATCAATTTTCATCCTGCTGAACCTGTCAAGTTAGCAGGATGGCAGCACAGCAGGATGAGAAATTCTTCTGAATTTCAAAATATTGACCACCATGTTGTAGGCATCTAAAAACTATGTAAGAAACGAGAAATCAAATTTAGCCCTTTCCCGTCTTTAAAGCGTACGGCCGCGAAAACCCATTTTTCGTCCTGCCACAAATTCACCCAGATGAAAAATTGTTTCAAATCACAAAACATTGACCATCATGTTGTAGGCAACAAAAATCTATGTAAGAAAGTGAAAATTAAATTTGGCTCCTATCAGCGTTTAAAGCGTACGGCCGTGAAAACTCAATTTTCATCCTGCTGGAAATGCAACATCAATTTTCATCCTGCTGAACCTGTCAAGTTAGCAGGATGGCAGCACAGCAGGATGAGAAATTCTTCTGAATTTCAAAATATTTACCACCATGTTGTAGGCATATAAAAACTATGTAAGAAACTAGAAATCAAATTTAGCCCTTTCCCGTCTTCAAAGCGTACGGCCGCGAAAACCTATGTTTCGTCCTACAGCAAATACACCCAGATGATAAATTGTTTCAAATCACAAAACATTTACCATCATGTTGTAGGCAACAAAAATCTATGTAAGAAAGTGAAAATTAAATTTGGCTCCTATCAGCGTTTAAAGCGTATGGCTGTGAAAACTCAATTTTCATCCTGCTGGAAATGCAACATCAATTTTCATCCTGCTGAACCTGTCAAGTTAGTAGGATGGCAGCACAGCAGGATGAGAAATTCTTATGAATTTCAAAATATTGACCACCATGTTGTAGGCATCTAAAAACTATGTAAGAAACGAGAAATCAAATTTAGCCCTTTCCCGTCTTTAAAGCGTACGGCCGCGAAAACCCATTTTTCGTCCTGCCACAAATTCACCCAGATGAAAAATTGTTTCAAATCACAAAACATTTACCATCATGTTGTAGGCAACAAAAATCTATGTAAGAAAGTGAAAATTAAATTTGGCTCCTATCAGCGTTTAAAGCGTACGGCCGTGAAAACTCAATTTTCATCCTGCTGGAAATGCAACATCAATTTTCATCCTGCTGAACCTGTCAAGTTAGCAGGATGGCAGCACAGCAGGATGAGAAATTCTTCTGAATTTCAAAATATTTACCACCATGTTGTAGGCATATAAAAACTATGTAAGAAACTAGAAATCAAATTTAGCCCTTTCCCGTCTTCAAAGCGTACGGCCGCGAAAACCTATGTTTCGTCCTGCAGCAAATACACCCAGATGAATAATTGTTTCAAATCACAAAACATTTACCATCATGTTGTAGGCAACAAAAATCTATGTAAGAAAGTGAAAATTAAATTTGGCTCCTATCAGCGTTTAAAGCGTACGGCCGTGAAAACTCAATTTACATCCTGCTGGAAATGCAACATCAATTTTCATCCTGCTGAACCTGTCAAGTTAGCAGGATGGCAGCACAGCAGGATGAGAACTTCTTCTGAATTTCAAAATATTGACCATCATGTTGTAGGCATCTAAAAACTATGTAAAAAACTAGAAATCAAATTTAGCCCTTTCCCGTCTTTAAAGCGTACGGCCGCGAAAACCTATTTTTCGTCCTGCAGCAAATACACCCAGATGAATAATTGTTTCAAATCACAAAACATTTACCATCATGTTGTAGGCAACAAAAATCTATGTAAGAAGGTGAAAATTAAATTTGGCTCCTATCAGCGTTTAAAGCGTACGGCCGTGAAAACTCAATTTTCATCCTGCTGGAAATGCAACATCAATTTTCATCCTGCTGAACCTGTCAAGTTAGCAGGATGGCAGCACAGCAGGATGAGAAACTCTTCTGAATTTCAAAATATTTACCACCATGTTGTAGGCATGTTAAAACTATGTAAGAAACTAGAAATCAATTTTATACCTTTCCCGTCTTTAAAGCGTACGGCCGCGAAACCTATTTTTCGTCCTGCAGCAAATACACCAAGATGAAAAATTGTTTCAAATCACAAAACATTTACCATCATATTGTAGGCAACAAAAATCTATGTAAGAAAGTGAAAATTAAATTTGGCTCCTATCAGCGTTTAAAGCGTACGGCCGTGAAAACTCAATTTTCATCCTGCTGGAAATGCAACATCAATTTTCATCCTGCTGAACCTGTCAAGTTAGCAGGATGGCAGCACAGCAGGATGAGAAATTCTTCTGAATTTCAAAATATTTACCACCATGTTGTAGGCATCTAAACACTATGTAAGAAACTAGAAATCAAATTTAGCCCTTTCCCGTCTTCAAAGCGTACGGCCGCGAAAACCCATTTTTCGTCCTGCCACAAATTCACCCAGATGAAAAATTGTTTCAAATCACAAAACATTTACCATCATGTTGTAGGCAACAAAAATCTATGTAAGAAAGTGAAAATTAAATTTGGCTCCTATCAGCGTTTTAAGCGTACGGCCGTGAAAACTCAATTTTCATCCTGCTGGAAATGCAACATCAATTTTCATCCTGCTGAACCTGTCAAGTTAGCAGGATGGCAGCACAGCAGGATGAGAAATTCTTCTGAATTTCAAAATATTTACCACCACCTGGTAGGCATCTAAAAACTATGTAAAAAACTAGAAATCAAATTTAGCCCTTTCCCGTCTTTAAAGCGTACGGCCGCGAAAACCTATTTTTCGTCCTGCAGCAAATACACCCAGATGAATAATTGTTTCAAATCACAAAACATTTACCATCATGTTGTAGGCAACAAAAATCTATGTAAGAAAGTGAAAATTAAATTTGGCTCCTATCAGCGTTTAAAGCGTACGGCCGTGAATACTCAATTTTCATCCTGCTGGAAATGCAACATCAATTTTCATCCTGCTGAACCTGTCAAGTTAGCAGGATGGCAGCACAGCAGGATGAGAAATTCTTCTGAATTTCAAAATATTTACCACCATGTTGTAGGCATATAAAAACTATGTAAGAAACTAGAAATCAAATTTAGCCCTTTCCCGTCTTCAAAGCGTACGGCCGCGAAAACCTATGTTTCGTCCTGCAGCAAATACACCCAGATGAATAATTGTTTCAAATCACAAAACATTTACCATCATGTTGTAGGCAACAAAAATCTATGTAAGAAAGTGAAAATTAAATTTGGCTCCTATCAGCGTTTAAAGCGTACGGCCGTGAAAACTCAATTTTCATCCTGCTGGAAATGCAACATCAATTTTCATCCTGCTGAACCTGTCAAGTTAGCAGGATGGCAGCACAGCAGGATGAGAAATTCTTCTGAATTTCAAAATATTGACCACCATGTTGTAGGCATCTAAAAACTATGTAAGAAACGAGAAATCAAATTTAGCCCTTTCCCGTCTTTAAAGCGTACGGCCGCGAAAACCCATTTTTCGTCCTGCCACAAATTCACCCAGATGAAAAATTGTTTCAAATCACAAAACATTTACCATCATGTTGTAGGCAACAAAAATCTATGTAAGAAAGTGAAAATTAAATTTGGCTCCTATCAGCGTTTAAAGCGTACGGCCGTGAAAACTCAATTTTCATCCTGCTGGAAATGCAACATCAATTTTCATCCTGCTGAACCTGTCAAGTTAGCAGTATGGTAGTACAGCAGGATGAGAAATTCTTCTGAATTTCAAAATATTTACCACCATGTTGTAGGCATATAAAAACTATGTAAGAAACTAGAAATCAAATTTATCCCTTTCCCGTCTTCAAAGCGTACGGCCGCGAAAACCTATGTTTCGTCCTACAGCAAATACACCCAGATGAATAATTGTTTCAAATCACAAAACATTTACCATCATGTTGTAGGCAACAAAAATCTATGTAAGAAAGTGAAAATTAAATTTGGCTCCTATCAGCGTTTAAAGCGTACGGCCGTGAAAACTCAATTTTCATCCTGCTGGAAATGCAACATCAATTTTCATCCTGCTGAACCTGTCAAGTTAGCAGGATGGCAGCACAGCAGGATGAGAACTTCTTCTGAATTTCAAAATATTGACCACCATGTTGTAAGCATCTAAAAACTATGTAAGAAACGAGAAATCAAATTTAGCCCTTTCCCGTCTTTAAAGCGTACGGCCGCGAAAACCCATTTTTCGTCCTGCCATAAATTCACCCAGATGAAAAATTGTTTCAAATCACAAAACATTTACCATCATGTTGTAGGCAACAAAAATCTATGTAAGAAAGTGAAAATTAAATTTGGCTCCTATCAGCGTTTAAAGCGTACGGCCGTGAAAACTCAATTTTCATCCTGCTGGAAATGCAACATCAATTTTCATCCTGCTGAACCTGTCAAGTTAGCAGGATGGCAGCACAGCAGGATGAGAAATTCTTCTGAATTTCAAAATATTTACCACCATGTTGTAGGCATATAAAAACTATGTAAGAAACTAGAAATCAAATTTAGCCCTTTCCCGTCTTCAAAGCGTACGGCCGCGAAAACCTATGTTTCGTCCTGCAGCAAATACACCCAGATGAATAATTGTTTCAAATCACAAAACATTTACCATCATGTTGTAGGCAACAAAAATCTATGTAAGAAAGTGAAAATTAAATTTGGCTCCTATCAGCGTTTAAAGCGTACGGCCGTGAAAACTCAATTTTCATCCTGCTGGAAATGCAACATCAATTTTCATCCTGCTGAACCTGTCAAGTTAGCAGGATGGCAGCACAGCAGGATGAGAAATTCTTCTGAATTTCAAAATATTGACCACCATGTTGTAGGCATCTAAAAACTATGTAAGAAACGAGAAATCAAATTTAGCCCTTTCCCGTCTTTAAATCGTACGGCCTCGAAAACCCATTTTTCGTCCTGCCACAAATTCACCCAGATGAAAAATTGTTTCAAATCACAAAACATTTACCATCATGTTGTAGGCAACAAAAATCTATGTAAGAAAGTGAAAATTAAATTTGGCTCCTATCAGCGTTTAAAGCGTACGGCCGTGAAAACTCAATTTTCATCCTGCTGGAAATGCAACATCAATTTTCATCCTGCTGAACCTGTCAAGTTAGCAGGATGGCAGCACAGCAGGATGAGAAATTCTTCTGAATTTCAAAATATTTACCACCATGTTGTAGGCATCTTAAAACTATGTAAGAAACTAGAAATCAAATTTATCCCTTTCCCGTCTTTAAAGCGTACGGCCGCGAAAACCTATTTTTCGTCCTGCAGCAAATACACCCAGATGAAAAATTGTTTCAAATCACAAAACATTTACCATCATGTTGTAGGCAACAAAAATCTATGTAAGAAAGTGAAAATTAAATTTGGCTCCTATCAGCGTTTAAAGCGTACGGCCGTGAAAACTCAATTTTCATCCTGCTGGAAATGCAACATCAATTTTCATCCTGCTGAACCTGTCAAGTTAGCAGGATGGCAGCACAGCAGGATGAGAAATTCTTCTGAATTTCAAAATATTGACCACCATGTTGTAGGCATCTAAAAACTATGTAAGAACCGAGAAATCAAATTTAGCCCTTTCCCGTCTTTAAAGCGTACGGCCGCGAAAACCCATTTTTCGTCCTGCCACAAATTCACCCAGATGAAAAATTGTTTCAAATCACAAAACATTTACCATCATGTTGTAGGCAACAAAAATCTATGTAAGAAAGTGAAAATTAAATTTGGCTCCTAACAGCGTTTAAAGCGTACGGCCGTGAAAACTCAATTTTCATCCTGCTGGAAATGCAACATCAATTTTCATCCTGCTGAACCTGTCAAGTTAGCAGGATGGCAGCACAGCAGGATGAGAAATTCTTCTGAATTTCAAAATATTTACCACCATGTTGTAGGCATCTTAAAACTATGTAAGAAACTAGAAATCAAATTTATCCCTTTCCCGTCTTTAAAGCGTACGGCCGCGAAAACCTATTTTTCGTCCTGCAGCAAATACACCCAGATGAAATATTTACCACCATCTTGTAGGCTTCTGAAAACTATGTAAGAAACTAGAAATCAAATTTAGCCTTTTCCCGTCTTTAAAGCGTACGGCCGCGAAAACCCATTTTTCGTCCTGCCACAAATTCACCCAGATGAAAAATTGTTTCAAATCACAAAATTTTACCAAATATCAAAGACTTGGGCCTTGTGGTTTCAGAGAACAAGATTTTCAAAGATGCTCCCCATATAATCCTATGTATAACCAAAGGGCCCAGGGCGGGGGCATTTTTGGTCCCAGAACAATAATTTGAACAATCTTGTGGGGTTCCACTAGATGAAGCTTCAAACCAAATATCATTGACATAGGCCTTGTGGTTTCAGAGAAGATTTGTTTGATTTGAGGTTTAACGTCCCCGTCAACACTGTAAAGGTCATTTTGCAGACGTTGCTTCCAATTTTGTGGGACTTTTACCCGGCATTGAGATGAAATGACATCTCAAGCCCTGTCGCCCAATGAAACCAATAGGGTTTATTAGCATGGACGATCCGCCTCGCACCGCGGTTCCTGGACAGGCTTAGATCCTCTAAGCGGTTTACCAGTACTAGTGTGCGGGCCGGATTCAGCTCTGCGTGTAAGCATCATGCATTTCTTCAAGCCCCTATGGGCGGGGGTTTCAGAGAAGAAGAGTTTTTTCCTTTTCGGTGAAAAAAAATCTATTTTTGGCTCCTGTGACCTAGATGTGCAACGGACCGGAACCATTTGAACAACATTGAAAGGGGACCACCTAAGGATCATTTCAGTGAAATTTTGTCAAAATCCGATCACTGGTTTAAGAGATGTTGTTTGAAGAAATTGTTTACGGACGGACGGACGCACGGAGGGTAAGAATACAGTAGAGAAGATAGTATAGAAAAAAGAGAGATTAAAAAACCTGGAGATAGAAGAAGAAGAAGAGTTTTCTCCCAAACAGCGAATTCAAACATTTTAACTGTAAATATGAAACATAAAAAACAAAATCGCATTGGAGCGCTCGACTGCGCACGTGCGCAGGTGGGCGATTGTATGCGACCTGCATGATTATATCAATTTGTACTTACTACGTTGTCGGCCCCCGCCCATAGGGGCTTGAAGAAATATATAGGCTGCATGATGCTTCCACGCAGAGCTGAATCCGGCCCGCACTGGTAAACCTCTTAGAGGATCTAAGCCTGTCCAGGAAAGGCGGTGCGAGGCGAGGGTCCATGCTAATAAACCCCATTGGTTTCATTGGGCGACAGGGCTTGAGATGTCATTTCATCTAAATGTCGGGTAAAAGTCCAACAAAATTGGAAGCAACGTCTCCAAAATAACCTTTACAGTGTTGACGGGGACGTTAAACCTCAAATCAAACAAACAAAACTAACTACGTTGCTAACGAGATCGGCGCAAGTTGTCTCGGGCCCCAAAATGGCCAGGTAGGAATACACATTCCTCCTATGGTGCCTTCCTTCAAGTAGGACGAGATAATAATTTGTACAATCTTGGTAGAGGTCCACTAGATGAAGCTTCATATCAAATATCAAAGACCTAGGCCTTCTGGTTTCAGACGAAGTTTTTTTTCCCTAATTTTCCCCTTTTGGTTGCCATGGCATCCAGAGTTCTTTATAGAATGGAATTCTTTAAACAAGTCACAGAGGACTACCCAAGGATCATTTCAGCCAATTTGGGTCAAAATCTGTTGAGCGGTTTAAAAGATCTCTTATTATTAAAGAAATTGTGGACGGACGGAAGTACGGACCTACAGACGGATGTCGACGGAAGGTGACTGATCACAAAAGCCCCCCAACCCCGGTGCCTTCGGCTCAGGCGAGCTAAGTATCAGAATTCAGGGGTTTGTAGCATGACATTCCTGTCTTCTGCATTACTGAATTATTTATTTTATCTTCATTTATTTATTTAGATGCATTTTTTTGTACTTATGGATTATAAATTTATTATATTAGCTTTATGATTTCATTTATTCATTTATGAATAAGTTTGCGTTTTATAATATTATATTATTTACTTTTTTTCATTTATTTGCCAATCAACATAGCTTTCAACTTTTTTTTAGCTATTTGTTCACTTTTTTCATTTAATTCTTCATATTTTATTTTTTTACTTATTCAATTATTCATTTACTTACATGTACTTAATTTTTAAGAGGAAACAGAAACAAGAAAGACATGCTACAAGTTCACAAAGTAACTGAAAAGAAACCCAATCAGAGAAACAAACAAGAGGACCAAGATGGTCCTGTATCGCTCACCTGAGCTGACAGATTCAAAGTTTCAGGAAGTGCCAAACTTAACTGAAGGATTTATGGGAGGACAAGGTGACGACGGGGTCAGCATTTTCTGCAAATCAAGTAGAATGTAACTCTATGATATACAGGCTGACCTCACCGGTTTTCAAACTCATTCAAGCTTTTATTCCTGACTTGCTAAGAAGCTCCGGTATAAACTGAAGGGGCTGGGGTGATGACAATTTCAAAAATAAGCAATTAACTGCTGCAATCAAAGGAATGTTACTCTATGATAAAAAAAACTCAAGATTTTTTAAACTCCTCCGAGCTTTTCTGCCTGACTTACTTGTTGGTAAGTTTCAGAAAGATACGATCAAAACTGAAGAGGCTACGGTGATGACAAGGTCGAAAATCTACTTTTTCAGCCATGAAAGGGACATAACTCTATGAAAAATGGTCCGCCTTGGTCAGTTTTCGAACTCGTCCGAGATTTTATCCCTAGCCACCTTACATTTAAGTTTCAGAAAGATCCTATCAAAACTGAAGAGGCTACGGTGATGACAAAGTCACAAGTCGACATTTTTAGCAATCAAAGGGACGTAACTCTATGATAAATGGGCCAACTTGACCTGTATTCGAACTCATCCAAAGTTTTATCCCCAGCCACCTCACATATAAGTTTCAGAAAGATCCGATTACAACTGAAGGGGCTACGGTGATGACAAGGTCAAAAATCTACATTTTCAGCTATCAAAGGGACATAACTATATGATAAATGGGCCAACTTGGCCGGTTTACGAATTCATCCGAGGTTTCATCCCCAGCCACCTTACATATAAGTTTCAAAAAGATCCGATCAAAACTCAAGGGGCTACGGTGATAGACAGGTCAAAAATAGACATTTCAGCAATCAAAGGGACGTAACTCTATGATAAATGGGCCAACTAAGCCGATATTTGAACTCATCCGAGGGTTTATCCCCAGCCACTTTACATATAAGTTTCAGAAAGGTTCGATGAAAACTGAAAGGGCTACGGTGATGACAAGGTCAAAAATCGGCATTTTCAGCAATCAAAGGGACGTTACTCTATGAAAAATAGGTCGAGTTGGCTGGTTTTCGAACACATTCAAGATTTTATCCCAAGCCACCATACGCATAAGTTGCAGAAAGATCCGATCAAAACTGAAGGGGCTACGGTGATGAAAAGGTCAAAAATCGGCATTTTCAGCAATCAAAGGGACATAACTCTATGATAAATGGGCCAACTTGGCTGGTTTGCGAACTCATCTGAGATTTTATCCCAAGCCACCTTACATATAAGTTTCAGAAAGATCCGATCAAAACTGAAGGCGCTACGGTGATGACAAGCATTTTACCATTGTATGTCTATGGGACCTTGTGGTTGCCATAGCAACTAAAGTTTTCGTGCGATTTTGAAAGAAAGCTTATGCCATAATGCCCCACCATGCATGCTACAGACGAGAACTGATTGAGATTAGCCTGCAGGCTGCAGATATATAGGTGCTCAAAAGTGTGGACGGATGGACGACGGACGGACGGACGACGGACGACCCACTATTCTATAAGCTCCCTTGGGGCCTTCGGCCCAGGTGAGCTAAAAATGCAGGTTTAAGAATTTGAACGAAACTACCTCAAAGACACTTCCATTGGGAGAGATATATTTGCAATATATCCCAATACAGAAAGTGCGGGACCATTCATTCAAAGGGTACAGGGACACAAGCTGGTTTTGACCTTTTGAGTAGTAGTTTCATATTATAATTTAAAAATATCCATTTTATTTCTTGATATACATTTGGGTACGCATTGAATTATTACATAGGCCTGTTGGCCCACGCCCTTCGGGGCTTGATGAAATAGATTGGGTTGCATGATAGTTCCACGCAGAGCTGAGACTACTGGTAAACTACTATGAGGTCCTAAGCCTGCCCAGGGAAGTGGTGCGAGTCGGACCGTCGCATCCATGCATAAAAGCCATATTGGTTTCATTTGGCGGCAGGGCTTGAGAAGTCATCTCAGTGTCGAGCACATTACCAAAACACGCCTATTTAAATATATTTGAAAACTTTAACACTAAAAAAAAAAAAAAAAGATTTAAGAAAAAAAAAAAAATGAAATTTTCCTTATTTCTGCTCCAAATATTGACTGTTGGATCTCGTTAGAAATGCCTCGATAATATGGTTCTAATAATTACCCCCAGTCAATATTTTAAAGCAAACATATTACGGGTGCTCTTTTGAACTGCCTCAATGAGGCGGTTCTAAGGAGCACCCCAATATTTGTTTTCGCTTTCAAAAATAAAACTGTTGATGCTCTTTATAACATCCTCGAAGAGATGGTTCTAAGACTTCCCCAAGGGGCCCCTCATATGTGTTACATGTTTAAGGGGATTTAAACTCTTTGATGAGGTCATTGGTTTAAACAATATTTATTCATTTCATTTCGACAAGTCAATTCGAACAGTACATGTACAATTTACAATGACAGGATTTGAAAACAAGCGAAACGCTTATACTAATCATCTCCTGATGAGGTCATTGGGCATCTAAGTGGCGAAGCAAGGGCGACAACACTTTCCAAATGAGATAGCCCGCAAAAAAAAAATAAATAAAATAAAATAAATAAATAACAGCCAAAAAAAAAACGACAATAATAAAATAAATAAATAATAAAAATAAAAAAGTTTCTGTCATCTGTGCGAGTCGGCCCGTCCATGTTTAAAAACCATATTGGTTTCATTGGGCGGCAGGGCTTGAGATGTCATTTCATCTCAATGTCGGGTAAAGTCCGTCAATTGGGAAGCAACGTCTCCAAAATAACCATTACAGGGTCGACTTGAAAGTTAAACCTCAAATAAAATAATCACCACAGACATTTTTATTTAATATAATTGAAAGGTGTTATGGCGAAGCAACGGCGTCGACTCTCACGCTAGCGACCCGTGTTCGAATCTGGATTTTTCCATTTTCTTTTTTTTTTTTTTTTTTTTTTTTTACCTCTACTTATTGCTTTTTATTTCTTTGTTTGTTTGATTTGAGGTTTAACGTCCCCGTCAACACTGTAAAGGTCATTTTGGAGACGTTGCTTCCAATTTTGTGGGACTTTTACCCGACATTGAGATGAAATGACATCTCAAGCCCTGTCGCCCAATGAAACCAATAGGGTTTATTAGCATGGACAGTCCGCCTCTCACCGCGGTTCCTGGACAGGCTTAGATCCTCTAAGCGGTTTACCAGTACTAGTGTGTGGGCCGGATTCAGCTCTGCGTAGAAGCATCATGCAGCCCATATATTTCTTCAAGCCCCTATGGGCGGGGGCGACTTCTTATTTCTTATGCATCATTATGTTTACATACGCTGATACACATCATTTTTGTCGCGCCTGCTATTAGCATGGCGCGTTATAGGCGCCCGGTTTTCCGTCCGTTCGTTCGTTCGTCCGTCCGTTCGTCAAGGCGTCAACATTTGCGACCACCCTAGCGTTCACCCTAAGGTTCAAGTTTACCACAGGCGCGACATAGCCTTCTGCGGAATTCTTGTTCTTTCTTTTTGCCAACTTTTTCACAAGCCTAAACGGATTTAGTGACTGAGTTTGCTTTACATGTTTACATCAAATGTGATTTTATTTAAAGTTTTACGTTCCCTTTGGGGCTTAAAGAAAACGATGGGTCGGGCTGCATGATGCTTCCACGCAGAGCTGGAAGTACTAGTAAACTACTTAGAGGATCTAAGCCTGTCCAGGCAAAGCTGTGCAAATCGGGCTGTCCATGCTCATAAACCCAATTGGTTTCATTGGGCGACAGGGCTTGAGATGTCATTTCATCTCAATGTCGGGTATGGACGATTTTTCACGAGTGGTCATTTCATATGAAATTTATGAAACGAGCCTTTGGCGAGATTCATAAATTTCATATGAAATGACCACGAGTGAAAGATTCTGTTTATCATATGACCACTTCAAGATCTAGCTGTGTCTAGCGTCTGGATGATCAAGACTAATGACCACACGTGTAATAACACTTTGGCGGGATTTAGTAACGTCATGTCGACGTCCATGTCAACCATGCATTTTTTTTCTTACATAGATTTTTGTTGCCTACAACATGATGGTAAATTTTTTGTGATTTGAAACAATTTTTCATCTGGGTGTATTTGTGGCAGGACGAAAAATGGGTTTTCGCGGCCGTACGCTTTAAAGACGGGAAAGGGCTAAATTTGATTTCTAGTTTCTTACAGAGTTTTTAGATGCCTACAACATGGTGGTAAATATTTTGAAATTCAGAAGAATTTCTCATCCTGCTGTGCTGCCATCCTGCTAACTTGACAGGTTCAGCAGGATGAAAATTGATGTTGCATTTCCAGCAGGATGAAAATTGAGTTTTCACGGCCTTACGCTTTAAACGCTGACAGGAGCCAAATTTAATTTTCACTTTCTTACATAGATTTTTGTTGCCTACAACATGATGGTAAATGTTTTGTGATTTGAAACAATTTTTCATCTGGGTGTATTTGTGGCAGGATGAAAAATGGGTCTTCGCGGCCGTACGCTTTAAAGACGGGAAAGAGCTAAATTTGATTTCTAGTTTCTTACATATTTTAGATGCCTACAACATGGTGGTAAATATTTTGAAATTCAGAAGAATTTCTCATCCTGCTGTGCTGCCATCCTGCTAACTTGACAGGTTCAGCAGGATGAAAATTGATGTTGCATTTCCAGCAGGAAGAAAATTAAGTTTTCACGGCTGTACGCTTTAAACGCTGACAGGAGCCAAATTTAATTTCCACTTTTTTACATAGATATTTGTTGCCTACAACATGATGGTAAATGTTTTGTGATTTGAAACAATTTTTCATCTGGGTGAATTTGTGGCAGGACGAAAAATAGGTTTTCGCGGCCGTACGCTTTAAAGACGGGAAAGGGCTAAATTTGATTTCTAGTTTCTTACATAGTTTTTAGATGCCTACAACATGGTGGTAAATATTTTGAAATTCAGAATAATTTCTCATCCTGCTGTGCTGCCATCCTGCTAACTTGACAGATTCAGCAGGATGAAAATTGATGTTGCATTTCCAGCGGGATGAAAATTGAGTTTTCACAGCTGTACGCTTTAAACGCTGATAGGAGCCAAATTTAATTTTCACTTTCTTACATAGATTTTTGTTGCCTACAACATGACGGTAAATATTTTGTGATTTGAAACAATTTTTCATCTGGGTGTATTTGTGGCAGGACGAAAAATAGGTATTCGCGGCCGTACGCCTTAAAGACGGGAAAGGGCTAAATTTGATTTCTAGTTTCTTACATAGTTTTTAGATGCCTACAACATGGTGGTAAATATTTTGAAATTCAGAAGAATTTCTCATCCTGCTGTGCTGCCATCCTGCCAACTTGACAGGTTCAGCAGAATGAAAATTGTGTTGCAATTCCAGCAGGATGAAAATGGAGTTTTCAAGGCTGTACGCTTTAAACGCTGATAGAAGCCAAATTTAATTTTCACTTTCTTACATAGATTTTTGTTGCCTACAACATGATGGTAAATGTTTTGTACTTTGAAACAACTTTTCATCTGGGTGTATTTGTGGCAGAACGAAAATTGGGTTTTGCGGCCGTACGCTTTAAAAACGGGAAAGGGCTAAATTTGATTTCTAGTTTCTTACATAGTTTTTAGATGCCTACAACATGGTGGTAAATATTTTGAAATTCAGAAGAATTTCTCATCCTGCTGTGCTGCCATACTGCTAACTTGACAGGTTCAGCAGGATGAAAATTGATGTTGCATTTCCAGCAGGATGAAAATTGAGTTTTCTCTGTTGTACGCTTTAAACGCTGATTGGAGCCAAATTTAATTTTCACTTTCTTACATAGATTTTTGTTGCCTACAACATGATGGTAAATGTTTTGTGATTTAAAACAATTTTTTATCTGGGTGAACTTGTGGCAGGACGAAAAATGGGTTTTCGCGGCCGTACGCTTTAAAGACGGGTAAGGGCTAAATTTGATTTCTAGTTTCTTACATAGTTTTTAGATGCCTACAACATGGTGGTAAATATTTTGAAATTCAGAAGAATTTCTCATCCTGCTGTGCTGCCATCCTGCTAACTTGACAGGTTCAGCAGGATGAAAATTGAGTTTTCACGGCCTTACGCTTTAAACGCTGACAGGAGCCAAATTTAATTTTCACTTTCTTACATAGATTTTTGTTGCCTACAACATGATGGTAAATGTTTTGTGATTTGAAACAATTTTCCATCTGGGTGAATTTGTGGCAGGACGAAAAATGGGTTTTCGCGGCCGTACGCTTTAAAGACGGGAAAGGGCTAAATTTGATTTCTAGTTTCTTACATAGTTTTCAGATGCCTACAACATGGTGGTAAATATTTTGAAATTCAGAAGAATTTCTCATCCTGCTGTGCTGCCATCCTGCTAACTTGACAGGTTCAGCAGGATGAAAATTGATGTTGCATTTCCAGCAGGATGAAAATTGAGTTTTCACGGCTGTACGCTTTAAACGCTGATTGGAGCCAAATTTAATTTTCACTTTCTTTCATAGATTTTTGTTGCCTACAACATGACGGTAAATGTTTTGTGATTTGAAACAATTTTTCATCTGGGTGTATTTGTGGCAGGACGAAAAGTAGGTTTTCGCGGCCGTACGCTTTAAAGACGGGAAAGGGCTAAATTTGATTTCTAGTTTCTTACAGAGTTTTTAGATGCCTACAACATGGTGGTAATTATTTTGAAATTCAGAAGAATTTCTCATCCTACTGTGCTGCCATCCTGCTAACTTGACAGGTTCAGCAGGATGAAAATTGATGTTGCATTTCCAGCAGGATGAAAATTGAGTTTTCACGGCTGTACGCTTTAAACGCTGATAGGAGCCAAATTTAATTTTCACTTTCTTTCATAGATTTTTGTTGCCTACAACATGACGGTAAATGTTTTGTGATTTGAAACAATTTTTCATCTGGGTGTATTTGTGGCAGGACGAAAAATAGGTTTTCGCGGCCGTACGCTTTAAAGACGAGAAATGGGCTAAATTTGATTTCTAGTTTCTTACAGAGTTTTTAGATGCCTACAACATGGTGGTAATTATTTTGAAATTCAGAAGAATTTCTCATCCTGCTGTGCTGCCATCCTGCTAACTTGACAGGTTCAGCAGGATGAAAATTGATGTTGCATTTCCAGCAGGATGAAAATTGAGTTTTCACGGCCGTACGCTTTAAACGCTGACAGGAGCCAAATTTAATTTTCACTTTCTTACATAGATTTTTGTTGCCTACAACATGATGGTAAATGTTTTGTGATTTGAAACAATTTTCATCTGGGTGAATTTGTGGAAGGACGAAAAATGGGTTTTCGCGGCCGTACGCTTTAAAGACGGGAAAGGGCTAAATTTGATTTCTAGTTTCTTACATAGTTTTCAGATGCCTTCAACATGGTGGTAAATATTTTGAAATTCAGAAGAATTTCTCATCCTGCTGTGCTGCCATCCTGCTAACTTGACAGGTTCAGCAGGATGAAAATTGATGTTGCATTTCCAGCAGGATGAAAATTGAGTTTTCACGGCTGTACGCTTTAAACGCTGATAGGAGCCAAATTTAATTTTCACTTTCTTTCATTGAATTTTGTTGCCTACAACATGACGGTAAATGTTTTGTGATTTGAAACAATTTTTCATCTGGGTGTATTTGTGGCAGGACGAAAAATAGGTTTTCGCGGCCGTACGCCTTAAAGACGGGAAAGGGCTAAATTTGATTTCTAGTTTCTTACATAGTTTTTAGATGCCTACAACATGGTGGTAATTATTTTGAAATTCAGAAGAATTTCTCATCCTGCTGTGCTGCCATCCTGCTAACTTGACAGGTTCAGCAGGATGAAAATCGGTGTTGCACTTCCAGCAGGATGAAAATTGAGTTTTCACGGCCGTACGCTTTGAACGCTGATAGAAGCCAAATTTAATTTTCACTTTCTTACATAGATTTTTGTTGCCTACAACATGATGGTAAAAGTTTAGTGATTTGAAACAATTTTTCATCTGGGTGAATTTGTGGCAGGACGAAAATTGGGTTTTCGCGGCCGTACGCTTTAAAGACAGGAAGGGACTTAATTTGATTTCTAGTTTCTAACATAGCTATAGGTGCCAATTACATAGTTGTATATATTTTGAAATTCAGAACAAGTTCTCATCCTGCTATTCTTCCATCCGCCTAAATTATTAGTTTCATCCTGCTGTCCTGCCATCCTGCTGACTTAATATTTCATCCTGCTGTCCTGCCATCCTGTTCACTTATTATGTTTCATCCTGCTGTCCTGCCATCCTGCTAACTTAATGTTTCATCCTGCTGTCCTGCCATCCTGCTAACTTAACATGTTTCATCCTGCTGTCCTGCCATCCTGCTAACTTTGTCGAGCCAACATAACATAACATAATAGTTCTTTATTAAGACAAACTCAGGTCATGCATATGACATATGAGTGGAAAAATATAATTACAATATTTATCATCATCACCACCGCTATTATTGATAATAATAGTAGTAATAACAATAACAAAAATGTTAACACAATGTCAAAAAAACAACCCGATGTATCACGTCAACAAGTTCGTGTAATGAATACCCCAAACCCCACCTTATGTAGAGAAAGGTGGGGTTTACGGGGGTCAAACATTATTTTCTTTATTTTCGCCACAGAACACATGTCTTTGATACACGTTAGAACCGCCACAAATGAGGTTCACGGAGAACCACCAACACATGCCTGAGGCAAAGTTGTGAAAAATATCACAACTTCTCATCAGAAACGTGTCCGTTTTTGAGATAATAAATAATAATAATAATAAAATGCACTTTGCGCCACGGACATGCTATATGGTATGGACAAGGCATGTCTGTTTTGGAGAGGCATAAGATCACTGAACTCTTTTAATAATAATTTTTGCAAAAATGCAAAGGTTGCGTAATTGGACTTCATTTTCGCTGTTCATTAATTCTTTGAATTTTAGCACATTGGTGGATGTATAATAATATTTATCTATGTATTTCTGTCTCTCACTTTTGAAAAAAGGGCATATTAATACATAGTGAAACTCACCCCCTACTTCATGTAGGTTACATAAAGCACACTTTCTGTCGATAAGTTCGAGTCCGAGCCAACGACCGCGTTCGCAAGGGAATCTGTGGTTTCCTGTTCGGAGTTTAGCAAAATAAAAATAGAGGTTCGATGGAACTTTTAAGAAATAAGCTTCTAATTACCACTCATCTATACCTGATCATGTATTTTGCTGTTGTTGATGATTGCCTTTTGTTGCTAGTGCTGTTGTTATTGATGATGATGATGATGATGATGATGATGATGATGATGATGATGATGATGATGATGATGATGATGATGATGATGATGATGATGATGATGACGACGATGATGATGATGATGATGATGATGAAAATAATGCATCCCTTCGCAAGTACAAATTCTGTCTAATTTTAACGAGATTTTGGCCCACAAAAAGCTCACGTGGATGACAAAAGTTCTGACCAGATTGCTGCTGATGACCAGGCTGTGATATCTATGGGATTTTTTGTGTCACAAGGCTGCATGATAACTGGATAGCGATGTGTACGGCTTGATATGACCTAAAAAGGGTTGACATGGCCGTTGAACTGAGCGAGTGAGTGAGTGTTTGAGTTTTACGTCCCACCAACAGCTAAGGTCATACGGAGACGGGACCTCGGTTTAAAGACTCATCCGAAAGTCTGGAGAAGCCCAGTATCGATCCTGCGACCCCTGGTTTACATGGCGGGTAGCGTAACCACTGCACGTGCACGGAGGCTTCTATGGCCATTGAACAAACAAAACAAAAAACTTCTTTTACGTTGCTGTCCTGGCTTAACCCAGTCTTAACTGGGACATATGCAAACAGCGTAGATCCTGATCAGATGCCGCATTATGAGAATCAGAATCAGAATTGTTACTGGTGACACGTCAAATGACATTCATACACCAGGACCTGTGATATGGGAAGTTAGTCCCTAGCTCTAACCAAAGATGTAAACTTAGCTACACAATCCTCAGCACCTTCAGCCGTCAAAATAATAGAATTGGGAAGGGCATTCCAATCTCTAATGGTTCGGGGGAAAAAGATTCTTTATAAATATCCGTTCTTGCAGTAAGGGTCTGAAACGTCATTGAATGGTGTTTTCTACAATGCCTAGCTGGGGGAACAAGGTCATCTGTTGGAATGCTGGCAGCACCCTTTAGACCTTTGTATAAGAGTATGAGCCTACTGTCTCTTCTCCTTTTCTTTAGAGACTCCCATCTTAATTTTCCTAGAATTCCAGTCATGCTCCCAGTTTCAAAGCAATAATTTCCAGTTACAAATCTAGCAGCTCTATTCTGAACTTTTTCAATTTCTTCATTTAGGACCACTCCGCTTGGGTCCCAGATGCAACTACCATATTCCAAGATTGGGCGAACAAGTCCCCTGTATGCTGTTTCTTTCACATCCTGAGGACACTGATGAAGATTTCGCCTCAGGAAACCAAGTGTTCTATTCGCCTTTGTACACATATTGCTAATGTGTGTATTCCATCTCAAATCGTGAGTGATTGTCACACCAAGGTATTTAATGGAATTCACATTTTCGAGGACCGTTCCCTCTAAGGTGTAAGAAGCCTCAATTTTATTAGATCTCTTCCTTGTTATCTGCATAATATTGCATTTAACTGGTTGAAATCTCATGCCCCATTTTCTGGCCCAACATCCTAATCTATCTATGTCAGCCTGAAGTTTCAGTGAGTCATCTGTATCTCTAATTTCCCGGTAACAAACACAGTCATCTGCGAACAGTCTTACTTCTGAGTCAATATCAGTGGAAATATCATTGATGTACAGGGAGAACAATAGAGGACCAAGAACGGTCCCTTGTGGGACTCCAGACAAAACTGGCGCCCATACTGAAGATTCACCATTAACAACAACACGCTGTTTTCTGTAGCAAAGGAAGGAATCTATCCATTTAATAGTCTTCCCACCAATTCCATAACCAAATAATTTGGATTTAAGTAGTTCATGAGGAGGGGTGTCAAAAGCCTTCTCAAAGTCCAGAATAAATGTGTCCACCTGCCCCCCTTTGTCCAGGATTTTTGCCCAATCATTAATAACCGTGCTCAACTGAGTTTCGCAACTATGCCTTTTCCTAAATGCATGTTGTCTGTCTGACAAAAGTTTATGTTCATCCAAGTGGGCCATGATGTTTGAGCAGACTATATGTTCAAGCAATTTACATAGAACACAGGTCAGTGACACCGGGCGATAATTACGAGCAAGAGCCCTGTCCCCTTTTTTGAAAAGTGGACAGATGTTCGCTAGGAGCCATTCTTTGGGAATTTCACCCGTATCGAGAGATTGTTGGAAAAGATGAGCAAAAACTGGACCTAACTCGTTTGCTAGTTCCTTCAGGACTCTAGGATGAAGCTCATCAGGCCCTAAAGCTTTAGAAGGGTTCAAGCCTTTAAGTAATTTGATCACTCCCGCAGAGGATACAACAATATTTTCCATGAAAGGGGCCGATCTTCCAGTCAATGGAACCTCGTTGAACTCAGTTTTATTAAATGCATCATTGAATTGACCAACCAATTCCTCTGCCCTTTCAGAGTCCGATTCAGCGACCCCGTTCCCTCCTCTTTTATTAAGGGGTGGGATACCTTGCCTATCTTTCTTCTGGCTATTGATATATCTGTAGAAGTCTCTGGGATTCGCCTTTACATCACCTACCAAGTTATTTACATACTGATCATGCTGATTTTTGATGTCATTTTTAATTTCTCGTCTCAAGTTTTCAAATTTTGCTCTGAGTTTACCACTTCCCGACTTTTTTGCCTTAGCATGAATCTTATTTCTCCTCCGAATTTTTCTTCTTATTTCTGGTGTGATCCAAGGAATTGAAGATACAGACCTGCTAGTTTTGGAGGGGATATGATTTTCGGACGAAGCTTGAATGAAAGACTTTATCAAATCAAAGCTCTCCTGGACAGACCGAGCGTCTGAATGACCATTAAAGTATTTCTCTCTTGCAAATTTTAGGGCATCCTTCCTCATAGTTTCATAGTCACCCTTTTGATATAAGTACACCTTTCTACGAGGTTTCTTTATAGGTGGTGTGAAGATTTTCAAAAATCCAGAGACAATATCATGATCACTTAGTTTGTCCGGGGATTGAATATCCCCAAATTGTCCTGGCAAAGTTGTAAGAATCAAATCCAAAGTGTTTCTATCTCGAGTAGGGAAGTCAACAACCTGTTCCAAGCCATGATCATTCATGATGTCGACCAACACCTGTCCCTCTGACGGACTCAGCATCGTGCCTTGTTTGCTGAGCCTATCTGGCCAAACAATATCTCTGAAGTTGAAGTCGCCTAAGACATGTACTGCAGGAAGTTTTTTACCCTTATTCTGAGACTTAATGCGATCAAGCTGATCTTTAAATAAGTGGAAGTTTTCGACAGTGTCGTTAGGTGGTCGATACCAACTTGCAATAAAGTGGGAAGTTTTGTTTGCAAAAACCTTAACCCAAACAGATTCTGAATCGTTTTCCAGTTCCATGAATGGCATATGAGGGATATCTCTATGAGGCATCTGATCAGGGTCTATGATGTTTGCTAACAGGATTTTGTTGAAAATAGAATTAAAACGAATACATTGCCCCGACATCCCTTAAATGGCAAATGGACTTGTCCAGCATGCAACTATGGAAAAGTCCACCAGCGAATTTTGTTTGTTTGAGTTGAGGTTTTACGTCCACGACAGCACTATTTAGGTCATTTTGGTGACATTGCTTCCGATTTTTGTGGGACTTTTACCCGACATTAAATGTTTCCCCTAAGGAGTTATAGCAGGGTGCTGCACCCTGCTGCCATTCTGACCCACCCTGCTGCCCCTCTCACCCACCCTGCTGCCCTTTGTTGGTGTGAAAGTATTTCTACAAAAATAAGTCCCTCTATATAACTGAAGCCATTTGTAGATTACAGTATGGTTATAACGCAGGTAGAGCTTTTATTTGGGCTCTCTTGAAAACATGATGGTAACAAAGTGCCCTTTTAGGCAGCTTTCATACGTTAAAAGTGCCCTTTTCTGAACCAGCACCCTGCTCTTTTCCAAGTCTGGGGGAAACCCTAACATTGAGATGAATTGACATCTCAAGCCCTACCGCCCATAGAAACCGCTAGGGTTTATAGAGCGGTTCGACTCGCATCTTTTTGGCTGGGCAGGCGTAGACCTATACGGTTTACCAGTACTCAAGTTCGGCCGGTTTAGCTCTGCGCGGAAGCCCCGATGGGCGGGGGTGCCCACCAGTGTATTATTGGTTAAAATTATGGTGAGTGCCAAGCGAAAATGTGCTTTCTGGCATGTGGGCTCAGCGTAGACAAAAATGGACCCGCTTACCAACTCCATCAGAATACGACCGTTCCTTTATATATGGAGAAACATTGGGCCCACAGGCATATAAATAGCGCAAAGCGAAGACTCTGATAAGACTGCACGAATGCGCAGTCTGACGAATGCGCACTCTGATCTGAGTCTTCGCCGGGCGCAAAAGCTCACAGGCCCTTATGTTTGGCGCGGCATCTTTACGATACCACAGGCTTAACATGTCGGTGTATCTAGCTCTGTGTACAACATCGCCGTACGCCCCCGCTTGGGTCTTGGAGATATGGATTGGGCTGCATGGCGTTGAAACCGACCGCACATGCGTAATGTTAGACCGCTTAGGTCTAAGTTTGCCCACGCAAAGTGGTGCGTGTGCCCACGCAAAGTGGTGCGTGTCGGACAATCCATGCATAGTTTCACTGGGCCGCAGGTATGAGATTTAATTTCATCTCGGGTAAAAATTCCGCGAACTTGGAAGCAACGTCTCCAAAATGACATAAATATTGTTGACGGGGACGTTAAACCCCAAACCAAATAACATCGCCGGGATGTTGCAGCAATTTTTTTTTTTTTTTTTTTTGAATGCCCCCGCCCAAAGGGGCTTGAAGAAATATATGGGCTGCACGATGCTTCCACGCAGAGCTGAATCCAGCCCGCACACTAGTACTGGTAAACCGCTTAGAGGATCTAAGCTTGTCCAGGAACCCTGGTGCGAGGTGGACCGTCCATACTTATAAACCCTATGGGTTTCATTGGGCGACGGGGCTTGGGATGTCATTTCATCTCAATGTCGGGTAAAAGTCCCACAAAATTGGAAGCAACGTCTCCAAAATGACCTTTACAGTGTTGATGGGGACGTTAAACCTCAAATCAAACAAACAAATCTATTTTTTTTTTATTATTTTGTTTTTATTTTACGGCCCTTTCAATGATATTTCACTTATTTCGAGCCGATCGTTGATCGGAGATGGCGAAAACCGGTGTATCCGGAGAAAAACCACCTGACCTGTTGCAGAATGAGGCCAGAGACAGGGTCTAACCACAGCAGTGAGGGACCTTATTATTAAGAGTCAGTGCTCTTAACCATTTGGACACGGAGGTCCGTCCCAGTAGCATGTGATTAG
Organism: Lucinisca nassula; assembly: GCA_963580285.1. Taxonomy (NCBI): domain Eukaryota; kingdom Metazoa; phylum Mollusca; class Bivalvia; order Lucinida; family Lucinidae; genus Lucinisca; species Lucinisca nassula. The sequence continues at coordinate 20,764,113 of OY757016.1, read as the reverse complement.
TACCGGCCCCGATAGCTCAGTTGGTAGAGTGTCCGCTCCGGGGAACGGGAGGTCACGGGTTCGATCCCGGACCGCGACATACCAAAGTCGTTAAAAATGGTACTAGCTGCTCCTCGCTTGCCGCTGGGCACTCAGATTTACGGGGTAGAGCTAGGACTGGTCGACCCAGTGTCAGAATAATGTGACTGGGTGTGGTATCATGTAATGTGTCTGGGACATGATACTTCAGTGAGCAGCACTATAAAAGTGAGCATTGAGCTCCCTGTCGCAACCAGACACCGTCGTGATATGACTGAAAAATTGCGACGTTAAACCCGAATTCACACACACACACACACACACACACACACACACACACACACACAGCATGTGTTTAGCGAATCGACGTATCTAGCTACTCATTGCGGGGATGTCGCAGCAATGTTACTGTACATCAATGTTGAGAATGTAGTATCGACGACATCCATGTGACATCGCTACAAAAATGTTACAGTGTCGTGTGCCAGAAATGAGATTAAATAGAAATGCGTAATTTTCATTATATTACTGATCAAGTATGTGGATACTGAGTATGCTTCGGTGACTCAGCGGGATACGCGTGTGGGTCACGGACTCGATCCCAGCCGGGTCCCACTCCTTGATCATGAAATATTTTATGATCATTCTCTCCATTCCACAGATTCAAGAAGGGCAGTTTTCAGTTGTGCATTTTAAACCGGTAAACCGCTGAAGTATCCGTAATGATCCTAAGTGTTGGAACAGACAGGCCCAAGCAAACAGTGCAGATCCAGATCAGACGGCTCCCAGGGTCTACACCGTTTGCCATTCCGTCTGCACCTTTTGAACTCTTTGTTTGATCATGGAAAAAAAATGTTAAAATTTTAGGAGAAGTCCTCAAGGTGTCTGAATGTTTTGGATTTTTACGGTATTAGCAGCATGTCAAGGAAAAGTTTGGTAGGGTAAACTGACCGGCTTCACATGACCTTACTTATGCTGACCGGGTTGTAAAACATAACAAAACCAAGTCCACATATACCTAACGTTACATTACGAAAACACATCTATTCAAATGCATTGTAAATCTTACCGCCGAAAAAAGAAGGAAATTTTATGTTGAACAATTGTGATATTTTTCTTATTTCTGCTCAAAATATATTTTAGACCAGAAATAAGAAAAAATAAGGTTTACCCCTTTAAACCCCAGTTCAATTGTATAAAAGAGGGATTCAAGGGGGTCAGAATTATATGGGCGTGTTTTCGTGACTAGTGAACAAATCGCATCCACACCACATTGCCACGGGCCTCCGTGGCCTAGTGGGTAAGAGCACCGCGGTGCTCTGTGGCCTAGTGGTTAAGAGCACCGCGGTCCTCCGTGGCCTAGTGGTTAAGAGCACCGCGATCCTCCGAGGCCTATTGGGTAAGAGCACCGCGGTCCTCCGTGGCCCAGTGGTTAAGAGCGCTGACTCTTAACCATTAGGTCTCTCACTGCTATGGGTTCGAGCCTCGTTTGGGGTCACATTTGAGACGCCAAATTCTGCAACGGGTACGGCTTCACTATTCGCCCACCTGATTAATGATTGATTCGTGATATATGGAATTATCTTGAAGGGCCATAAAACCAAAAAAAAAAAAAAATCCGACATCGCAAAATGAGTAGTTAGCTCATTGCACTGATTCTGAAAAACCTTTAGAGCCGCTTTAAATCAAAGCGCTGACAGTACTGGTGGGTCGATTCTCTAAGACTCTGAAAATCTGCATTAGTAGCATAAATGAGCAGTGTTATAACAAACCATTTTATTCCACATACGGGTAACAGACAAAGATCCGCCTCTGCAGTCTGATCAGTGCATTTGTTGTTGGCTGCTTTGATAGTATACATTGTACTTACTAGGATTCTCACAAATATACACGAATTCTTGGGACTCTCGTCCATCGGAGCTTGGTGAGTGAGTGAGTGTTTGAGTTTTACGTCACACCAACAGCTAAGGTCATACGGAGACGGGACCTCGGTTTAAAGACTCATCCGAAAGTCTGGAGAAGCCCGGGATCGATCCTGCGACCCCTGGTTTACAAGGCGAGTAGCGTAACCACTGCACCACGGAGGCTTCTAACGGAGCTTGGTGAAATACAGCTTTCGCGCACAGCCGAAACCGACCGAACATTTGACTGGTTAGCCGCTTAGAACCGCTTAACCCGTGGTCGGACCGTTCCTTAAACCCTGAAGCAACGTCTCCAAAATGACCTAAATAGTGCTGAAAGGGAATTAAAACCTCAACACAAACAAACCAACACTCTGAAGAGCCTTTTAGGCTAAGCAGGCCGGTTTAAATCTTCACAGATCCCGGAGACAGGTTTTCTAGTGACAGCCCAGCAGACACGCGTAGATGTGACGTTGCCTAAAATGTCATGACGTTGCACCGACGTTAACGTGACGTCGCAATTACGCCATTTGCTCATGGGACTTCCGTAAGAAAAAGTAGCATGACGTACACTGCTACTATCGTCGTCTTAACGCTGATGCTTCAAGTTGAGACGATGTTGCCTACACGCTGTGTATCTGCTGGACATAAAGAAAATCCTTCATGGGACTGAGGTTAGAGCCTCGCTCGGGTCATATGTAAGACGCCAAGTTCAGCCACAGAAGGTCATCAGGTGGTTTTAATAATAATGATAATAATAATAACAATAACAATCTACTTTATTTACTCAGGATACTCCGGTTTTCTCCCACCTCAGATTATCGATGGGAATAATTACCCCCCACCCCCAACCCACACCACACACACACACACACACACACACACACAAACAAAAGAAAAGAAACATGAGAGGCGATAGCAGGCAATGAATCATCTTTTTTGAAGACGAGTTTATGTGTTTTTCCTCGTACTTAGGCCTATCCGTACGTCCGTGCGTGCGTGCGTGTGTGTGAACAAGAATTAAAGCATTAATAAATTCTTGCTCGCTTTTCATAAAAAGATAAGTGACCTGTATTAAAGGGTCTGTTTCTGCATCCCTCTTTAGGCATAAAAGTAGTTTTTTTAACGATGGGTCTTTTGTGTCGTCTCCCAGAGAAAGCGAGAAAAATGGACAGAAGAGATCTGAATCAGAATTGTTACTAGTGTGTCAAATGAAATTCGTACACCAGGACTTGTGGTCCCTAGCTCTCACCAAAGAGGAAAACCTAGCTACACAATCCTCCGCACCTGCAGCTGTCGAAATGTTGTCGAGATAGTAGAGGAGACGAACATGTGTGACAGGGGAGAAAGAGGGACTGAAATGGAAATGTAGAAACAGAATGGGTCCTACTGCAAGGACAGCAGGCCCTGCCAACTGAAAGCCAATATCCGCCCATAGGGGCTTGAAGAAATATATGGGCTGCATGATGCTTCCACGCAGAGCTGAATCCGGCCCCCACACTAGTACTGGTAAGCCGCTTAGAGGATCTAAGCCATTCCAGGAACCGCGGTGCGAGGCGGACCGTCCATGCTAATAAACCCTATTGGTTTCATTGGGCGACAGGGCTTGAGATGTTATTTCATCTCGATGTCGGGTAAAAGTCCCACAAAATTGGAAGCAACGTCTCCAAAATGACCTTTACAGTGTTGATGGGGACGTTAAACCTCAAATCAAACAAACATATCAGTTGGACGCCCCAGTGACACCTTCGCTTCGTCCAAGCACCCAAGCATAAAAGTAGAAATGGACATTTCTACTTTTATGGTTGGGTGAGAAAACAACTTTTTTGGGTCGATTGTTTGTCAATCGATCCAAAGTCACCAAATGACTCTGAGCCATATTGCCAATGTCCAAGTGACTATCACTGAACAGCGCAGATGGCATTTTGTACGAAATCCGACTAATGGTTATTCAGAGCCGCGCCACTCTTGCCACTGTGACGTTATCCGTAAAACCTCCAGCAGACACATGACGTAATTGTGACGTCACATCTAAGTCGGTACAGCGTCATGACGTTTATGCAGCGTCACATCAACGTCGGTGCAACGCCATGACGTTGCACCGACGTTGATTTGACGTTGCCCTAGCGACGTGTGCCTGCTGGGATGTGTTCGGTAAGGTAAACAGCGTAGTCTCAGAAACAGTATAAAATACCGTTTCAGGACCATCGCAGAGAAGTGCGACCCACCCGTGGGCTTGACTGAAATACCGCTATCACAGATTTTGAAAACGTGTGTGAAAAAGCTGTTGCGTGATTTGAAAATCGCTTTAGAAAATTCTGGAGAAAAAGACGGATCATATCGATTAGCCCGTATGTGACAATTAGAATGCACTTGGACGGGTCCATTCCTGTCATTTAGCAGTGTTTGGTTTTAATAATTGTCGTTTTTTTGCAAACATAAATAAATAAATAAATAAATAAAAGTAAAAAATCTTAGCAAACAGTGTATATATTGATCAGACGCGCGTCTGATCTGGGGCTGCACTGTTGGCAAATGATCGTTAGGGCGCTATTTTTTCAGGCATATGTGGGTTAAAAGAAAACCAGGTATTATATATATTTGCGCAGTGGGCGTCACTTCTATTTATGGTATGATCATCGTTAAAATTTAACATTGTATACATACAAATCCTTGATATATAAACCTTCTTTCTCCGTGTTTCGCTTCAAACATTTCAGAATTGTAGAATAGCAGAGATCTATTTGTCTTTTTCAGAAAAAAATCAGAAGTGGAATTTTGTAAGTAACTTTACCTTTTACGATAAAGGTCAGGCGGCCTCTTTAAGGCCTATGCCCACCTCATGTTTGTGCACCTTGTCGCAAGAAAACCTACCATATACACGGTTTTGTTGGTTTGATTTGATGTTTAACGTCCCTGTCAGCACTGTTTAGATCATTTTGGAGACGTTGCTTCCGATTTTTGGAGCCTTTTACCCGACATTGAGATGAACTGACATCTCAAGTCCTACCGCTTAAAGAAAAAAACAAACGGACCTCCTCGGCCTAGTGGATAAGAGCGCTGACCCTCTCGCCGCTGTGGGTTCGAGCCTGGATCGGGTGTGAGTCGCCAAGTTCTGCAACGGGAAGGAAAGGTGTTTTTTCTCCGGCTACTCCGGTTTTCGCCAACCTCTGATAAACGATTGGCTCGATATGAGTGAAATAATCTTGAAAGGGCCGTAAAATCAAAACGACAACAAAAAAGAAAGAAACAGCAAGGGTTTAACGAGCGATCCAACTCGTACACTTTTCCTGGGCAGGCTTACAAGCAGCCCAATCTATTTCTCAAAGCCCCGATGGGCGGGGGCACACCATATACACGGCACCAAAGTACCCAGCGGGCACACAACGTGTAAGCAAAGTTGTATCAACATTGTATCTGTGGGGCAGTCGACGTACAGCTTATAGGCAACTTACATCGTATCAACGTCCTCATGACGGCACATTGTCGTTGATGCGACGTTGCTTGTTATCGCCATGAGCTCAGTGGCAGAGTCCTAGGTTTATTATCTGTAATATCAGTTATAAAGTCCTGCTTCCTACAAGAATAGCAGAATTACTTTTAATTTTGGTCTGTGGATTCTGTGGGATCAAGGAAAATAGATTCATTCAGGATATTTCATAACAGAGCTAATAACATAACTTCTACTACATGGGTGACCGTAGGAAAATTTTTCTTTTTCGTTTTACTCTCGGTATAACAGTTTTTATTTTGCATTTTCTTAAAGAGAAATACATACCATACATGATCCGGGCAGGTGTCAGAACTGCACCCCGTGCCTAAGCGAGCTAATGGTCAATATATCTATGACGTCATCATTAGACATATACAATGGTGGCCCTAAAGAAAACTGTCGTCCTCGTTTAAATTTTGGTATAACAGTATTTTTTTTTTTTTTTTTTTTTTACATTTTCATAAAGAAGTATATCCGCCTTACATGACCCTTGCAGGTGTCGGAAATGCACACCAGGCATAAGCGAGCTATTGGTCAATATATCTCTGACGTCATATTAAGCCATACATAATTCACAGTGTACTTACTTATAGCACGTGAACAATTACTTTGCGACTATTATATAAACAGGAGAAATGCTAGACATAAAGGCTTTTGAAAACTATTTTATGCCCCCGAATCTTTCGGAATCAAAGATTCGGGGGAATATAGTTTTTGGTCTGTCTGTCTGTTTGTTTGTCCGCAAATACTTTAACATCGGGCATAACTTTTGAATGGTAACTGATATGCCTTTCAAATTTCACATGTGCATTTCTTGTCCCAAGACATTTCCAGTGGTACCATAGCTTTTGAACTCGTGACCTTGTCCTTGACGTATGACCTACTTTTTTAAAAAAACTTTAACATTGGCCATAACTTTTGATTGGTAAGCGATGTGGCTTTCAAGTTTCACATGTGCATTCTATGTCAGAAGAATTTCTAGTGGTATCATAATAGAGGCGGTAGCTTCTTTTTGCTACCTAGAAGACATTGCCTCTGCAGAAGGTGGCTGTAATCTTCCGACCACATCGCGTGTTAAAACAGCCTGGAAGAAGTTCAAGGAGTGTCTTCCCCACCATCTCTCATTCAAGACATGTGGCCGTGTGTAAAGCCCTTGTGTGCGGAGCCAGCGAGACTTGGTCATTGACAAAACCAACCCTCCAATGACAGGGCAATGATCAGACAGATCTGCAATAGCAAGATGCAAGGCACTGTCACCGTCGGGTGCAGTGAGCAACTTGCGCGGCCTGGCATTGAGGACCTGGACCTCAACCTTGAGGCGAGAAGGCTGCACTGGTATGGACATGTGGAACGCTCCAACGGATCAGTCAAGACAGCCTTTGACATACATGTGGATGGAAAACGTGGTCCTGGGATGATGATGATGATGATGATGATGATGATGATGATGATGATGATGATGACGATATCTTTGTACATGTAAATGTTTGTATAAAATAATACATTGCACTTTGAGTAACATAGAAGTGAAGGCATTGATCAGAAATCGATACAATTAACTCACAGCTCCCATCAGACACACCAAAGGGAAAGAAACACAAACATGAAACAACAGACTCTAATGGAAACATCAATAGCGGAAAGCCAAAAGAACAGTTACTTATCCAAAAAATGGTCAATACAATTGGCTATCCAAAAGAAAATAATATAAGCGATACAACCACTCAAAGACAAACCATATCAATAATAAATCGCAACAGAAGAACCGACTTGGAAGGGTCAGTGAAACGAATTCCACTGGGGGGGGGGGGGGGATTAAATCGATTTTACGTGGCCTCAATCCTCGCCCTTATTTCTATCACGATTTAGACAATTTGTACAGTCCGCATGAAGTCATCCTAACTCATCATTGCAACATCTCCGTGAACACAAAAATCAAACAATAACAGAGATGAAACAACGGTGAGGACTCGCCAACAAGAAATCGCTGAAATGCTGGAGCAAAAGAAAACCAACAGTTAGACTCGGATTGGCCCGACCAGAGACAGGGCATCAGGCACCAATCTACATTACACAAAATTAGATACTCTCTCATTTTCAGGTTACGCTGGAACCGTCATAGACTATGAGGCATGACCCACCGGCGTGCAATTAAAGAGGGGAGCAAAGTCGTCAACCGTGATTGGGTTAACTACCATGTCTGTCATATAACATTTATGTTGTATCCTATCTTTTTATATCGAAGTATTTTTCAAAATTGGGTGCTGAAGTCATTGCATTTATATATTTTTCTGAATTTATATAGTAAGTCAACATAAAATTCGGGTTCTGATAGATCTTGTTGCAGAAGAGATTTAAGTCCAACATTGAATTTTGAAATTAAATCAGAATGATATCTATAAAATTTTGAAAACGCTTTGCGTAGTTTATGATACCGAAAACACTGATTAAGAAGTTTAGCAGTTAACAATTTATTATGAGTGTTGAAGTAAATTACATAACTAGACACTCTGGCAAATCAAATTAATTGCGAAATATAAACGCCATAGGATGCCGCACGAGCAACAGCACCATCCAAGATAGGAAAATTTACAATCTCAAAATCAAACTCATCGCGTTAATCATAAATTTTGCCAGAAACAAACCCTATCTAGAATAGATATATGTAAATCCAAAAAACGGGGTCTCAGTATCAGAAGAATTTTGTTCTGGATGGGTAAGCATGTATATGGTAGCCTTGACATTTTTAAGAAATATATGTAATTTATTATTTTTATGTGTACAAAGATTTCTTATATATAAATACCCCGTTGAAGACTGTCATCCTGTATTGTTAAGTGTGATCGTTCGAACTGTGAACTCTGCATATGCATGCTGGTCGGCCAGACCAAGGACAGTCACATCATTTTAAGTATCACAATCAATGAAATAAGAGGTTTTTGTATACGAGGGTAGGCTGAAAAGTTCTGAGCCTGATCAAGAAGCAGGCATCGAACAGCCATGAAATTTTGTATTCATTAAATCCAAACCTTTATTACTTGATTTGACTCAAATGAGTTCAAGTTTACCTGTCATTACGTAGAAATTCTAGACTTTGAAAATTGATACTAGCACGTTTTTGAGAAAATGGACAAAATCTGGCATCGTGGTGTCATCAAGTACCTCCATAAAAAGGGGTTAGCTCCTAAGGACATTCATGCCGATATGGTTGTTACATTAGGGGATGATGCTCCTTCGTATGCAACCGTTAAAAGGTGGGCAGCAAATTTTAAGATGGACAAGGACAGCTTTGAAGATGATGACCGGTGTGGACGACCCACAACGGCAACAACTGAGGAAACCATCAGCCAAGTGCACAGGGCCGTGATGGATGACAGGCGTTTAACTGTGAATCAGTTAGCTAACACTGTTGGCATTTCCCGTGAACGAGTAGAGAACATTCTACACAGTGAATTAGGAATGTCGAAGGTTTCCGCCAGATGGGTGCCACGGCTTTTGACGCCTGACCAAAAGTTGACCAGACTGAACCTGTCACAAGCCAACTTGGCTATTTTTGAAGCAGACCAAGATGGTTTTCTTGACCGTTTTGTCACTCAGGATGAGTGTTGGGTTCATCACTTTGAGCCAGAGACCAAAAGACAATCCATGCAATGGAAGCACCCTGGCTCACCCCCTCCAAAGAAGGCAAAGGTCGTCTCCTCTGCAGGGAAGGTGATGACATCAGTGTTCTGGGATGCCAAGGGTATAATATTCATAGATTACCTTCAAAAGGGCAGAACAATTAATGGGGAGTATTATGCAGATCTGCTAAAACAATTGCGAAATGCAATTAAGGCTAAACGACCCGGAAAATTGACTAAAAGGGGTCTTCTTCAATCAGGACAATGCGCTTGCTCATAAATCGGTTGTCGCAATGGCTGTTGTGCATGACTGTGGCTTCACACTTGTCGATCACCCTCCGTAGCCACCTGCCCTAGCTCCATCAGATTATTTCCTATTTCCAAACATGAAAAGGCACTTGGCTGGGCAGCATTTTCGGTCAGACGAGGAGGTGATAGCTGCTGTGGAGGAGTTTTTCCGGGACCAAGATGAGACCTTCTATACCACTTGGATCCAAGGACTCCAGCATCGCTGGAGGAAGTGTGTGGACAGGAAGGGAGACTATGTTGAAAAATAAGGCACTTTCAGCATGGACAAACCATTAGATCTTGGTCAGGCTCAGAACTTTTCAGCCTACCCTCGTATACTAAACATGATAAGGTTGTATCTAAAAACTTAGGACTTACCATTACAATACGGTAATAAACTAAAAATTTCATCATATATAGTTGCAACGGTAGATTTATGGCACTAACAGGCCCCTGTATGTACGCCATTGTATTCAATGTATGTCCATGTTTGAAAAAAAAAAAAAAACCGTGTTTTCTCTTCCATTTCCATCCAGAATATATAAATTAAATCTCACTGGAAAACGCATAGTGTCAATCTGAACCACTGTGTTGTATTGCCATTATAATTGCAATTGGTGGTCCTTCACATCCTCCTTAATTAACGGGAAGAATATGTATACTGTATTTTTCTTACCATCATAAATCTCAAAAGTTTGATGAAAAATGTGACACTTCTGCAATTTACGGGCAAATTTGAATAAATTAAAGACCGTAAGTAAGGGTTACATATTAATAAAGGCAGTTGTCACTAAGCGTTTGCTGCGGTCTCGTTAGCTGCAGGATTCGTACTTCCGGTGGCCGTTTTCCTATGCAAAACGTACAAACCTTCCTAAAGAACATATTATTAATCATTTCTTTGATACCCTTTTTGTCGTAGTTGGTCAGAGTATAGGATTTAGTAACAGGACATGGTCAACACTTTTCTCTATGGTTTTCATTCCATTTTCGGACGCCATCATTAGTTGACGTCATACGCCTTTTCGCCTGTGGTCCGGGTATGACACCTGCGATTTTCTGAAGCCCAATACATTCATCTTCTATTATCTTAAATAAAATTACTGTTATACTGAGAGTAAAACGAAAATGAATTTTAGTCACTTTCTGAAAAACGGCCACCATGCTATACAGGTTAAAGATAAATAAATAATAAATATTTTTTGTTAATTTTCTCCAAAAGGATTGTTTGCTTTTTTCTTTCTGCTACGCCCGGCGCGTAAAAATGTCCTTGATGTATTCAAACACTTGGACGTCAGCAAAGCCTGTGGCCCTGACTTCCCATCTTACGACATGAAAGCCGTAACAAAGGAAAGAAGCATAGCCTGAAAAAATTCCCGCCTGTGGTGGGATTTGAGCCCGGGCCGCTCGAGTGATAGTCCAGTGCTCTAACCGCTGAGCCGAAGAGTCGACTCCCTGACGCAATTGTCAGAGTGGTTATAAACCTAGAAGCTATGCATATGATTACCAAGGTAGATAATGGAAGGGAGGTCATCATCCTCTTCAATGAAGTCATCATTTATGATGACGTGAAGGATGCAAAGTTCGGCACTAAGCCAATGTTGGCATGTAAAGTCCAATCCCGGATGAGCCCCCATCTTACGACATGAAAGCCGTAACAAAGGAAAGAAGCTGGCCTAAAAAGACCGTCTTTTGTGGAATTCGAACCCGGGTCGTTCAGGTGATAGTCCAGTACTCTAACCGCTGAGCCAAAGAGTCGCCTCCCTGACGTAGTTGTCAAAGAGTGGTCATAAACCTATAAGCTATGCATGTAGATAACTGAAGGGAGACAATGCGGTCCGTAAGACGAAGTCATCAAGCCAACTTCGGCACGAAGCCATTTTCGGCGAAATAAAGTCCAATCTCGGCTTATAGAAGCTATGCATATGATCTACCAAGGTAGATAATGGAAGGGAGGTAACACCATGCATTAGACACATGACGTTTGACCAACGTCGTATCAACGTCGATGAAACGTCATAAGTTCATATTTACATTTCCAGTGTAAAGTATAATGTAAGCCTATAGAAAACCGTGTACTTCATATGTCCATGAACACTTGTCAGTGACGTCAACTGACGTCAGTCTAAACCATTGTGGTTTACGGGCGTTGGTGACGTCAATGCTGTTCCGCTCTTTGTAGAAAACAGCGTGTAAATGTTTTTCAGCTTTAAAAGTTTGCCCTATAATCATTTTTTCGCCCAGTAATGAGGTGCAAAGAACGTAAATATAAAAAATAAACGTAATTTTTCTGCTTTTCATGAATGTATGATCAGCAAAGTTTACATGAACCCTGAATTTTTGGGGCTCGAACAAGACTTGAAGAGGCGGGTAAAAAATGACAAATGGGAGCAATGAAAGACAGCAATATCCCAGCGGGCTAACGTCGCAATGGCAACCGACGTTGATTTGACGTTGCATTATTGTCATGATGTTGCGTAAACGTCATGACGTTGTACCGACGTTGATGTGTCGTGACAATTTCACCATGTGCCTGCTGGATTGTATTGCATAGTTGTGCTAGCTAGCTATTTATACGGCAGCAACCCCGTTAAGAGGACTATCTATAGCGTGCAGGTGTGTGCGCAATTTGTTTGTTTGATTTGAGGTTTAACGTCCCCGTCAACACTGTAAAGGTCAGTATGGAGACGTTGCTTCAAATTTTGTGGGACTTCTACCCGAAATTGAGATGAAATGACTTCTCAAGACCTGTCGCCCAATAAAACCAATATGGTTTATTAGCATGGACGGTCCGCCTCGCACCGCGGTTCCTGGACAGGCTTAGATGCTCTAAGCGGTTTACCAGTACTAGTGTGCGGGCCGGATTCAGCTCTGCGTGGAAGCATCATGCAGCCCAAATATTTCTTCAAGCCCCTAAGGGCGGGGGCCACGGTGTGTGCACAGAGGCGTTGTGCAATACAAAGTATTCTGACTGCCCAGCTGGCACACAACGTCGTATCAGATAAATTGTGCCCATGAGAGTGCAGTTAAGAAAACTGACTCGACACACCCCAAATAGTGTTGACTTGGCCGTTCAGACTGGCACTTTAATATCAATGACGTCATTATTATTTTTGTGCATTGACTTGTTTTACCCAGCATGCAATTCTGACATAGAAACAGGAAGTAAACTCAGAATAGATTTTTCGGGGAATCCGTTTTCATTGACGGACTGAGATATTTGGATTGATACAATTTGACAAATCTAAATGAGAAGATCTCATTAAAGTGGACAAAATAAAACACTGGGAAAGTATTTGTAAAAATCAGAAGTAAGTGTCGAAGAAAAGAACTGTCAGAAACAGTGTGCTGTCACTGACAACTCGCCGGCTTTCGTGTATTTGGTAAGCCAGTGTTTTCTATTTGGGAGAATTTAGAAATGACTCATTCGAAAGTCGTTATTGCCGCTGTATTTACTGTCATCTTCAGACAAATATCTTTTTTTACACACTTTATTTTATATTCTAATCAGTTTAATCGATTTTGAGCAACAATTGTGCTTGAGTAACAATTTATGAGGAAATTAATTTTGTATGCTAATTAGGGTGTGCGCAGATTCTCCCGTCTTGCGCACGTGTAGCTATTTCTGTAGTAAGCCGCCATTTTGGTTTAGAAACAGCTGAAAGTTTATGGGTCTCGTCTGTACAAATAAAAATTCAGGTAAATTATGGAGTACCCAGCATCCTTATCAGTGTTTATCCAAAGGCAACTCATTTTGCAAGTGTTCTACAAAATTTAATAAAAATATATTAAGAAAAAAGATGGTTTTATTCAATTTTATTTTTGTATGCTTTTTGTCTTTGATAGATGTCCAGCAGCAGCAGTGAAGTAGAACCCCTTGCGAAGAAGCCAAGACTTATCTCACCTGAGAGTTCTGATACGCAAACTAACTCAGTGAATTCAGTAAGTATTCTCATTGACCTATATGTCCCAGAAGTCGTTGGTATTATGCTGCACAGACACCAAAAATAACTTCAAATCCCAACAATATTCAAACGTATCCAGAACAGTAGCTGACAAAAAATGAAACGGGAGTGAGAGGAAAAGTCTAGGTAGCTGCAGATAGATAGACAACAACAACAAAAAAGTCTGTAAAATGTGAAGAATGCATTTGGGTGCCACAACTGGGAATTGAACTGCCAAGTGATTTGTTGACACTGTATAGGTAATTTTGTAGACATTGCTTCCAATTTTATGGGACTTTTAACTGACATTGAGATGAAATGACATCTCAAGCCCTGTTACCCAATGAAACCAATAGGGTTTATAAGCATACACTTGCACCGCTTTGGCTGGGCTTTTACCAGTACTTGTGTGTGGTCGGTTTCAGCTCTGCATGGAAGCATCATGCAGCCCATCTATTTCTTCAAGCCCCCATGGGCGGGGGCTGTAATTTTTATCAAAGTAACATAGTTGGCATCGCAAGGTAATATGGAAAACATAGGTACTTTTCCTACCATCCTGCCCATCAGGGCTTGAAGAAATAGATGGACAACATGATGCTTCCATGCAGAACTGAAACAGATTGCACACGTGTCTGGTAAACCACTTAGAGGATCTAAGCCTGCCCAGTTAAAGTTGTGTGAGTCAGACCTTCCATGTTTATAACCCTTTTGGTTTCATTTGGTGACAGGGCTTGAGAAGTCATTTCATCATCATCATCAACAGATTTTTGATTAACGTGCAGGTACAGGGGCAGCGTCCACATAAGTGGGCCCCCTTCCAGTTAGCTGGCTTGCTGCACGCATGGCAGATCTTACACCAGATCTCCAGGCTTGTCTATCATGAGGATCGTTAGCAGAGAGCTTCCATCACTGCAATCTCTTTCTGTTAGCTGCTTCCAGGTCATCTTGGGCCTTCCTGCCCCCCCCCCCCCCCCCCCCCCCCCCATTGGAGCGTTCCACATGTCCATACCAGCGAAGTCTTCTCTCTTTCAGGATGAGGTCCAGGTCCTCAATGCCAAGGCGCTCAAGTAACTCACTGGACCTGATGGTGACAGTGTCCTGTGGCTTGACATTGCATATCTGTCTGATCATTGCCCTGTCATTTCGCTGTAGACGTTGGAGGTTTGGCTTTGTCAATGGCCATGTCTCACTGGCATGGAGCATTGCGCTCCGCACACAAGAGCTATACACACGGCCACGTGTCTTAAACGAGAGGTGGCGGGAAGAAGAGAGAACTGGTAGCAACTCCTTGAATTTCTTCCAGGCTGTTTTCACACGTGATGTAGTTGAAAGGTCGCAACCACCCGCTGCAGAGAACATATCTCCTAGGTAGCAGAAGGAAGCTACAACCTCGCCCTTGCCCTTGTAGAGACAGACAATGAAACTCTGTTCCCAGTCAGAGGGTACCTTCCCATCACGGATGATTGCAGCTGCAAGGTCGCGGATCATCGAGGCACCCGCATCACCTGCAGCTCTTATCATCTCCACCACTATGCCAGAGGGACCCTGTGCTTTGCCAGTCTTCATCTGAGAGATAGCCTTCTTAACCATATCAATAGTGATTGGGATGGGTGGCCCTTCCACTGGTGATTCATCAGAAAGGTGGTCTGGGTCCCAGTCGAACTCATTGAGTAGCCTTTGATAGTGTTCTAACCAGGCCCTCTGCTTTGAGTCTTCACTCATTGACATCTCCCCTGCATCATTCTTTACTGGTTTGTCACCTACAACATCGGCATTCTCTCTTCTCATCTGGTTAGCAAGGCGGTATACTTCTGAGGACTTAGGGTCAATATTCTTGTAGATCTCCTTCTCAGCTTCTTGGCGAGCATGGTGCACCGCTCATCTGGCTATGCGTTTGGCCGCAAGATATGATGCACGGGTGCCCTTACCAGTCTCCCAAGCTTTAAAGGCTTGCCGCTTGGCTACAATGACCTTATTAACATCCTCATTCCACCACCAGGTTTCGCGACGCCATCGGTGGGGCCGAGTTGTGCCACACACCTCTTCAGTTGTCTTGAGCAGACCAGTCTTGATGCTGTTCCATATATCCTCAGTGGTAGCATCTGCTACACCGGCTGAAGCACTCACATGCTGGCTGAAAACCTCCTGGAAATGATTTCTTGTCTGAGATTCTTTCAGCTTCCAAACTTAAATCATCCCAATCATCAGGGCTTTATCCAGGTATTTTGGGAAAAGGCCCCTGGGCAAATTTAGGAAATAATTACCGACAAAATACCAAAATTGGGAACAAAATTTCATCAGAGAAATGCCAGGACGATGGATTTTGCTCGTGATAGTTTTATTTGCATTATCTGCTGGTTCCTAGTCTGAAGGTTATCAGTGTTGGAAAAGCAGGTAACCTGACCCCCCTGACCTTGAAAGGTCAAGGGGGTCTGGTTACCTGTTTTTCCAGTATTGACAATGTAAAAGCTGGGAGCCAGCAAATAATGCAAATATGGTGAATAGCTAAGCAGTGCAATACAGCTGTAGCTTCAATCGGGTGAATTTTCATGTTAACCTCTGATGTTAACTTTTGTTTTTTCTGTTCCTTTTGTTGTGGCTTTTATTTCTTTTTGGGGGGGGGGGGAATATGGTGAAATTGGGAAAAAATTAGGCCGTTTGGCATTGGGAATGGAACCAAGTTTCGGCCCTGCTGAACAGGCAGAAAATGCCCAAAAGTCCCACAAAATTTGAAGCAACGTCTCCAAAATGACCAGGGATTTTAAACCTCAAATCAAACACACAAGCAAATACATGTACTCGTGTACAGTAGTCCCTCTAACATGTGAGTGAGTGTTTGAGTTTTACGTCCCACCAACAGCTAAGGTCATACGGAGACGGGACCTCGGTTTAAAGACTCATCTGAAAGTCTGACCCCCCCTCTAACATGTGCAATATACGAATGTATATGTAAATTTATGATGATTTTTGGGCTCACATCCTTCTGTCACTCTGTCTTGGTTCTTTCTTGACTAGTTTAAATAAATAAAAAAAAGTTCAAACAGAATGACATATGATTAACCAATTGTATGCGGGAAACCCCAAAAGGGGTACCCTGGCAAACAGTGCAGACACAGCAGTTATCAGTTTCTCGCGGAAAAATGTGCACTGTACTGGTTAACCGCTTATGTGTAAGCCTGCGCACGAAAAGTATGGATAGGTAAACTGACACTCAAAAATAACCTAAAAAGTGTTGACTGGGTAGTAACTCCGACACAAACAAAAAAAACTAGTCAATGAAGAGTTGGTTATAATTTCATGTTTCTAACTTACTGTCTGAGCATGACTCTGACAAAATGTTATACAAATACTATATGCATTCAGACAAGCTTTCGAACAAACAGTTTAGATGCAGATGAGACTGCAGAACATGGCATCTCATCAGGATCTTAACTGTTTGTCATTCACCCGACTATTTTTTTTTTTTTTATACAAAATTGGCCAATATATTGTGCTTTTTTAACCCTTATCTTGCTGAATATTCATTTAAGCCACACCCATTTCTGTCTATCAACCAATCAAATTACTCGATGTAATTTATTGCTACAAATTCATAAACTGAATGCCAAACAGTGTAGATCCTGATCAGATGGAGCCATCTGATCTGGATCTACACTGTTTGCAAAGATAGGGGTTGTCGTGAACAGTAAGATAAGGGTTAACCCATTGTATGCGGGAAACCCCTAAAGGGTACCTTGGCAAACATTGCAGGCCCAGATCAGACGTCGCAGAACATGGCGTCTGATCAGGGTCTACACTGTTTGCAGAAAGTTGAGCCATTTTTCGAATAAATTTTGAAGAAAACACAACCTGACATCCCCAAATTTTGAAATGGACTCCTGCTATATATAAGAAGGAAGATTCCAATTGGTACAAAAAGGGTTAAATTTTAGACAGCCGAGGTGTCCAAATACTTAGGGTAATTACGGAAATGTATTGTATACATAGTCACTTATTTGGAAATGGTAACACTATTTATTTTTGTGGGTACACACACACTTGCGGTGCAAGTCAGCTTTTGTGAACACTGTACCACGTTGCTATAAAAGCTGTCTTGTACCCCAAGATAACCAGTAGTACAAGACACTACAAGTGGGCTATACACCTATACCATGTGACATGTGCAAAAGATAAATTTATATAAAAATTTCTATTTACTGTCATTTTATTGTGTAATCTATACGTTTTCTGAATCCATCTTTAATTGACTTTAAATGTATTAATTTATCCATGACCGTTTATTACATCCAAGACTTTGTTTGATGTTAGGTTTAATGTTCCCGTCAACACTGTGTAGGTCATTTTGTAGACATTGCTTCCAATTTTGTGGGACTTTTACCCGGCATTGAGATGAAATGACATCTCAAGCCTTGCCACCCAATTAAACCAATAGGGTTTATATATGGGTGGACAGTCTGACTCAACATTCATCTTGGGCAGGCTTAGAACCTCTAAGCGGTTTGCCAGTACTCATGTTCAGTCGGTTTCAGCTCTGTGTGGAACAATCATGTAGCCCAGTCCATCTCTTCAAGCCCTGATGGGTGGGGGGCGATCAAGACTATATAATGAGCAATGTTATAAAGGGTAACTGTGTATCAGAATTTCTGTTCCTTTGCATGCTGCCAATACCACCAACACTGGACCCAGTCCTACAAACCGGTGCTCCTCTGTTATGTACAAGGCTTATTGTAAAACAGTAAGTCATCCTTCAGTGTTTAGTGAATTAGTAGCACAAAGGATTAACTTCATTTTGTCTCCGACTGTGTGTGCTTTCCTGCACATAAAATATTGCCTCTACACTTTCATTAAAAAACTTCTACAATTACATCTTTCCTGCATTTTTTAAGGTGAATTGAATTTTAAATACATGATTTGAGGTGAGGCTTTCTCTCAAATCATTAGGGTCTGCTCTTTATCGGACATTATTTGCGAATTCTGGCGGGAAACCCGTAAAGAGGTACCTTGGCAAACAGTGCAGGTCCAGGGCTCTGCAGCTGCGTCTGGTCAGGACCTGCACTATTTGCTAACAGACCTTTCTGTTAAAAACAGGATAAAAACGAATAAATAGACCTACCACCCCTTAAATGAAAATGGACTTGTCCAACATATAGCAATGGAAGAGTCCACTAGTATACAAGGAGTTAATTGCAGACCCTTTTTTAGAGGGGCTCAAGTTGGAGGAAAAAAACACAAAATGACAAAAATGTCCTTGTGGCAAAAGGTGGTAGAAAATATATCAAGCATATTTATACATTTGCCCAAGCAGTCTGTATAGACCATATTGGCATGCTTGAGGAGAACAGATACATACAGTCAAACTTCAATGGCTCGAACACCTTTGGGACCTCGAAAAGCTGTTTGAGACAGGGGTAGTTCAAGCCACTGAGGTTACTGTCAGGAGGCATAACGAGATACTTTTAGTCATCTTTTCGGTGTTCTATAATGAAAATGTATGCTGGGTGTACTCATCGAGGCGATTCTAATGAGTACACACAGCATTCATTTGCAAGATAAAAGACTAAAATCTTCTTAATTATCCTCCACTTTTTCTTATGTAGAGGATTTCGCTAGGGGCTCAAGAATGGGTTCCACACATCCATGGTAAACGAGCCATCGAAGTTCTACTGTATATACTTGTGGAGAATGGATACTAGTACAAATGCTACATTTCACAATATTTTTCTAATGGGGACTTCCTGTTTGATCTGCAATGAATGGATACCAGTTCACATGCCACATTTTACAATGGGCACATCCTGTTCGTTCTGCAGTAAACTGCGCCCTCCTGAAATACACAATGTAGCAGTGGGGTGGGGGTAAAGAAAAACGTGTTTGAAAGAGTTGCATCTCTTGAAGGTATTGGTTTTGTTTGATCGGAGGTTTAACATCCCAGTCAACACTATTTAGGTCATTTTGGAGACATTACTTCCAATTTTTGTAGGGCTTTTACCCAACACTGAAATGAAATGACATATCAGGTCCTGCCACCTAATGAGACTAATAGGGTTTATATGCATGGACAATCTGATTTGAACCGCTTTGCCTGGGTTAGGCCATCTAAGGGGATTACCAGTACATATACTTGAGTGCGGCCAGTTTCAGCTCTGCATGGAAGCACCATGCAGCCGAATCTATTTCTCCAAGCCCCTATGTGGGTGAAGGCCTTGATTTGGTGTTTATACTATGTACACTTCCTCCTGTAATTGTTGATCTGACTAGTATCTCATAAGACCCATTACCAATATTGTGTGTACCCAAGCTGGGTATTTGGCAAAAAGGGATCTGCAAGCATGTGTTCTCAATGAAGACCCAGACAATCCTGCGTGCCCACTCAGTTAATTATGTCTCCCCCGAAAATTTTTTTTTCGGAGAGACATATTGTTTTTCCCCCGGGCGTCTGTGTCCGTCTGTCACACATTCGTGTCCGCTCTGTAACTTGAAAACCGTTAGAGCTATCTTCACGAAACTTCGTATAAATATTAATCAGCATTAGACGACGTGCATTGCGCAAGAACCATAACTCTCGCATTTATACTTTTTGAATTATCTACCTTGGAAGTTTGTTGTTGGGTATGTATAATATGTATGGGCAAATCGTGTCCGGTCAATAACTTTCTTATTTTTTGATGGAGTTTTAAAATTACTCGGCAGAAATATTAACAACCATAAGACGATGTGTGGTGCGCATGAGGCAGGTCGGTACCTCAAAGGTCAAGGTCATACTTAGAGGTCAAAAAAGGGGCCTTTTTTTCGTATTTGGTCAATAACTTTCTTATTTTGAGATGGATTTTAAAATTACTTGGCATAATTATTAACAACCATAAGATGATGTGTGGTGCACATGAGGCAGGTCGGTTCCTCAAAGGTCAAGGTCATACTTAGAGGTCAAAGGTAAAAAAAAGGGGCCTTTTTTTCGTATTTGGTCAATAACTTTCTAATTTGAGATGGATTTTAAAATTACTTGGCATAATTATTAACAATCATGAGACGATGTGTGGTGCACATGAGGCAGGTCGGTACCTCAAAGGTCAATGTCATACTTAGAGGTCAAAGGTCAAAAAGTGGGCCTTTTTTCGTATTTGGTCAATAACTTTCTTATTTTGAGATGTATTTTGAAATCACATGGCAGAAATGTGAACAATATAAGGCAATGTGTCGTGCGAATGACCCAGGTTGGTACCTCAAAGGTCAAGGTCATACTTAGAGGTCACAGGTAAAAAAAGGGGCCTTTTTTCGGGTTTTGTCAATAACTTGCCTATTTTTAAATAGAATTTGAAGTTACTTGGCAAACATGTTAACTATCATGGGACGATGTGTTGCATGCATGATTCAGTTTGGTACCTAAAATGTCAAGGTCATACATAGAGGTCAAAGGTAAAAAAGGGGGCCTTTTTCATGTTTGGTCAATAACTTTCTTATTTTTAGATGGATTTTGAAATTGCTAGGCCAGAAATGTTAACCACCATGAGATGATGTGTTGCACGCATGACCCAGTTTAATACCTGAAAGGTCAAGGTCATACATAGAGGTTAAAGGTAAAGAAGGGCATTTTTTGTGTTCTGTCAATAACTTTCTTATTATGCCCCCAACTTTGAAAAAGTTGGAGGGGCATATTGGTTCTGGTTCGTTCGTCCGTCCATTACGCTTTTGATGCATAGCATAACTAAAGAAACGTGTATGCTAGGGTTTTGAAATTTCATATATGGATTCCTCATGGAAAATTAGCTGACGCGTATTTTTTTCCTCGTCCGGAATATGCCCCTTTCAAGAGTTATTGCCCTTTGAAATTTTTTTAATAAAATCTTGTCAGCAGATATCTCAAAAACTATTGAGCTAGAGCCTTGAAAGTTGTTGAATAGATTGTTGGTGATGAGTAGATGAACTGATTAACTTATGACAAAATTCCGAAAAATACTTTGTGAGTTATGGCCCTTTGTCATTTTGGTAATTTGTGCCGATTGTAATGTATGCTAAAAGTGATGCATAGCACAACTTTAGAACCGTGTATGCTATAGTTTTTGAAATTTCATATATGGATTCCTCATGAAAAATTAGCTGACACGTATTTTTTTTCTCGTCCTGATTATGCCCCTTTCAAGAGTTATTGCCCTTTGAAATTTTCTTAATAAAATCTTGTCAGCAAAATATCTCAAACACTATTGGAGCTAGAGCCTTGAAAAGTGTTGAGTATATTGGTGGTGATGAGTATTGAACTGATTAACTTTTGACAAAATCCGAAAAATACTCTGCGAGTTATGGCCCTTTGTCATTTTGGTAATTTGTGCCCATTGTAATGAATGCTAAAAGTGATGCATAGCATAACTTTAGAACTGTGTATGCTATGGTTTTGAAATTTCATATATGCATTCCTAATGGAAAATAAGCTGACGCGTATTTTTTTCTCATCCGGATTATGCCCTTTCAAGAGTTATTGCCCTTTGAACTGTTTTTTAATAAAATCTTGTCAGCAAGATATCTCAAAAACTATTGGAGCTAGAGGCTTGAAAGTTGGACCATGAGTCATGTGCAAGACCAAGGTCCATACCTCCAATGTCAAGGTCATACCTAGAGGTCAAAGGTAAAAAAGTGCTTTTTTGTTTACGGCCAATAACTTTTTTATTTTTCTATGAACATTTTTAAAGTAACTATGCAGAAATGTTCATCTTCATTAGATGATGTGTTGCCAGAAGACCCAGCTCAATACCTCCAATGTCAATGTTATACTTAGCAGTCAAAAACGGGGGAGACATCTGTGTTTTTGTAGAAAACAAATTCTAGTATACAGCTGTTTTCAGTCTGTATGCAGAAAAGCTGGTTCGGGGGGGGGGGGGGGGGGGGGTATACATGAAGTATGAAGTGCACAATGAAGTCCAGAGACTGCAGGACCCAGTTGTTATAAGCCTTGGTCATTAGTTGGGGAGCAGCCATATACATGAAGTATGAAGTGCACAATGCACAATGAAGTCAAAAGACTTCAGAGACTGCAGGACCCAGTTGTTATAAGCCTTGGTCATTAGTTGTCAAAATGTTAACTTTCGCGCAAGTACAGAATCTGTTGTAGAATTTTCAGAGAAAAATCGGGTATATTGTTTTCGTACCACGTTTCACTTCGGCGTGAGTCCGTCTGTCTGTCGCGTTTCTTGTGATTGGGTCTCCTCTTCAACCACTGAAGTTACACTTTTGAAACTTTGCATGTGGATAGTACATGGATTGTAGCTGGCAGTGGGCAACTTTTTTCTGGCCTTGACCTCAACATGACCCCAAGGTCAAAGGTCAAAAATTATGATTTGCCATATCTCCTAAACTATTGGAGTTACACTTCTGAAACTTTGCTTATTGGATGGTCCTTGGAATATAGAATATGTCAGGTTTGGTGTGACCTTGACCCCAAGGTCAAAGGTCAAAAAGTATGATTTTGCCATATTTTCTAAACTATTCGAGTAACACTTCTGAAACTTTGGTTATTGGATGGCCCTTGGAATATAGAATAAATTTGGATACTTTTGGTGTGACCTTGACCTTAACATGACCCCAAGGTCAAAGGTCAAAAATTATGATTTGCCATATCTCCTAAACTCCTAAACTATTGGAGTTACACTTCTGAAACTTTGCTTATTGGATGGTCCTTGGAATATAGAAGATGTTGGGCTACTTTTGCATGTGGATAGTACATGGATTGTAGATGGCAGTGGCCAACTTTTTTGTGGCATTGACCTCAACATGACCCCAAGGTCAAAGGTCAAAAATTATGATTTGCCATATCTCCTAAACTATTGGAGTTACACTTCTGAAACTTTGCTTATTGGATGGTCCTTGGAATATAGAAGATGTTGGGCTACTTTTGGTGTGACCTCGACCCCAAGGTCAATGGTAAAAAGTATGACTTTGCCATATCTTCTAAACTATTGGAGTTACATTTCTGAAACTTGGTTATTGGATGGCTGTTGGAATATAGAATAAATTGGGATACTTTAGGTGGACCTGAACATAACCCCAAGGTCAAAGGTCAGAAAGTATGACTTTGCCATATCTTCTGAAACTTTGCTTATCAGTTAGAATGATCTTTGCAACTTTTTTTAACTTTCATGTAGTTTTGGCTAGCTAATACATAGTCATTAGTGTAATTAATAGAAAAAGCGGGTATTTGCGATGATATACCATTGACTGCAGATCTAGTTTTTGCTGAAAAAAAATGTGAATAGCTTTTACAAAAGCTACTCACATTTTTCAGCAAAATTATTGGTATATATGAAATACTAAATTATCAAAGTTTTAAAGATATATATGTTAACTAAAGACATATGGGTTCAATACCTGCCGGGGTCAGCAACATTCTTTCGTGGAGATTGATCATGAAATCTTTTCTACGGTCATTCAAGTAGGGCAGTTGTCAGTTACTGACAAAAGAATTTGCACTGTACTGGATGGCTTAGGTATACATGTAAGCCTGCCAAGGAAAAGTGTGGACAAGTAAAGCCACTGGCTCAAAATAACCTAAATAAGGTTGACTGGTCTGTTAAACTCCAATACAAACAAAACAAACTTAAGACATTGTCGGTTTTGAACAACTGGCTTCATATGTGCAGACTTATCTGAGTCTTCACTAGGCACACTTATTCAAAGACACTGCTCATATATCTTTGTCACTTGAATATTAACCCACTCTGCTGGTATGGGCATGTGGAGCGCTCCAACAGTGCAGTCAAGACTGCCTGTGACATAAAGGTGGAAAGGGGGGGCCTGGAAGGCCCGAGATGACCTGGAAGCAGCTGACAGAAAGATATTGCAGAGAAAGGAAGCCCTCTGCTATCGCCATGCGTGCAGCAAGCCAGCTACCTGGAAGGGGGCCAACTTATGTGGATGTTGCCCCTGTACCTGCACGTTAATCAAACATCCGTTGATGATGATGATTTGTACCAAATGGAATCTTCCTCCTTATATATGGCAGGAGTTCATTCCAAAAATTAGGGGTGTCGGGTTGTGTTTTCTTCAAAATCTATTTGGAAACTGGCTGAATGTTTTGCAAACAGTGCAGGCCCTGATCAGAGGCCCCCTGCACTGTTTGCAATGGTACCTGTTTAGGGGTTTCCGGTCTTAAATGGGTTAATAACATAGTAAACAATTTGCATAAAATTATATTGTTCACTTTGGACAAAACTTGTGCTTGTTCCTTACAAACACTAAGATTAATTTTCTTTTACACTGTAGTTTATGGGCTGTCAGGTTCCAACAGGAACGCAGGTAAAATGCATTAACCCTTAAGACGCCAAGAAAAACTACATCACAAAATGTCGTATAAACTACATCTAAAAATGTCATCTGCTGAATTCTTTTGCAAACTTGTTAAAAATATTTTTGCATACAGGCAAACAGTGTGGGCCCAGATCAGTCTGATCTGGGTCCACGCTGTTTGCAAAAAATACTTTTGAGGTAACTTGCAGGCGGCAATAGTCGTGATTGACATTTTATGGGTTAAGGTTTCTTTCTTCACTGCACCAAGCATTACTTTTATTATAACAAAGTGAGTGGTTGGGTAAGGCTGACACGATTTATCGTATAATCGATTAATCGATCGATAAATTCCACAAAAATGATTATCATTTCTGATTTGCTTTTAATCGATTACTTGATAGGCACTATTTACTACACAAAGTTATGCCTAAAATAGCTGGATGAGTGGCAAACAGTGCAGACCCTGATGAGACGCCGCATTATGCGGCGTCTCATCTGGGTCTTCACTGTTTGCTCAGGCCTGTCTGTTCAAATATACATATGGTAAAGTGCAACATATGGTAAGAGTCATGCTCAGACAGAAAGCCAGACAGTTTAAATGATGACAAAAACCTTAGCGATTAATAATCGATTATCGATCGCAATTACAGGACTGATAATCGATTATCTTTTCAGCTCCGATTAGCCAGCCCTAGTGGTGGGTGCAATTGCTGTTGAATGTGGATTTCCATTCTCTCATTGGAGGTGTGTGTGTGTCACACTCTCTGCATTGAAAAGCTGCTATCTGCTTGTGTACTCTTTGATTTCTTTTTCTCTGTATTCCACCAGGAATAACTACAGTAAAACCTGTAATAGTGGCCACCTCTATTAAGCAAGCAACCTGTCTTAAGCAAGCCTGCATTTGGTTCCCCAGAACCATTACCTGGATTTCCTACAAATCAGTGAGCTCTGTGGAAATTAGTTCTGTTGCTTAGTAACTATGGGTCGATTGACAAACAATCAACCAAAAATTTCTTAGAATTATTCTCATTACTCCATACTGGAGCTATGTAAGGCTGACACGATGAATCATATAATCAATTAATCGATCAATAAATTCCACAAAAATGATTATCATTTCTGATTTGCTTTTAATCGATTACTTGATAGGTACAATTTACTACCCAAAGTTATGCCTAAAATAGCTGGATGAGTGGCAAACAGTGCAGACCCTGATGAGACGCCCCATTCTGCAGTGTCTCATCTGGGTCTACACTGTTTGCTCAGGCCTGTCTGTGTAAATATACATATGGTAAAGTGCAACATATGGTAAGAGTCATGCTCAGACAGAAAGCCAGACAGTTTAAATAATGACAAAAACCTTAGCAATTAATAATCAATTATCTATCGCAATGACAGGACTGATTATCTTTTCAGCTCCGATTAGCCAGACCTAGTGGTGGGTGCAATTGCTGTTGAATGTGGATTTCCATTCTCTCATTGGTGACATGTGTGTCACACAGTCTCTGCATTGAAAAGCTTCTATCTGCCTGTGAACTCTTGATTTCTTCTTCTCTGTATTCCACCTGGAATAACTACAGTAAAATCTGTAATAGTGGCCACCTCTATTAAGCAAGTTACCTGTCTTAAGCAAACATGCATTTGTTTCCCCAGAATCATTACTTTGATTTCCTACAAATCAGTAAGTTCTGTGGACGTCAGTTCTGTTGAGACTTTCTGTGCTTAGTAACTATGGGTCAATTGCCGAACAATCAACCAAAAATTTCTCATTTTGTTCTCATTACTCCATACTGGAGCTATGGCCTCATTGAAATGCTATGTCCAGTGGGCAATAGCTTAACCCTTGTCCTGCTGAGCCCGGGTATGTCTGATCTTTCAAACAATGCAGATCCAGATCAGATGGCTTCTGAAGAAGCCATCTGATCAGGATCTTCATTGTTTGCCATTCAGTTTATGAATTTGCTGCAATGATTTGAATCAAGTAATCTGATTGGTTGATAATTAGTAGTGGGTGTGGCATATATAAATATTCAGCAGGTCAAGGGTTAAGTTTATACTTAGATGCTTCTCTGACCTTGATTAGGGTATACATATGAAATAAGTAAAAGCTGTCTTAGTGGCCACCCTTAATAAGCAAGCAACCTGTCTTAAGCAAGCATGTATTTGGTTCCTGAAAAAGAAAAATGCACTAGAATCAATCTGTATTAAGCAAGCACCTGTCTTAAGCAAGCACATTTTGATTGTCCCTTAGGTGCTTGCTAAATACAGGTTGGACTGTATTTTCTACCCTTAGTCTCTGTGTTTGATTAACCCTCAATCTGCTGAAGACCAACCCTTACCTTTGCAAACAGTAAAGATCCAGATCAGTTGACTTCTGTAGAAAGCATCTGATCAGGATCTACACTGTCATGCACTTCGCGATTTGAACAAATGCATTATATCAAAGTGATTTGATTGGTGGACATTTTGAAATGGATGTGGCTAAATTAATTTATTCATCAGGATAAGGAGTACAGTTGTAATTTTTCTGGTGAAAGAGTGCACTTTGTAGTGGTTAACCCTTAAGACGTAGAGAAAAACTACATCCGAAAATGTCGTCTGCTGAATTTTTAGGAAACTTTTTGAAAATATTTTTGCAAACATTGTGGGCCCAGATCAGACTGCTCCTACAGGAGCAGTCTGATCTGGGTCCACACTGTTTGCAAAAAATTAGTTTTAAGGTTCCTGGCAGACAACAAAGTGTACGGCAATTGTCGTGATTGGCATTTTATGGGTTATATGCTCTTTAGGTCTGTCTGTAAGCCTGTTTTTCAAAAGTGTGCTGTAGTTCACTAATTGGCACGGTATAACCTCAATATTGTTGCAGGACTGGAAAATTCCACACTTTCACTCGCCATGACGAGAAAAATTTTGGAGGTTAAGTAAAAATTTTGTCTAGTCCCTCTGAAATTTACCAAAATCTACATGCCCATGGTCATGCAGGATGAGTGAAATTAGAAAGAACTTTTCAGCCCTGTGTTGGATACTGAACTAAAACTAACAACCTCTTTAAGCAAACATGTATATGCCTTCTATCCTTCTGGCACAGCCTTCAACTTCTGGGTCCAATCATATCTTTTGGGAATGGATACACCCTCAGGGAAGGCCACTCTTTCAACTAATCGGGGTCAGTTAAGGCTTATAGGTAAGCAGTTAACCAGTACAGTGCACATTCTTTTGCCAGAAACTGACAACTGCCCTTTATGAATCAGCGGAAGGGAGAAAATGACTGTAGAAAAGATTTCATGATCAATCTCCATGAAAAAAAGTTTCCGACCCCTGCAGGTGTCGAAGTCGCGTTCTCCTGATCACCAGTCATATGCACATCCGACGGAGCTACCGAGTCCGGCTTTCTGTGCTTGGTAGACAAACATTCAAGCAAAACATTTCTCAGAATTCCGAAGAAATCAGATCAGGATCTACACTATTTGTCATGCAGTTAGTAAATTTATCGAATGCATTATATAGAGTGATTTGATTGGTTGAAATTTATGTGGCTAAATTAATTTGTTCAGCAGGACAAGAAGTATAGTTGTAATTTAGTAGTGGTTAAATCTTACAGGTCTATCTGTAAATAAAAATCAAAAACGAGTTCCTTTAAGAGCAATGAAAACATTCATAAGAAAGAAGATGGGTCATACTACGTAGTTTCGGCTAATAAAGCCTCATCAGTGACCCTGTAATGATCCGGCAAAGAAAGCCAGAGGAAACATACTGCAATTTAGCGAATTTCGAATAAGCAGTCGATTCAAAGACTGATATAAATCAAAACGGGGTCCAAATAATTAAAAACCTGTCTAGAATATGAGTCTAAACCAATAATTTATTTCTGATTTCTCAGAATATTCACGCTGATCTCAAATGTAAGCCTGTTTAGGAAAAGTTTGTTATAGTTCTCTGATTGGCTCAGAATAACCTCAGTAGTGTTGCAGGGCTGGAAAATTCCACTTTTCCACTCGCCATGGTGAGTAAAAATTTTGGAGGTTAATACATGTAAGTAAAAATTTTGTCTAGTCCCTCTGAAATTTACCAAAATCTACATGCCCATGGTCATGCAGGATGAGTGAAATTTGGAAGAATTTTTCAGCCCTGTGTTGGATAGTGAACTAAAACTAACAGTTTTCTACCCTTCAGGCAGAGCGCTTCAACTTCTGGGTCATCTGGACCAGTCCAATCGAAGCTTTGGGGAACGGATACAACCTCAGGGGAGGCAACTCTTTCAAAAGTATATACACAGTCAAACCTCATTGGCACGAATGCCTTCGGAACAACAAGAATCTTTTTTGAGACAGGAGTAGTTCGAGCCGCTGAGGGTTACTGCTAGGACGCATAATGGGATTAATTTTGGGACACCACTACAGTGTTCTATAATAAAATGTATGCTGTGTGTACTCATTAGAATCGCCTCATTGAGGCGATTCTAATGCGTACACACAGCATACATTGCAAGATAAAAGTTGAAAATCTCCTTAATTATCCCACACTACTTCTTATTTAGAGGAATTCCCTAGGGACTCAAAAATGGGTTCGATTCATTGAAGTTATACTGTAGTTCAATATAAATATAATAATAGTTCGTCTGTCATTACTGACAATGACCAGTCTTAATCATATTTGAGAAATGTTACTATTTGTGTGTTCAATATTAATTACTTACCAATAGGGGTCAACTCTTATAGGACAGAATTTGCCCCTCGGGGACCAAATTCTTTCCATTAAGAGTAGGCCCCATTTTCACAAGGGCGCAGTTTACCACAACACAAATATAAAATCAAATACATGTATTAACCCCTATTACCTATACCACCATTTTTGCCATCTGCTTCGAATTGATCTTGTGTTTTAAGAGTATGCATTCATTGATTTTTGTTTGCTGACAAAAAAGTATTAGTATTGAGTTGAAGGATGATAATTTAAACAAATAAAAACCAACCAAAGTCACTTGACACAGTGATAAAGTGTAGCATGAGTTGTTTGAAGATATACCAGCTAGTATACCTTGTTTTTATTTCTGTAAAAAACAAACAAAAAAATGTGACAGTCAGTACTGATAACAGAGCCACCATGGTTATCAATACATGTATTAAAACTTGTTCGTAGTAATTTATGTAGTTTTTGTTGCATCTTCTTTAACCCATTGCATGCGGGAAACCCTTAAAGGGGTACCTTGCCAACAGTGCAGGCCCAGATCAGACGCCTGTCCTATTTTCTGTCAGAAAAGAACAATAAAATTGGCCCACCACCCCTTAAATGACAAATGGACTTGGCCAACATATAGCAATGGAAGAGTCCTCTGGTATACAATGGGTTAAGCACAGCTTGATATACATATATGTGACTGGTTTTCCGTCTGTTCTATGTTTATTCATCCATCTGTTCATTCTTTTGTCAGTCCATCAGAATTTGTGTCAACTGCAAGAGCGGCAGTTACAGACATGACAGAGCCGATGGCAGAATTGTTGTCTATTCATTAACCCCTTCTGTACCAAATGGAATCTTCCTTCTAACATATAACACAAGTCCATTTCCAAATTTATGGGTGGCAGGTTGTTTTTTCTTCAAAATTTATTTGGGAAAGGGCTGTACTTTTTGCAAACAGTGTGGGCCCTGATCAGACGCCGCGTTCTGCAGTGTCGGATCTGGGCCTGCACTGCTTAGCAATTACATGTTTTGGGATGGGTTAATTGATAGTTTAAAAATATGTAACAGTCACCTACAGGGTTCAACATTTACTTAAAGGTGGTCTTATAAATGCACCAGACATGATCAAAGTTCGACTGCACCAAAGCAATGATGAAAATCATACTCAAGTGATCCAGCTTCTAATGAGTACACACAACATACGTTTTTATGCAGAAATAAGAAAAAATATCAGTACTTTTTGGATGAAAAAAAAAAGCATACATGTATCTGTATCTATGGTTTGTGCATGTACGTATTAAGGTAGATTCAATTCGGACATCTTGACCTGATCGCACATGTCCAATAGTCCAAAGACACATTTTAGCTTGCTACGGATGGGGTGTGTGGTTTGTTTACAGTCTCTTGTACTGTACACGTATCCCTAAATGTTCATATATACAAGAGCCACAAAAATAAGCCTGAACAATGTAGACCCAGCTCAGACGGCTCCTGAAGGGTCTGATCAGGTTCTTCATTGTTTGTCACTGAGCCCCGCCCCCACCTATAGGGGCTTTAAGAAATATATGAGCTGCATGATGCTTCCACGCAGAGCTGAAACTGTCCGCACACTAGTACTGGTAAACCGCTTAGAGGATCTAAGCCTGACCCGTAACTGAGGTGCAAGTCGCCCCGTCCATGCTTATAAACCCTATTGGTTTCATTGGGCGACTGAGCTTGAGATGTCATTTCATCTCAATGTCGGGTTAAAGTCCCACAAAATTGGAAGCAACGTCTCCAAAATGACCTATACTGTGTTGACGGGAATGTGAAACCTCAAATCAAACAAACAATTGTCAGTGAGCAAAAAACATTGCAGGCAAGACATATAATGAATAATTTATGATATTAGGCTCATTGTAAAAGTCTGATTTTACAGTTATGTATGTTTTGCAGGTTGCCATGGCTCAGAATGGGGCGCAGAACAACACAGAGGAGATTGATGAGGGCCTCTATTCTAGACAGTTGTAAGTGAAGATGAATAGGTTTTCATTGTTGGGTTGATTATCAACCAACCCAATGTTATTAATACAATAGAGCTCTTACTGCTGATGTCCAAGTGATTGCCACTGACCAATGAAGTTTAGCCTGGTGTAAATTGTAATCTGTGAGGCTTATTGACTGCTGCCTCTGATTTTATAGTGGAAAAATTATATACAGTCCACCCTCTTTATACCAATATTTATACCGCAATCAGGCAGTCTAATGACCTAATAAAGATGGTCAAATAACTGCACGATATTATCGGTAATGACCTATAATACCTTCTACTGATCTATAATACGTCTAGTGACCTTTTATCGGCCAGACCTATTTCTCAATAACATGCAACCTTTTATACATGGGCAAACGACGAAACTGATAGTAAAAATCTTTGCAATATTTATTTGAACACTCAGATTTTGTAAATTTCAGCTGAATTCTTACCTTCTCGCCTTTTCCTGGTTTGAATGGCCCGTTGGAATAACTGCGCACTGCTACAGCAGTTGCATCTCAACCTCCAAAATAATTTTTAAAGCTAAAATAAACTATTTATTTGCAGATTTTAATACAGAAAGTAAAGCGCTGAGAAACTTTTATTCGAGCTTCCGTGTTGTTTCCTGCGTCTTTGTGGCATGATGACGTCAGAAACTTTGCACTCGTTGACGTCACGTTATACTGCGTGTGCGCACCATGGCACTGAATGTCTTTTAACATGCTACACTGTCTGCTGTCTTTTTTGCTTAAATTTACTAAGTTATAGCAAAACACTTGATTGTTTTGAATTGTGGTATAAACTAAATGCATGGTTAGTGTCTTTAATAATAAAATATAATCAGTTTGCCCCGACAGTTTTATAGGGGCT
Source organism: Lucinisca nassula (assembly GCA_963580285.1). NCBI lineage: Eukaryota > Metazoa > Mollusca > Bivalvia > Lucinida > Lucinidae > Lucinisca > Lucinisca nassula. Next base: position 20,732,017 of record OY757016.1, on the reverse strand, counting down.
CGCTATAGCTCGCCCCAGTAAAATTGTCTAAGGCTCACTGATTATATTTCATTATTAAAGACACTAACCATGTATTGACTATATATACTTGTCTGCTCACAATGACAAGTAAAAAAAATTTCTTGTCCCTATGAAATTTACCAAAATCTACATGCCTTTAGTCATGAACAGTCCCTCAAAACTTGGTCTTATACCATCTTAACGTTGGAATTATACTGTATTTTGTGGAGCCTGGTGTCAAAGCAAAGTAGGCAGATGATTTTCTATTTACATGTAATCTGTATTATTAACTCTATACAAATTCATCAAAAGTAGCAGGGGGGTGATGCTTAAGTAAAAGAGGAAAATCCCCTTCCCTGTGGTCTCTTAATGAAACCTTTGCTGGGTTGTTTAACCCTTTTTGTACCAAATGGAATCTTCTTTCATATATATAGCAGGAGTCCATTTCAAAATTTAGGGGTGTCAGGTTGTGTTTTCATAAAAAATTATTTGGAAAATGACTGAACTTTTAGCAAACAGTGGAGCCCTGATCAGATGCCGCATTCTGCTGCGTCTGATCTGGGCCTGCACTGTTTGTCAGGGTATGCATTTTGGGGTTTCTGGTACCAATGGGCCAAAAGTGGGGCAATCATCTTTCCTCTTCCATTGCTAATTAGAGGTTTTCCTTTTAAAAGTGCCAGTAATAAATGGTGTGTTATTTCTAGATATGTTCTGGGACATGAGGCCATGCGACGTATGCAGCACTCCAATGTGTTGATCTCTGGTATGAAAGGCCTGGGTATTGAGATAGCTAAGAATGTGGTCCTGGGCGGAGTGAAATCAGTGACAATACATGATGATGGCAATGCTGAATGGTCAGATCTCTCATCACAGGTAAGGAGAAACGTTGCTTGTACACCTCAGCCTCTTAGCCCTTATCCTGCTCAGTACAGCCAATCAAATACCTTGAGACAGTGTATCTGTTCAGTTCACAAACTAGAAGCCTCTGTGGTCTAGTGGTTATACCACTCGCCTTGTAAACCAGGGGTCGCAGGATTGATCCCGGGCTTCTCCAGACTTTGGATGAGTCTTTGAACCTAGGTCCCGTCTCCGTATGACCTTAGCTGTTGGTGAGACGTAAAACTGAATGACAGTGAGATCCTGATCAGATGGCTTAAGAAGGCTTAAGCTTGATCTACAGTGATTGCAAAGATAGGGTTTGTTATATCCCCGGCAAACAAAGTATGCTATGGGGGTATAATGTTTTCGTCCTGCCGTTCGTCTGTCTGTCTATCGGTCCATCTGTCTGTAAACATTTTGGTTAAAGTTTTGTGTCAAAGTTTCTAAGAGATTGTATCTTCTGAGCCCTTTGATAGATTTAGTTTATACTTGAACTGAAGTTGTATACTGGTCTAAAAATTTCATTGATGCATGTCCCACCCCCCACAGTGAACTTGAGGTCAAGGTCACAGACTTAGAAATTTTACGTTTGGTTAAAGTTTTGTGTCAAAGTTTCTTAGAGATTGTATCTTCTGAACCCTTTGATAGATTTAGTTGATACTTACACTGAAGTTACACTGAGGTCACAGACTGAGAAATTTTACATTTGGTTAAAGTTTTATGACAAAGTTTATAGATGCCTGTATGTTCTTAACTCTAAGACAAATTCAGTTGATACTTGCATCAATGTACCATTCCAAACATTTCTTAATGTATGTCCCTTCCCCCACCCACGGTGACCTTGACCTCAAGGTCATGGACTTGGAAATTTTACATTTGGTTCAAGTTTTATGACAAAGTTTATAGATGCCTGTATGTTCTAAACTCAGGCTCAGCGAAATCTTTTGAAGTGTCACAGGACACTGGTCAGACAGACAGAAATATTTTGCAGGACCGGGCAGAAATCTGCAGGACCAAAATAAACTACTAACCAATATTAATCGGTTTGCTTAAAGGCGGCCAAATTTATTAGTTATATTTCATGCCAATGCAGTGTGATGCAGTAAATAAATAACATATATGTTGATTTTAATTTTTATTTATTTCTATATAAAATAAAATAAATATGTTGTGGGTATCAGTACTCATCAGAAAGGCTTTAATCAAGCAGTTCTGGTGAGTGCCTTTAAACAATAAATCATCATGTTAACAAGTCAGTGTAACAAACATTCTGACCTGTTAACATGCTGATTTTAACTTAGAATTCCAATTTATTTATAACTTGAGCCCCTCACAAAGGTGTATTGTGAGAGAAAAGAATTTGCTCCTTATGGAATGGAATGCAAAACCATCTCTCAAATTCTGAGAGGAAAAATGTATCAAATTCCCTTTCAAATTATTTCATCAACAGCCAACTGGCAAAAGTGTCCCAATTTATTCTCTTGCATAGAGAAAAATCATATGGAGGTTCATGTCCTCATCTTGGTAGTCATCACACTCAACGTCAGATTCATCACCACACATGGTATTAATGAAGTCAACTTCCTCATCAGAATCTGGGCCATTATCATACAGTTCATCGTCATGGTTTCTATGATCCCTCTCACTTCAGGAGTTTCACTACTTTGAAGTTTATCTTCCTCAATTACTATAACTGTGGCTGTCTTCTGATCAGACTTTTTGTATGTAGTGCGACGCTGTGTCACTGGTGCTGTCTGAAAATATGAGAAAAATACACCAAACAGTAAATTGTCTAAATATGGAACTTTACTTTTAATATGGAATGTGTAAATTACTTGGACACCAGCTGATTCCTGTAGTTAACACATCTTCCTGCAAAAATTTTGAATCGAAATGCCTCAGTGTTTAATGGAAAAGAGATCACTTGCATATCATTTTGGGAGTTTTAGAAGTTAAGCATCACACAAATTCTAATCTATGACCCTTTCCACTAAACCTGTGATGCTCAACTTTTATACCCAAAAGTCTGAAATGATTTATTAACACATGGTATTCAAGTGACCGCTCTCCATCAAACATTCAGACATTTCCAATCAGTATTACAGCCACAGGCTGGGTTTTAGGAATTCGACTTTTAAAAGGTACATTCCATAATTAGAAATTCAGTGTTACTGTGAAAAAGAGACACGCCAACAAGACCTGTGTTACATACACCCTTGAAACTCCTACTTCATATATTGGAAAGTGAGGTTATCACTCAAAAACATATTGTCTATATTTTTATATTTGCTTAGTGTGGCAATAAAAAGCTTTTAAGATAAACATGACTTTCGGTCTAACATTAGAATATACCCAAATTTAGCCACCAATAGAATTAAACCCATTAAATTTACTCACCATCCACTTGTCAATTGCTGCATCAGGGCTGAATCTCTCAACCTCTGGAGACTCTAATTTAACTGTCAGCAAGTCATTTAATGTAGAAGATCTCAAGTTGGTCCTTCTGCTGGTCTTGATTAACTTCATTTGGGAGAAAGAAGTTTCACATTGGACACTTGTTGGTGGCAAGCTCAACAGAAGATCAATGACCAAAGATGCAGAACTGAAATCCTCGTCATCCTTTAGCAGCGTTGGCCACCCTAGACTAGCAAGATTTGGTCCATGCCTGAATTAGAAAAAGTTTTGATTTATTGAGTCTGACATTCTTCGATAGGTCCATGAAATTAATACACATGTAAAGTCCACAAAGTATAGTGAGAACCGAGGGTCACAATAGCATACATCATTTTTATAATGCTCCAAAACATAGATCGTATCTATTTCAACTGCATAAGGTGGTTCTAATGAGCACCAACAGCATATATAAGTACAATCATCATTGCACAAGCATGAATGTGTTTCCAAACTGTAGAAAAAAATAGAAAGAAGCATAATTTTATGTACATTAGGAAACATTGTTCCTACAGGCGCAGGGGATATACATACCGTCTACTAAGAATCTTCTTCAGCAGTATCCACTCAGACAGGACATCCTCAACACAGAAATCTGCCTTGGCTTTCAGTAATGTTGATGAAAAATGGGACAGGACTCCCTTGGTTTCATCATTTCCAAATTCTAAAGAAAAATGAAGCGTAAACGATTGTTAGATAAAAGTGGGTATGCACTTGAAAATTATACTTTCAGTGTATTGTAGTTTTCAATTATGAATCTGCCTTAACAAAAGAATTCAGCCACCTTTTGGGAAATCTTACAAAGTAGCAGAGGCCGTGATCAGCATGCATATATGCAGCCTGATCAGGGCCTGTGCTGTTCACACAAGCTTTCCATGGACATAGACTATCCACTGACCAAACCCACTGAGCCATTCGTCAGAGTAAAATATACGAGCCTATGCTGGACTGAATGCTACTTTGATGGAATTCCCATTAGGTTTGCTTTAAGACATGGATGCTGGTTATTATAGATACAGTAAGACACAGTCTTAAGACACAAAAGAGTTTTGATTAACTAAAGTGTGAAATAATAATTTAATGTTCTGCTTTAAACAGACCCCAGACTTACCCTGCAATGCTAACATGTAGACTATTAAGTATTGAGCTCTTTTGGGTATTTGCCAGGGAGAGACTTAAGTCTGTCTTCAAATTTATGAAATAAGTGACTGGGGTGGTGTAGATGTTTATTGATTAAACTGCTGCTTATCTTAAAATTCTGCTACCACTAGTAAATATAACTAGATAAAATGAAAGAATAAAACGTACAGAGCATAATGAAAGTATGGTTCTGGTCAGATTTGGAATACTGTTTGAAAGTTTTTGGATCAAGGTCAAATACTTCAAAAAGTGTTTATAACAGATCACATTAACAATCAAACTGACAGACCTAACATTTATTTTACTCTGCCAAGGAAACAGATCAACTTTTGAACTAAACAAGTAACACCAAACAGTTTTGAACAACACAAGACCTCTCAGCTCATCTTTATTGGATGGCCATATTTTCAGGTTGAGAATCTTTGTGGCATCTATCACACTCTTTCCACCCTGGATAAGTTGGAACCTAGTACTTATTGCCTCTGACAAGCCACAGACTAGTTCATCCTTGTATGCCATTGATGGAGTTGCCCCTTTAAGGGTTACCCCATACAGCTTTCCCGACTCCAGAAGTTCAGAAAGTTGCTTATTATCCCTGAGAAAAGTACAGTTTACAGACAGATAAACACAAACTCTTTATATCACTATTGCATAACAACATAGTTTTTCATATAATATGGGTGGAAGATGGGTCCTAGAAAATGATGTTGCAACTATCCCCAACAAAAGTGTACATGATTATAAAGAACAATGACCATTTTGGAACAATTTCCGATATGATCCTATTTTTGTTTCATTTACAAAATATTAATTAAATGCGCATGGGTTCTGCTTTGGAACACAGCAATAGTGATATAAAGAAGTTCTGTGGTATTCTATTTAATGCCACTTAATATTACCCTTAATTTTTGAATGCTCTAGACCACCATCTAAAGTTCTAAACTAACTAGATGATAAAAGTCCTACTTTTGAAAATGTGACATTTTTAAATAATGTAGAAAGACTTTACAGTATAATCAGTAATGCACAAGATTACTTTTATACCCAAATAATATCTGTTTTCAAAGCCTGTCTTTGAATTTGACAGTAGAGTATATTCAAAAACATAGTTGCAAATTGCATACATACCTAGATTTGGCTTAATCAAGTTTTTGTTTTTTGTTTGTTTGATTTGAGGTTTAACGTCCCCGTCAACACTGTAAAGGTCATTTTGGAGACATTGCTTCCAATTTTGTGGGACTTTTACCCGACATTGAGATGAAATGACATCTCAAGCCCTGTCGCCCAATGAAACCAATAGGGTTTATTAGCATGGACGGTCCGCCTCGCACCGCGGTTCCTGGTCAGGCTTAGATCCTCTAAGCGGTTTACCAGTACTAGTGTGCGGGCCGGATTCAGCTCTGCGTGGAAGCATCATGCAGCCCATATATTTCTTCAAGCCCCTATGGGCGGCTTCATCAAGTAACTCAATTGTTGTTTCAACCCAGACCAAACAATCTGATAGGATGCATTCTGTCCGCTGAAACTTGAGGGACAGCTTCATTAATGGATCCAGTATATCCTACAATAAATTTCAGCTGTTAAGGTGCAGTCAGCAAGACAAAGCAAATAAACTAATTGATATTTGTAACTATCTTAACCTAACAGGAGGCTGTTGTATAAATTAGATTATTATGGGATAAGAGGGTCCACACTGCAGTTGATTTGCTCTTTGCTCTGGGTGCTCAAATCAAGTTATACTTGATGGCAAAGTATCTAATATGTTGTATCTGGTGTTCCCCAAGGTTCGGTGCTTGGACCGGTCCTTTTCATCTTAAATAACTGAACTAGAAAAACCAGGGAAAGAAAATTGAAAACCTGTTCCAAAAAGAGCAAGCCAACTGAATTCACAAGTTTAACTACAGGTGGAAACAAATTACTCTGTTGGTTGTTTATAAAATGAATATTAATACTGAATGTTAAGTACCTGAAGGAAAAGGGCAAACGCCATTAGATGCTGATCCAACATCATTTTCAATAGTCCTTCTGCCTTGGGATTCTGGTGGCTAGCAGTAGAGAGATGAGCTTCAAAAGCCAAGAATGTCTTCAGCAAACTGTTAATGCCTCTTGAAAGGTGTGGCAGCCAGCAGGTCCCTGTTACTTTTGGGGGCAGAACACCTTTAATTCCAAGAGCAGCAATGCTTCGCAGGAGACCAGATTTGTTTTTGTATTGCTTCTTGTAAAAGTAATGAAGACCAATCAAAAGGGTCATAAGTTTGTCATATAACTTTGATTTTTTTACCACATCTCTGAATGATAGTTCCAGGCGATGAGCAAGTCAGTGTATATTAACTATCTCTTTGCTGAGATTTTGTCTTAATAGTGTGACAAGCCCGGACCGATTGCCAACCATATTTGATGCACCGTCACTACCCATCCCAACAAGCTTCTCTTTGTTTATGTCATATTGGTCAAAAGTTTTTACAATAAAGTCATACAGATCTTTCGAACATGTGCTGGTTGGAGATCCAATGCACAGAAATTGCTCTGTTACAACACCTTTCATGGATGACCTTATATACACTGTTTGCTGTTCATCCCCAGAAATATCGGTACTTCCATCCATCATGAAGGAAAAGAATGGTGCCCGGCCTAACATCTGTACTGTTTTGTCACGCTCTGTACCTGCAATTGAAGATATAAATACAAGTGCAGCTTTTTCATTCAAATATGTATCTCCTATATCAAGTCCCTTGGCTTTGTCTGTAGAACATAACCATGTGTAATCACTGAGTGGACGATTCTGCTTGGCGACAGCATGTGCATTACGAAATAAATAGGCCAATCTATGTCTTTCTGCAGACTTGAGTGACATGAGTGCTTTGCTAGCCTCAGATTCTAGTTTTTCTGTCTGAGATGAGGTTTTAGCCCTTGCACATGCTATAGCTTTTAAATGTGCTTTGCATGTTTCATGATCAGACACTGCAGATGCTCTGAGGTTTGTACATCCGGTAATGAAGGTATGTTGATTCTTCAGGTTTGAAGGAGCTAAATCTTGGGATTTCTTGCTAAAAAAATCAATGCAAATTTGACATTTCATTAAGTTTTTATCATAATCAAAAATTAACCAGTCCCTCCCAGTTTTCCACCCCTCACTCAGAGTCCTTTCCTTTCTCTCTTTTTTTTCCTCAGACAGTTTACGTTTTTGACCACCCCCAGGTTTGACTCCAGGTTCAGCTCCTTCAAAGTATCTCAACTGAGAAAACATGTTGACTAAGGAAGACAGACAGCTGAACGGACAGACGGACGATTGGATCCTTGTATCGAGCCTTGCTAATGCAGTAGCGAAAACAACGTATTAAAATTAAATTAGATGAAAACAGTAGCGATAAAGAAGCGAAATCACCGTTAATATCTTTATTCCATTGAAACGTTGGTTGAAATTGGAAAAAGGCCGAGAAGATTCGATACAACAAAAAATAATATGTTACCTACCATGTGATTGGTCCGCTGGAATTAGTGAGCCAATAAAAATGCCCGTCTCAAATAAGCCGATATTGGAAAATCGATTGACCGAAAACGATTGGAATGGACCGAAATGGCTACCCGCAAAGTACCGAGACAGACCGAAACTGCCGGACCCGTGGTCCGGGAAACTGTCAGAAAATGCCGGTCATTTTCGGAAATTGCCGGTTTTGTCCAACGGTTTTCGCGGAGACTGTAAACTCTAAGACAAATTCAATTGATGCTTGCATCGATGATGCATACCAGTCCAAAGATTTCATTGATGCATACCCTACCCTGCTGCTTCAGTAACATTGATACCCCCACCACTTCAGTAACTTTGATGCCCTCACTCCCTTGGTCCATTTAGAAATTTTATGTTTGATTTTGCTTTACAAGCTCATTTATAGATTCTTATAGCTTCTTGACATCTTCATTCATATTACATAATTCATATTACATACAAGCTCAAAAGATATATCAGAGTATGGCGCTGGCCGGGGGTATACTTGACCCAAGGGTCGCTTTCTCTAGTTAAAAGTTAGTAATACATGCACTATTGTTGGGGTCTAAAGCAGAAACGGTATTTGTTTAACAACCTTTTTTATAAAAAAAAATATATGCAACAGGTTGTTAATTAAAATTTTTGGTCATTTTTTGTCACGCTTGCTTAAACATGGTGCGATATCGGAGTCTGGTTTTCTTTTCAAAATCATCTATTCAGTCCGTCAACAATTGTTTCAAACCAAGTATCTCAGTTGTTTCCAGTCTATACAGGTCTCTCACCACTGTGGTTTGAGCCTAGATCGGGTCACATACGAGAAGCCAAGTTCTGCTATGGAAGGTCAGGTGGTATTTCTCTGGGTACCCGGTTTTGCACACCTGATTAATAATCAGCTCCAAATAATTCCCTGTATTTCCCGTCGTGCAGGGAATTACTCATATTTCTCACTTTTTTGCCAACCTTGTTACACGCATGTGAGAGTTTGAAATAAGAAATCAGTGAGGTGCTTCGAATGAGCACCCATAATCTATGTTTGGACTAGAAGTAAGGAAAATATAAAACATTTTCATCTAAATATGCCTAGTTCTAGAGATAAGAAAGACACTTTATATCATACAACGTCGCGTCTGAGAGTGTAATAGCGCCATGTTATAAATTCAATAATCCACTAGTGGATTAAATATGCAAATTAGTTAGATACGCCCCGTAACGTTACATGTACGACGTCGCATTTACTAATGGCGGAATATTGACATTTTTGTACAAAAACGGTGAAAAAATTCGTTTTAAATGCCATATATGATAAATAGCATCTTGCATTCGTTGCTGCATGATGCTTCCACGCAGAGCTGAATCCAGCCCCCACACTAGTACTGGTAAACTGCTTAGAGGATCTAAGCCTGTCCAGGAACCGCGGTGCGAGGCGGACCGTCCATGCTTATAAACCCTATTGGTTTCATTGGGCGACAGGGTTTGAGATGTCATTTCATCTCAATTTCGGGTAGAAGTCCCACAAAATTGGAAGCAACGTCTCCAAAATGACCTTTACAGTGTTGACGGGGACGTTAAACCTCAAATCAAACAAACAAAGCATTCGTTATCATGTTTTATTGATTTTATTAAACTCGTTGAGGAAAAGGCATAAAATGTTTGGCAAAACTCGCATTTTATCCCTTTTCCTCAAGTCGTTTAATAAATTCAATAACACATGAACACTCATATAAGATCCTCTATTTATTAAACTCGTTGAGGAATTTTAAGGCATAAAATGCTTGGCAAAGCCTCGCATTTTTTCCCTTTTCCTCATCTCGGTTAATAAATTCAATAAAACATGAACACTCATGTAAGATCCTCTATTTAGCACACTGTTGTATTATCATAATGAGCTAGGCAGTTTGAATGGTTAATCCTTATCTTGCTGAATATTCATTTAAGCCACGCCCATGTCTGTCTATCAACCAATCAAATTACTTGATGTAATTTATTGTTACAAATTCATAAACTGAATTCCAGACAGTGTAGATCCTGATCAGATGGCTTTTTCAGAAGCCATCTGATCTGGATCTACACTGTTCGCAAAGAGCGGGGTTGTCGTGAACAGCAAGATAAGGGTAAACAATGTTTCCAATATTTTGTTATTATAAATGCCTCCTTTCTTTCAGTTCTTCCTACGTGAAGATGAAATTGGTAAAAACAGAGCGACAGTCACACTGCCACGGCTAGCAGAGTTGAACAGTTATGTCCCTTGCAACTGTCATACAGGAAGCTTAGACGAGGAATTCTTGAAAAAATTCCAGGTACTGTGAAGATCAAACAATAGAAAGGTGTCATCTCAAAGGTTTGCCAAGTGGGTAAGAGTAGCGCTGACTCTTAATCATAAGGTCTCTCACTGCTGTACAGAGCTCTCGGAAACGCAGGATTCTGCGTATTTTACGCCAACTTTTGCCGTTGTACGCGTAAAATTCACAACCGGCGATTCTTGTGTACGCATGTTTTTACTGCGACACGCGTCCAAAATTACTGAAGCGGTAAATTCAGAAGCTAATTTAGGCTGCTTATGCAATACCAATAAAAGATCAAATGCGGCGCCGCTTTTTATGTTGAAAGCGCACTTGCCACAAATCAGTAGGCGTGACCTATATTCACAGGTATTTTTGCACCTGTCAGTGGGAGAGACGATATTGGAAAGTGGTCGATTTGCGGCACGTGTTAAAAATGATTGTACCTGTTTAATCTCGCCGCGCTAATCCCCGTGTTATTACGGATTACAATTAATTAGTTTACTAATTAATCTAAGCTCATATCATCAACGGATTAGCATGAGTCGGTAAAATATCACGTTTAGATAAACCAGGGTTACGGCAAAGACGATATAATTGACGAATTACCAGTGTCATGTATTTTCGCGACTACACGATCGTACTTTTTATCGCTCGGTCAAAGTGTGTTTCGACGTTTACTGGTGACAAAAATGTATGTAATTCTTCAAAATACAATCATTTTTATCAATTACAGGAAGTCAGACGTGGTTAGGATGCTTCCCCTACGTATTTGTTTACACCAATTAAAAATAATTGAGCTACTCTCACCTACATACATCCGAATTTGAAAGCACAAATATAGCTAAATAGAATGCTGCTTTTCTGATCTGGGTTTACATTATATCTGCTGTTATCCTAATACAACCTTATTTTTATGTGGCATTATTTGACTAGAAGTGTGAGAATAAATCTGAGCAACTGCATTGGGGGGGGGGGATAGACACACCAGTGAAATATTTCTAACTAGTACCCACAATCTACATGTTTGGAACGAAAAAAAGAGTTTGGGAGCCATGAAAGTACACAGTTTTTCATATGGATGTATAGCCTGATAATAAGAAGTTTTTGTCTATGTTCTATGCGCGATCAAGATCAGAACTCCAACTTTTTTATGTGGGAATCCAACTTTTTATCTGTGAATCCTACTTTTTACAAGGAAGGATTCCTGGAATCCTGTTTTCAAAATCCTAGTGAGAGCTCTGGCTGTAGTTACAGCCTCTCTCAGGTCACATGTTTGGCAAAGGAAGGTCAGTTGGTTTGTTTTTTTTTCGGGTTCTCTAGTTTTCACCCACTTTTGATTATTGATTGACTCGAAATAAGTGAAGCTGTAAAACCAAAAACGAGTTTTTTTCATGATCGTCTTGGCAACCATTTATCAGGACCATTTTATCATGTTGAAAGAAAATTGATGTGCAATAAAACCATTGAATTTTTAGCTCGGCTGTTTTTCGAAGAAAACAATGAGGTGTTGTCATAGCTCTGGCATCGCCGTCGTGCAAAAACTTGGACATTTTTGTCTGTGTCTAGCCCTAGTTGTTCATTATGAAAAGGGGCTGCAGCCGAGCGTTGGCACCCGCATGCGGTGCTCTTCTAATGGAATGCGCTAGATTAAGTTCAAGGAAAATGACATTTGAATTAAGTGGACAAACAGCTGACTGTCATGGAAAAGTTGCATTCTTCACTGATTTTACATATACCATAAAAATCCGAAACATTTGGACACTGGAGGACTTCCTGTAGTTCTCCTAAAATACAGTCGATGCTCGTTATCTCGAACCTCACGGGACTGTATTGAAAGGTTTGATTTATCCGTAGTACAAGATAACCAAAGTGTGACGTCACCAGTAAGTCTGAGCTCATTGTTTGCCCTTCTCTTCTGGAGTGTAATAGCACTAAAAGTTGCAAGCGGGTCTCAACACTGAATCATTCAGATTCAGCACAGGGCGAAGCCACTAGAAGGTCATGCAACTGACGAAGTTCCGGATCAGCCTGTTCACATACAGTCTTTATTTTTCGCACGAGCCTGCTGTGGGTTAACTAAGGAGCAATAAGCAAAGATTCAGACCTAGCTAGTCGATCCAATGGCTTATCTGTGTGTTACCGCTTGCCACACAGTTCTTCTTATAGTTTCTGTTGTGCCCTGGCTCATCTGTGAAATCATTGACATGAGAAGGTGTTAAAAGATAAAAAATTGAGCACCGCGTGTCAGTCATTATTACATGCACACGATTTTCATAGTAGCGGTAAAGGTATTGTTTGCGCTGATTGAAATTTTAAATGCATCCGGACAAATTGGAGAATAATTAATAACTTAATTACATTGTGAGCACCGACTTTCTTTAATTGAAAGACCGGCAGTATGTTTTTGTTTCATCTTTACATAATGAATTCCGGTTCAAGATATGCAGTAGTAAAAACAGTGAAAAATTCATTCAGGGACTGACATTGATGGGCGAGATAGCCGAAGTGTTAAGTTAAAAGGAGTTCGACATATGCGAAGTTAAAATGAATAAATATATAGGAGAAATATACCGGACTTAGAAATGGGTTCGATATAAGTGATAGGGTGGAGATATGCGAGGTCGAGACAACATATTTGTTTCAAGATCAAGCAAGGAGTCCAGAAAGTGCATACTGAATGGAAACAGAGTAGAACCTGATCAGACTACTTCTTCAGGAGCCATCAGATCCAGGTCTGCAGTTTGATTGGTCCTGTCTTTCCCAATACTTTCGATCATTACAGTAAATCAGGAAAAAACAATTGATTTTGAGCAAAAGTTATTTTCCATGTATTCTTTAACCCGTTTAGTACCGGAAACCCCAAATGGGTTAGTTGGCAAACAGTGCAGGCCCAGATCAGACGCCGCAGAATCCAGCTTCTGATCAGGGCCTCCACTGTTTGCTAAAAGCCCAGTCATTTTCAAAAAAATTTTGATGAAAACACAACCTGACACCCTTAAATTTTGAAATGGACTACTGCTATATATAAGGAGGAAGATTCCATTTGGTACAAAAAGGGTTAAATAATTTATCTTCTTTATTAGTTTCATTCCAAATGTTTTTTGTTTGTCAGTTTTGAGGCTTTCCTGCTTAAAAAGTCTCATTCGAATGCATTAAAGTGAATACAGGCGAAGTTACTAAAGCCCGCAGTCAGTCAATAAAACATTAAATTGGGTTGTTACAGGTTGTAGTGTTGACCAACTCAAGTTTAGAAGATCAACTGAGAATAGGAGAATTCTGCCATACCAGTAACATCAGGTTAATCGTTGCTGAAACAAGAGGTCTTGCTGGGTAAGATTTCCAACTAGATAAGACTAACTTATTCACCTTGGCTCCTGATTATTGAAGGAGGAGTAATGGAGGAAATTTTGCTGGGTAAGATTTCCAACCAGAACAAAGTCACCGGCCCTTGGCTAAACCCCTGTGGTTTATTTGGGTGGTAGGGCTTGAGATTTTATTTCATCTCAATGTTGGGTAAAAGTCCCACAAAATTAGAAGCAACATCTCCAATATGACCTAAATAGTGTTGACAGGGATGTATAGCTTCAATACAAACAAACAAAAGAAAACATCAAGCAAAGACTTCAACATGACATTGTGTGCATATGGGCCAGCTTATCAGAAAAGGTAAGCCCCCCCTCCCGCCCATTGGGGCTTGAAGAAATAGATGGGCTGCATGATGCTTCCACTCAGAGCTGAAACCGACCCGCACACGAGTACTGGTAAACTGCTTAGAGGATCTAAGCCTGCCCAGGCAATGCAGAGTGAGTCTGCCCGTCCATGCTTATAAACCCTATTGGGTTTCATTTGGTGGCAGGGCTTGAGATGTCATTTCATCTCATTGTCGGGTAAAAGTCCCACAAAATTGGAAGCAACGTCTCCAAAATGACCTTTACAGTGTTGACGGAGCCTTTGAACTTCAAATCAAACAAACAAACAAACAAACATTATCAGAAAAGGTACTCAACCCTTATTATGTTGAATAAATTTATTGAGCCACACCCATTTCTGACTATCAACCAGTCAAACTGTTTGATAAAATGTGTTTGTTAAGTTTACAAACTGCATGACACTGAAATCCTGATCAGATGGTTTCTTCATAAGCCATCTGATATGAATCTACACAGTTTGCAAATAAGGCATATCTATACCAAATTTAGTGACACAGAGGCCTTGCTGATATTTAATCTTCATCAGTGTGTCTCAACCCCAAAGTTAGGGGTTGTCATGTTCAATGGGATAGGGGTTAACAAAAATGCACGGGCTCTGGCACAGGAAGTGACATGGGATTCAGGGAAGTAAAGCCTTTTACTATGGCTGGGTAATCAGAACTGAAAAGATGATCAATTATCAGTCCTGCAGTTTTGATCAATAATCGATTAGTAATCGCTAAAGATTTGCTCATACTTTTACCTTTCTAGCCTTCTGTCAGAGCATGACTCTTAACATATGTTTTGCTTGGACAGACAGGTCTGAGCAACCAATGTAGACTCAGATGAGACGCCGCAGACACCAAATAAGCAATTTCTAGTAAATCCGTAACTTATTATTTTTTTGGAATTTATCAATTGATTATCCGATTAATCGTGCCAGCCTTAGTTTTTACTCGAGAAGTTTCACTTTTACTAGAAGCCATTCAGCCCAGAAAGAAGGTTCTTGCAAATTTGGGCATAAATGTTGTCTAGGGTAAATTTTTAGCTCACCAGAGCCGAAGGCTCCGGGGGAGCTTATAGGATAGGCAGTTGTCCGGCGGCGGCGTCGTCGTCGTCGTCGTCATCGTCTGACGTCAACACTTTCAAACATCTTCTTCTCTGAAGCCACTGGACCGATTCAGCCCAAATTTTATCTGTAGCATCCTTGGGCTGGGGGATTGAAAGTTTGTGTTTTTTATGAAAATTGGCCCATTAGTTTGGTTGCTATAGCAACTTAGAGCTCCCATAGACTTATAATGGGGAAAATTGAAAAATGGCATTTACTGCCAAGCCACTGCAGATATTTTGACAAAACTTTCATAGAAATATTCCTTAGGCAATCTACTATCTGCCATATGATTTTAGGCCTACTGCTCATTTGTATTGGTTGCCATGGAAACCAAAATGAAAAAATAGAAAAAAAAATACTTAAAAAATCATCTCCTCAGAAACTGTATGCTCTATGAGGCTGAAAGTTTATGGAAATATTCACCATATTTGCCTTTACAGGTTTTGTGTTTTTTATGAAATTCGGCTCTTTAGTTTGGTTGCTATGGCAACTTAGATTTTCCATAGACTTATAATGGGGAAAATTGAAAAATGGCATTAACTACAAAGCCTTTGCAGATATTTTGACAAAACTTTCATAGAAATGTTCCTTTAGTAAACTTCTCTCAGCCATATGCTGTTATGTCAACCTGGGGGTCCAGTAGGTTGTGCCGGGGCCATGCCCCGCCCCCAGTACTTCATAAAATGACTTATATCTCAGAAACCTTACAGATTTCCACCCCTAAACCATATATATTCTTGTTCCTATTGATAAGACGCATTCAGTGACACCAACCTGGAGGTCCTCCGGGATGTGCCGAGGCCATGCCCCACCCCCTCCACTTCATAAAAGGCCCAATATCTCGGAAACCATTCAGATCCCCACCCCTGAACCCTATATACTCTTGTTCCTTATGATAAGAGGCATTCAGTGACATCAAACTGGGGGTCCCCCGGGATGCGCCGGGGCCATGTCCCGCCCCTCCATTTCATAAAAGGCCCAATATCTCGGAAACCTTAGAGATCCCCACCCCTAAACCATATATATTCTTGCTCCTTATGATAAGACGCATTCATTGACCCCAAATTGGGGGTCTTCCCGGGTTCGCCGGAGCCATGCCCCACCCCTTCACATCACAAAAGGCCATATATTTCAGAAACTGTTCAGATCCCCACCCCTAAACCATATATGTTCTTGTTCATTATGATGAGACACATTCAGTGACACCAACCTGGGGGTCCCCAGGGATGTGCTGGGGCCATGCCCCACCCCCTCCATTTCATAATATCACAATATCTCGGAAACCTTACAGATCCCCACCCCTAAACCATATATATTCTTGTACCTTATGATAAGACACTTTCATTGACACCAACCTGGGGGTCTCCCTGGGCCTTGCCCCACCCCTGCACTTCACAAAAGGCCTTATATCTCAGAAACTGTTCAGAGCCCCACCCCTAAACCATATATATTCATCTTCCTTATGATAAGGCACATTCATTGACACCAGCTTGTGAGTCCCCGGGGCATGCCCGGGCCTTGCTCCACCGCTTGACTTCATTAAAAGCCACATATCTCAGAAATAGTTCAGATCCCCACCCCTAAACCATATATATTCTTGTTCCTTATGATAAGACTCATTCAGTCACACCAACTTGGGGGTCTCTTTGTGCTGAGGCAATGTGCCCCGCCCTTCCACTTCATAAAAGGCCATATATTTCAGAAACCATTAAATCCCCACCCCATATTCATATATGTTCTTGTTCCTTATTATTAGCACACCTACTGTAGGTGTGTCCGCAGGGGCCAGTCCTCTCCTTTCCACTTCATGAAAGGATATCTTGGAAACCGTTCAGATTCCCACCCCTAAACCATATATATACTTGGTCCTTATGATGAGACACATTTAGGGATAAAAATCTTGGGCTTTCCTGGAAACGACAGGGCATGCTCCAACCCCTCCACTTATATCTCCAGCCATGCAGATCCCCACTGCTAAACCATATATATTCTTGTTCTTTGTGATAAGACACATTTAGTGATACCAACCAGGGCTCCATTGGGTCCATGCCCCACCCCCTCTACTTCATAAAAGGCCTAATGTTTCATATACTGAGTCCACATGGATGCTCATTTGGATATGGGGGTTCATTTGGCAGATTAAAATGATATCATGTTAAAATACATGTCTGCAATTTGGCAGTGCCCACCTGAGCTCTGGTGAGCATAGTGGCCCATGGGCCTCTTGTTTCACTTGTCCTTGGTGAAATACAGGTACGACAAGTTTGGAGTATTTCCATAACAGTACAGTAAACATTTGCTAATTCCCACGTTACTCGGTTTGTTCCTGTAAACATTTTCAAATTCTCACATTACTCTGTTTATTCCTATAAACATTTCAAATTCTCACACATAAACATTTTCAAATTCTCACATTACTCTGTTTATTCCTATAACAAATTTCATATTCCCACATTACTCTGTTTATTCCTATAAACATTTTCAAATTCTCACATTACTCTGTTTATTCCTATAAACATTTTCAAATTCTCATATTACTCTGTTTATTCCTATAAACATTTTCACATTCTCACATTACTCTGTTTATTCCTATAAACATTTTCACATTCTCACATTACTCTGTTTATTCCTATAACAAATTTCATATTCTCACATTACTCTGTTTATTCCTATAAACATTTTCAAATTCTCACATTACTCTGTTTATTCCTATAAACATTTTCAAATTCTCATATTACTCTGTTTATTCCTATAAAAAATTTCATATTCTCACATTACTCTGTTTATTCCTATAAACATTTTCAAATTCTCACATTACTCTGTTCATTCATTCCTATAAACATTTTCAAATTCTCATGTTACACGGTTAGTCCAGCAAACATTTCTTAGATTCTCATGTTACTTTCAGTGTTCCCACTTATGTTTGTTTCTGGGGGTAAACTTACCCCCTGGGTACAAAAACTGGGGGTATTAATCAAATTTAGGGGGTAAGAAATTTTACAATGAAACGAAATGTGTGAGAAAACCTGTATGCTTGTCCATAATGCTTTGGAATTTAACGGTAAACAAAGCTAAAGATCTTGAAGTATGGACGTTTTTGTAATGCCTGAATTTTTAAATGTCCATGCTTTTTCCGTGGCTGCAGAACTTAGTCGGAACTAATAAGCATGCATGATTTTTATTATCTTTGCGTGATTCACATAAGATTTTGCGAGAGTGGGAACTCTGACTTTGTTTAGTCCGGTAAACATTCCCACACTACTATTTCCTGTGCCATTATGACTTTTCAGAATGATATTTTGTGATTTTGGAGAAGATTTCACAGTGTATGATGTAGATGGTGAACAGCCAATCAGTAACATGGTCGCTGGTATTGACAGAGTAAGTATCACATGTCGGATTCAGTTGTCCAAAGACACATCAATATCGGTGCGACATCATGACGTTTATGCAACGTCAAATCAATGTTGGTGCAACGTTGTGCACGACGTTGCACTGACGTTGATTTGACATTGTCCTAGCTATGTGTGCCTGCTGGGGTAATTCTGTTTTTGCGTAAACTCCTATGAACATAGCTGTCTGAAGCTATTCTTGAATGGACCAGAAGCCCATGTTCAAACAACAAAACCCATGTGCAAATCATGAAATTCATGAGCTGTTTGAAAATATGTTTTGAACTTTTGCTATCACAAAATGAGCCTTGCTAAAAGTTTAGCTTACATTGAGCGACGTAACGTTGTCGCCTTGAACGTAGCATTTTATAATTTGATGATGGCGTCAAAAATCATTGTGGAACTGATGTCATTGTTAACAATGTTATGAACTAACCGGCATCTTGGTTTTACGGTAACATTTGAAAAGTTAATATGGAGTTTTGGGGCATTTTTTTCACAATTTGCTGTTGAAATCATAAGTTATGCAAGATTGATGATCATCCATGGTTATTTCATTGCAGCAATATTTGCAAGGTCCCTCAGAAGATACTTGGCCCAGTGGCCTCGTGTTCAAACAGCTTCCTCGAGACCGGGCAAATGGTAATGCATGAAAAACCAATAGGTGATTTCTATTTTTTTGTCACCCCATATTTCAACAAGTATTATGATATATATTTCCCAGTTTTTGGCATAGTCAGATACATACTGAACAGGGGCTGGTTGTTCAAAACTAATAATGTAGTTAGTTAACATATCGTTTAATATGGCAAGTATGCTAATATTTTTGCTGAAAAATTGTGAGCAGCACATGCAAAAGCTGCTCTACTTTTTTTCAGCAGAAATAACACTATATTAGATATTGTGCTTGCTAGAACAGTTAACAATTTGCCCACTAACAAGAGCGTTAAGCTAACAATACTTTGAGCAACTGGCCCAGGTGATCTGGAGATTGTAGGTTTGACTCTGCCAGCAACTCTTTCATGGAGACTGAGCTGACAAGTCTTTTGCTGCAACCGAAGGTCAGAAGTTTTATGCCCCTCCTCTTCTGGATGTTTGGCTAAATATAACTGAAACAATTTTGAAAGGGCCATACAACCCAAACCATTAAAAAAATATATGTTTAGCTACAATTATCTCAATTTATTCAAGAACAAGCAAAGGAACAATATATGCTGAATAGGTTGTCTTATATGCCGTCCTTGGGTTTGATGTTACTGCACACACAGTGATGTCAATAATGCCAGATTATTGTCATCAAAATATGCTGCCTACTATTGATGAGGCTGCTTATTACAGGACAGTGAAGGTGTGGTCACATGTTTAGACGAGACTCGCCATGGTTACGAAGATGGTGATTATGTCACATTTACAGAAGTACAGGGTATGACAGAACTCAACAATATAGACCCTATCAAAATTAAAGTACTAGGTAAGAACAAAACTTTCCTATTCTAGCGAGTACAATAGATAAAACGTTTTTGTTTTTTTATGCCCCCAACTTTGAAAAAGTTGGAGGGGCATATTGCTTCTGGTTCGTTCGTCCGTCCGTTACGCTTTTGATGCATAGCATAACTAAAGAACCGTGTATGCTAGGGTTTTGAAATTTCATATATGGATTCCTCATGGAAAATTAGCTGACGCGTAGTTTTTTTCTCGTCCGGATTATGCCCCCTTCAAGAGTTATTGCCCTTTGAAATTTTTTTAATAAAATCTTGTCAGCAAGATATCTCAAAAACAATTGAAGCTAGAGCCTTGAAAGTTGGTGAATATATTGGTGGGGATGAGTAGATGAACTGATTAACTTTTGACAAAATTCTGAAAAATACTTTGTGAGTTATGGCCCTTTGTCATTTTGGTAATTTGTGCCCATTGTAATGTATGCTAAAAGTGATGCATAGCATCACTTTAGAACCGTGTATGCTAGGGTTTTGAAATTTCATATATGGATTCCTCATGGAAAATTAGCTGACGCGTATTTTTTTTCTTGTCTGGATTATGCCCCTTTTAAGAGTTATTGCCCTTTGAATTTTTTTTAATAAAATCTTGTCAGCAAGATAGCACAACTTTAGAACCGTGTATGCTAGGGTTTTGAAATTTCATATATGGATTCCTCATGGAGAATTAGCTGACATGTATTTTTTTCTCGTCCGGATTATGCCCCTTTTACGAGTTATTGCCCTTTGAATTTTTTTTAATAAAATCTTGTCAGCAAGATATCTCAAAAACTATTGGAGCTAGAGCCTTGAAAGTTGGTATATATATTGGTGGTGATGAGTAGATGAACTGATTAACTTCTGACAAAATTTCGAAAAATACTTTGTGAGTTATGGCCCTTTGTCATTTTGGTAATTTGTGCCCATTGTAATGTATGCTAAAAGTGATGCATTGCATATTTTAGAACCGTGTATGCTATAGTTTTAAAATTTCATATATGCATTTCTGATGGAAAATAAGCTGACGCATATTTATTTTCTCGTCCGGATTATGCTCCTTTCAAGATATATTGCCCTTTGAAATTTTTTTAATAAAATTTTGTCAGCAAGATATCTCAAAAACTATTGGAGCTAGAGCCTTGACAGTTGGTGAATATATTGGTGGTGATGAGTAGATGAACTGATTAACTTTTGACAAAATTCCGAAAAATACTATGTGAGTTATGGCCCTTTGTCATTTTGGTAATTTGTGCCCATTGTAATGTATGCTAAATGTGATGCATAGCATAACTTTAGAACCGTGTATGCTAGGGTTTTGAAATTTCATATATGGATTCCTCGTGGAAAATTAGCTGACACGTATTTTTTTTTCTCGTCCGGATTATGCCCCTTTCAAGAGTTATTGCCCTTTGAAATTTCATATATGGATTCCTCATGGAAAATTAGCTGACACGTATTTTTTTTCTCATTTCTCATGCCCCTTTCAAAAGTTATTGCCCTTTGAAATTTTTTTAATTATCCCCTCGCACAACATAGTTGTGAGGGGGGATATAGCATTTGTACCGTGCGTACTTTTGTCATCGCTCTAGCGCCTACATTTCTTCACCAATTTCAATATAACTTCACACAAATGTTCCTTATAAAAAAATCTCGAGCGAGTTCGACTTTCAAGGTCATGACCTCAAGGTCAAGGTCACTGTGGCTATTTTTAGAAAAACTTTGTCATTGCTCTAGCGCCTCCATTTCTTCACCAATTTCAATATAACTTCACACAAATGTTCCTTATAAAAATATCTCGTGCGAGTTCGACTTTCAAGGTGATTGCCTAAAGGTCACTGTGGCTATTTTTAGAAAAAAATTGTCATCCCTCTAGCGCCTACATTTCTTCACTGATTTCAATATAACTTCACACAAATGTTTCTGATGACAATATCTCGAGAGAGTTCGACTTTCAAGGTCATGACCTCAAGGTCAAGGTCACTGTGACTATTTTTAGAAAAACTTTGTCAGTGCTCTAGCGCCTACATTTCTTCACTGATTTCAATATAACTTCACACAAATGTTCCTTATGACAATATCTTGAGCGAGTTTGACTTTCAAGGTCATGACGTCAAGGTCACTAGCTATTTTTAGAAAAATTTTGTCATCGTTCTAGCGCCTACATTTCTTCACCAATTTCAATATAACTTCACACAAATGTTCCTTATGACAATATCTCTAGTGAGTTCCTCTTTCAAGGTCAAGGTCACAATGGCTATTTTTAGAAAAACTTTGTCAACGCTCCAGCGCCTACATTTCTTCACCGATTTTAATATAACTTCACACAAATGATCCTTATGACAATACCTCGAAAGAGTTCAACTTTCAAGGTCAAGCTCACTTCGGCTATTTTTAGAAAAACTTTTTCATTGCTCTAGCGCTTACATTTTTTTCACCAATTTCAATTTCACACAAATGTTCCTTATGACAATATCTGTAGTGAGTTCCACTTTCAAGGTCAAGGTCACTGTGGCTATTTTTAGAAAAACTTTGTCATCGCCCTAGCGACTACATTTCTTCACCGATTTCAGTATAACTTCACACAAATGTTCCTTATGACAATATCTCAAGCTATTTTGACTTTCAAGGTCAAGGTCACTGTGGCTGTTTTTAGAAAAACTTTGTCATCGCTCTAGTGCCTACATTTATTGATGGATGTTTATAGAACTTCACACAAATGTTTCTTATGGTAATATCTCGAGTTGCTTTGACTGTCTAGGTCATGACCTCAAGGTCAAGGTCACTATGGCTATTTTTAGAAAAACTTTGTCATTGCTCTACCGCCTACATTTACGATTTTAATCTTACTTCACACAAAAGATGCTTATGGTAATATCTTGAGCAAGATCTACTTCGCGGCCATGGCCTCAAGTCAAGGTCCCCATGACTATTTTTAGAGAAATATTGTCATCACTCTAGAACCTACATTTATGGATGGATTTTTAAACAAACTTAACACAAATGTTGCATATGACAATATCTCAAGCAAGTTGGACTTTTGCCATTTCAGTGTTTTCCACACACGAAGTTGTCTTGTGCGAGGGGATTTGTATCGCATGCGTTGCCTTGTTTCTTTTAATAAAATCTTGTCAGCAAGTCCATATCTTGAGAACTATTAGAGCTTCATTAATCATTCTTGGTACAAACTTGCATCCAGGCATTGCAACTTCAACGCAAGCATCCATATCTGACCTTGACCTATATTTCATGGTTCACTGACTTTGTGAATTATTGCGACCACCCTGACTTTCACCCTAATGTAAGAGTCCATTTCTCAAAAACTATTAAAGCTTTTTAAATTATAATTGGTACAAACTTGCATCTAGGAATTGCAACTGCAACGCAAGCATCCATATTTGACTTTGACCCATATTTCATGGTTCACTGACTTTGTGAATTATTGCGACCACCCTGACTTTCTATCTAATGTAAGAGTCCATTTCTCAAGATCTATTAGAGCTTCATTAATTGTATTTGGTACAAGCTTGCATTTAGGAATTGAAACTTCAATGCAAGTATCCATTTCTGGCCTTGACCTACATTTTATGGTTCACTGACTTTGTAAAATAGTGTGACAACCCTAACTTTCACCCTGATGTAAAAGTCTGTTTTTAAGAGTTTCATTGATGATACTTGGTACATGCTTGCAACTAGGAGTGAAATTTTTAAGCAGGCATCCATGTTTGACCTTGACCTAGATTTTATGGTTTGGTGACTTTGCGCCCCCACAGGCGCGACATAGCCTTCAGGGGAATTCTTGTTGTATGTTTTTGAGTCTTTAACAATATTTGTTGAATATTTTGCCATCTAGGGACAAGCAAAAGTTGGGGGCATTGTGTTTTACAAACACCATTTCTAGTTTTGTTTTTTTTGCTGAAAAAAAATTGAGTGGCTTTTGCTACTGTCATTTATTTTTCAGCATAAATATCAGTGTTTGTGATATTGCATGATCAAAGTTCGCTGTAATGAATGATTGAAGTTCTGATGTTTATTTATTAGAAATTTTCATGACACATAACCATATATACAAAATTACAGACCAGTAACTGTATGCCATTTAATCCTTAAGATGCTGAGAAAAACTACATCTGAAAATGTCATCTGCTGAATTTGTTTTGCAAACTTTTTAAGAAATATTTTTGCATACAGCAAACAGTGTGGGTCCAGATCAGACTGCTCCTATAGTAGCAGTCTGATCTGGGTCCTCGCTGTTTCTAAAAAATTACTTTTAAGGTAACCGGCAGACGTCAAAGCAGACAACAATTGTCGTGATTGGCATTTTATGTGTTAATTTGATGCTTCCATGTCAGCTATTGGCAGCTGAACCAGAAAATGCACTACCTTTTTTGCAAACAGTGTAGATACAGATCTGAAGAAGCCACCTGATCAGTATCTAATTCTGTTTGTGAATTTGTAGGAATGAATTACATCAATAGATTTGACCGGCCCCGATAGCTCAGTTGGTAGAGTGTCCGCTCCGGGGAACGGGAGGTCACAGGTTCGATCCCGGGCCGCGACATACCAAAGTCGTTAAAAATGGTACTAGCTGCTCCTCGCTTGGCACTCAGATTTACGGGGTAGAGCTAGGAATGGTCGACCCAGTGTCAGGATAATGTGGCTGGGTGTGGTATCATGTATTGTGTCTGGGACATGATACTTCAGTGAGGCAGCACTATAAAAGTGAGCATTGAGCTCCCTGTCGCAACCAGACACCGTCGTGATATGACTGAAAAATTATTGAAAGCGACGTTAAACCCGAATTCACACACACACACAATAAATCTGACTGGTTGAAAGACGGAAATGGGTGTTGCTAAATTGATTTATTCTGCTGGGGCAAGTTGTTCAAAACTAACAACGCCATTAGTTAGTGCATCATTAAAATTTTGTTCATTTAATATGGCAGATATGTTAATGGCAGATATGTTAATATCTTTGCTGAAAAAATGTTCACATTTTTTTCAGCAAAAATAACAAAGTTTTAGATGTTTTACTTGCCAGAACATTTATCAATTTGACCATTACCGAGCTTGTTAAGCTAACAATGGTTCGAATAACTGGCCCCTGGTTCATAGAACTAGAAGATTATGATAACTTCATCCTGGTTACAAGTAGTCAATGAAAGCGAGTGAAGAGAGAGACTACCATCTTCATTATACCCCCGGCATACGAAGTATGCAATGGGGGTATATAGTTTTTGTCTTTTCCGTCTGTCTGTCTGTCCGTAAACAATTATTTTGTGTCAAAGGTATCTCAGGAACTGCTTCACATAGAAACTTGAAATTTTGCACACATGATCAGTATGACTACTTGTATTGTGGGAAAGAAAATAAGAGCCAAGGGGTCAGGCCTTTTAGAGCTATTTCCCTTTGTAGTTCTTGCTGTTTAATAGTGTATATTTTTATTTTGTGTCAAAGATTTCTCAATAACTACTGTACATAGAAACTTGAAATTTTGCAAACATGATCAGTATGACTAGTTGTATTGTGGGAAAGAAAATAAGGGCCAAGGGTTCAGGCCTTTTAGAGTTATTTCCCTTTGTAGTTCTTGTTTCAGCTGAGGTGATGGCACTGGCCGGGGGTATACGTGCCCCACTGGGCACTTTTGTCTAGTTACTAATGTATGTTCTTTGATATTCATGTAGGTGTCATAGGTCAGGTACATGAAATTCCATACTGTGCTAGCACTGACTGAACTGCAGTCGAACTTCAATGGCTCAAACGTCTTTGGAACCATAAAAATCTGTTAGACACAGGTAGTTCGAACCTCTGAGGTTTACTGCCACGAGACATAATGCACTAGTCATTTGTAACCACTGTCCCCCACCTACGGGGATAGCGGGGCTAATGTGCGGGGTAGTTACCCTCTGTTCCCCCGCAGTGCCAGGTTAATGCGGGGGTTTTCGATATTATGCAAATATATCCCCAGTGGAATGAACTATTATAAACAGCGGGGCTTTGACGTTCTGGAGGTCCCCCGCAGTGCAGGGCTTCTAGCAGGGCAGTGAAAAGTCATTGTTCCCGCTATCCCCGTAGGTGCGGGGGCAGTGGTTACAAATGACGGGTGCATAACAGGGTTAATTTGGGGACATTTTTTAGATGTTCTATAATAAAAAAAAATGTATGCTGTGTGTACTCATACGAATCGCCTCATCGAGGCAGTTATAATCAGTCCACACAGCATACATTTACAAGATAAAAAAGCAAAAATTTCCTGAATTATCCCTTGCTACAGTCAAACTTCAATGGCTGGAACACCCTTGGGACCATGAAAATCTGTTTGAGACAGGGGTAGTTCGAGCCACTGAGGGCTACTGCCCGGAGGCATAACAATATACTTTAGGACATCTTTTCGGTGTTATATAATGAAAAATGTATGCTGTGTGTACTCATTAGAATCGCCTCATTGAGGCGATTCTAATGAGTACACACAGTATCTATTTGCAAGATAAAAGACGAAAATATCCAAAAATTGTACCCTCCTTATTATACCCCCGGTATGCAATGGGGGTATATAGTTTTTGTCTTTTCCGTCTGTCTGTCTGTCTGTGTGTCCGTAAACAATTATTTGTGTCAAAGATATCTCAGGAACTGCTTCACATAGAAACTTGAAATTTTGCACACATGATCAGTATGACTACTTGTATTGTGGGAAAGAAAATAAGGGCCAAGGGGTCAGGCCTTTTACAGTTATTTCCCTTTGTAGTTCTTGCTGTTTAATAGTGTATATTTTTTATTATTTTGTGTCAAAGATTTCTCAATAACTACTGTACATAGAAACTTAAAATTTGGTAGCAACAACCAGTATGACTGCTTGTTTCAGCTGAGGTGATGGCACTGGCCGGGGGTATACGTGCCCCACTGGGCACTTTTGTCTAGTTTCTTATGCAGAGATATTCCATAGGGACTCAAGGACAGGTTCGACTCAGCCATGGTAAACAAGCCATCAGTGTTCAAGCCATCAAAGTTCTACTGTAAAAAGCCACAAAGTTGCCATGTTATTCTTTGACTGTGGTAACTCAAACTGCTCAAACTTTTTTGTTTGTCTACATTTCAGGCCCATACACTTTCAGCATAGGAGACACCTCAGCATACTCAGATTATATCAGAGGTGGAATAGTGACCAAAGTTAAGATGCCAAAGTCAGTGAAATTTGTAAGTTATTGAATATTTATACAACCATAATGATCCTAAGTATTGGGACAGATAGGCCTAAGCAAACAGTGCAGACCCAGATCAGACTGCTCCTGAAGGAGCAGTCTGATCAGGGTCTACACTGTTTGCCATTACATATGCACCTTTCTGTATCATGAAACAAATTTGTTTAAATTTTAGGAGAATTACAGCAAGTCCTCAAGGTGTCTGAACTTTTAGGATTTTTACAGTAAATGTGCCAGCATATGACAAAATGTAATTTGAGACCAACAAAGATACTTATCAGCCTTAAGCAAGTTAGCACCTAATGTGACAAGAGCTTTTCTTTATCTCCCTTTGAATAGCCCTTAGTTATTCAAGCCTTGTTAGCTTAACGAGCTAGTTAGCAGTCAAAACGTTAACTGTTCTAGCAAGTACAATATCTAATTCAGTAGTATTTTTGCTGAAAAAATGTGAGCAGCTTTTGCATCTGCAAAAGTTACTCACATTTTTTTTCCAGTAAAAAGTATCTTCATAATTGCCATACATGTATTAAATTATCAAAATTTTAAGAATATGTTAGTTAACGATATTGTTAGTTTTGAACAACTGGACCCTGATCAGACTGCCTATTGGCAGGCTGGTCACACAAGGCTTACTGTAGATTTTCTTGTGCACTGGTTCAAATATATTTCAAGTGTGAATAACATGGTACACCAGAACCTCTTTATAACACTATTAATGTGGTCTAAAGCAGAAACAACCGTGTTATATCCAAATAAAAATGTATAGATTATATAGAAAAATGACCATTTATGGTCATTTTTAGCTCACCTGAGCACGAAGTGCTCAAGGTGAGCTTTTGGGATCAGTCTTTGTCCGTCGTCCGTCGTGCGTGCGTGCGTGCGTCCGTCGTCAACTTTTGCTTTAAACAACTTCTCCTCCAAAACTGCTGGACAGATTTTGATCTAATTTCACAGGAATGCTCCTTGGGTGATCCTCTACCAAAATTGCTCAAAGTGTTCCGCTTGGGTGAACAAGATGGCTGCCAGAGCTAAAAATAGAAAATTCTTTAAACGACTTCTCCTGCTTAACCAGTGGATGGATTTTGAAATTGTTTCACAGGAATGTTCCTTGGATGACCCTCTACCAAAATTGCTCAAACTGTTCAGCTCGGGTGAACAAAATGGCCGCCAGAGCTAAAAATAGAAAAACCTTTAAACAACTTCTTCTCCTTAACCAGTGGATGGATTTTGAAATTATTGCACAGGAAGGTTTCTTGGGTGCCCCTCTACTAAAATTGCTCAAACCATTGCGCTCTGGTAAACAAAATGGCCACCAGAGCTAAAAATAGAAAAACCTTTAAAAGACTTCTTCTCCTCAACCAGTGGATGGATTTCGAAATTACTTGACAGGAATGTTCCTTGGGTGACCCTCTACCAAAATTGCTCAAACCGTTCCGCTCGGGTGAACAAAATGGCCGCCAGAACTAAAAATAGAAAAAGCTTTAAACGACTTTTTCTCCTTAACTAGTGGATGGATTTTGAAATTACTTCACAGAAATGTTCCTTCGGTGACCCTCTACCAAAATTGCCCAAACCTTTCCGCTTGGGTGAACAAAATGACAGCCAGAGCTAAAAATAGAAAAAGCTTTAAACGACTTTTTCTCCTTAACCAGTGGATGGATTTTGAAATTATTTCACTGGAATGTTCCTTGGGGGATCCTCTACCAAAATTGCTCAAACAGTTCCGCTCGGGTGAACAAAATGGCCACCAGAGCTAAAAATAGAAAAACCTTTAAACATCTTCTACTCCTTAAACAGTGGATGGATTTTGAAATTATTTCACAGGAATGTTCCTTTGGTAAACCTCTACAAAAATTGCTCATACTGTTCCCCTCGGGTGAACAAAATGGCCGCCAGAGCTAAAAATAGAAAAAACCTTTAGACGACTTTTTCTCCATAACCAGTGGATGGATTTTGAAATTATTTCACAGGAATGTTTGTTTGGTGACCCTCTACCGAAATTGCTCACACTGTTCCGCTTGGGTGAACAAAATGGCCGCCAGAGCTTAAAATAGAATAACCTTTAAACAACTTCTTCTCCTTTACCAGCGGATGGATTTTGAAATCACTTAACAGGAATGTTCTTTGGGTGGCCCTCCACCAAAATTGCTCAAACTGTTCAGCTCGGGTTAACAAAATGGCCGCCAGAGCTAAAAATAGAAAAACCTTTAAATGCACTTTTCTCCTTAACCAGTGGATGGATTTTGAAATTATTTCACCAGAATGTTCCTTGGGTGACCCTCTACCAAAATTGCTCAAACCCTTCCACTCAGGTCAACAAAATGGCCGCCAGAGCTAAAAATAGAAAAACCTTTAAATGACTTCTCCTTAACAAGTGGATGGATTATGAAATTATTTCACAGGAATGTTCGTTCGGTGACCCTCTACCACAATTGCTCAAACCGTTCTGCTCGGTTGAATAAAATGGCCACCAGAGCTAAAAATAGAAAAAACTTTAAACGACTTCTTCTCCTTAACCCGTGGATGGATTTTGAAATAACTTCACAGGAATGTTCCTTGGGTGACCCTCTTCAAAAAGTGCTCAAACCATTCTGCTCTGGTGAACAAGATGGCTGCCAGAGCTAAAAATAGAAAAACCTTTAAACCACTTCTTCTCCTTAACCAGTGGATGGATTTTGAAATTACTTGTCGTAATGACAGGAATGTTCCTTGGGTGACCCTGCACCAAAATTGCTCAAACTATGCCGCTCTGGTGAACAAAACCTTTAAACAACTTCTCCTTAAACCGGATGGATTTTGATTTTAATTGATTATGAAATTATTTGACAGGAATGAGGTTTGAGGTTTTTAGCTGTGGTGGCCATCATGCTCAGTTAAGCAAAATATTTTTAGCAATTTTGTTAGAGGGTCACTCATGGAACATTCCTATAAAATTGCTTCCTTTTGGAGACAGATGTCTTTTGAAAGTTTTGGCCCCCACCCACCTTGGCTGCAAGGTGCTTCTACAGGAGTATTGGTAAACCACTTTGAACGTTTTAGCCTGTCTAGGCAAAGTGATGCAAGTGGAACCATCAATACATTTAAACCCATTGGTTTCATTGGGCGGTAGGGCTTGAGAAGTCATTTCATCAAAAATGACTTCTACTTCTCAAAATGACTTCTACACCTAAACGGGCAGACTGATTTTGAATTAATTTCACAGAAATGGTCTTTGGGTCCAACCAAAATTGCTCAAACACTCCAGTCCACCATATATTACCCACAATTCCGTTTGTACAATAGGATCAGGTGAGCGATCCAGGGCCATCATGGCCCTCTTGTTCTATATAATCTATACATTTTTGGGATCTATCTTGACACTGTGTTATTTCCAAAACCGTGTTGTAATTAACTGTGCTATAACTAGGTTGCGGTGTATTGCATACCAGTATCAGTCAAGGGGACTATTTACTGCCATATTATAGAGTGGAGACAACTAGATATCATTTTAACGAGTCCTTGCAATGAACACCCTTCTAAACCCCACTTTATAGTGAGAAAATTGTGGGTTATAGGCATAGGTTATGGGTACTTGTAGGGCCCCTGCCAATTGGGGCTGGGAGAAATAGATTGGGCTGCGTGGTACCACGCAGAGCTGAAACTGACTGAACATGAGTGCTGGTAAACTGCTTAGACGGACTAAGTCTGTCCAGGCAAAGTGGTATGAGTTAGACCGTCCAATGCATGTAAGCCCTATTGGTTTCATTAGGAGGCAGGGCTTGAGATTTCATCTCGGTGTCAGGATAAAAGTCCCACAAAATTGGAAGGAACTGCTCCAAAATGACCTTAATTGTGTTGACAGGGATTTTAAACCTCAATTCAAATAAAGAAGTGGGTACTTGTTAGAGCTATGTGACATAATCTTTACCCTTATCCTGTTGAATAAATTAATTTAGCCACACCCATTGCTGACTATCAACCAATCAAACTACTTGATTTAATGTACTCATTCATTTCCCAAACTGCATGATAAAACAGATCAGAAGTCATGTGAATCCGGGATCTACTCTTTTTGCAAAAGTGGGGGTTGTCTTGTTCAGCAGGGTTCGACATTAACCAAAGACCGATGGACATTGTCGAGTGAAAAGCTGGTAAGGTCTAGTGGGGTCAGTGGCTGGCTGGTCCGATTGGTCAAGTTGAAATCTACATCCACAGTTTTAAAAATCCATGGGTTTAACTCATTTACCATAAAATGTATTTCTGTTTTCGGTTTGTTGCAGCAGTTTTATTATCTGTGAAAATAATTAATAATAGAAATAATCTGATGATTTTAGAACTGATATATCACTTTAATATGATTTTCATCATTTCTACCGTCCAGTTGAACTTTGATCAGGTCCAGTGCATCCGAAGATGTAAAGGACCACCTTGTCCAGTTTTTAAAAAAAGTACGGCCCCCGCCCATAGGGGCTTGAAGAAATATATGGGCTGCATGATGCTTCCACGCAAAGCTGAATCCGGCCCGCACACTAGTACTGGTAAACCAATAAGAGGATCTAAGCCTGTCCAGGAACCGGGGTGCGAGGCGGACCGTCCATGCTAATAAACCCTATTGGTTTCATTGGGCGACAGGGCTTGAGATGTCATTTCATCTCAGTGTCGGGTAAATTCCCACAAAATTGGAAGCAACGTCTCCAAAATGACCTTTACAGTGTTGACGAGGATGTTAAACCTCAAATCAAACAAATTTTTAAAAAAAGTTAATGCTGAACCCTGTTCAGCAAAATAAGAGTTAAAAGGGCTGTCTTTTCTTGTACTCTTGCATGAGGTTTAAAACTTTGTATTTCAGAAATCCATAAAAGAGGCCATAGATGCTCCAGAGTTTGTGATGACAGATTTTGCCAAATTTGACCGTCCCGGCCAGCTCCATATAGCATTCCAGGCACTACATGCCTACTTAAAGAAGAAAGGAACATTACCAAAACCAAGAAATAAGGTATGCTAAAATAGACTATAAAGGAGAATGGGAACACCTTCAGGGGAGGTAACTCCTGCAAAAGTATTTTTGACTCCCATGTCAATAGGGGTCAACTCTTAAAGGAAAGAATTTGCTCCTGAGGAGCAAATTCTTTCCTTTAAGAGTAGACCCATTTTTCAGAGGGACATGGCTTATAGAAAAGGGAACAGGAAGTCCCAAAAGTTGTCTCCCTTTGAAAAATGGCAGAAAAATGTGCCAGGTTTTCCCATTACCCTTAAGTAAGATAATTTCTTCTTATTAAAGTCTTATGTCTATGTTTCCAGTTCGATCGGGTCAAATGGGAGTCCCTATGTTCTACAATGGAATGTCGGGTGGTTTTTCTCCAGGTATTCCAGTTTTCACCAACTGATTAACATTCCCCTTGAAGTGCTATGTTTGATTTTCCGTGTCCGTCATTCCATAACACTTTATACACGCTCTGAAATGTATTAAAAACGATCTGATGTACATCAGGAGATCAGTTTGAATATGGATGTTTGAATATGGGATCAGTTTGAATATGTCCTATAACCAGTTTCTGTGGCTTGTAAGGAGGTTACAGATAAGATGTTTTTGACACACAAATTACTGAGGACCCGTGTTATAACAACAGTATTTGTTCCTTAATGTTGTGCCGTTATAAAGAATTTTCCGTTATAAAGAATCCCAGTTAGGAGTATGACAGGTAATAAAAGGCCTTTTCCCCATTATTACTCCAAGAAATTAATGTTATAGACATTTGTTAGAACTCCAAGAAACAAATGTTACAGACATTTGTTAGAATCGCCTCGATGAGGCGATTCTAACAAATATCTTAAACATTTGTTTCTTACTATTCCTTGGAGTATTCGATTACAAAACCCATTCATGACTATGGACTTGATTTGTGCATTTCCAACCCGAGGGAAGCCCACGCCGCATGGAACCGAGGCTAAGCCTTTAGCTAAGTAGTAATTCCATTCAAATTGTCATTATAACGAGTTTTGCCTTGTAACGAATGTCGTTATAAAGAGGGTTGACTGTATTTTGAACATCAGAGGATGTCGTGCTGTAATGTTTTTGCCATTGTATGTTCTAATCAAATAGTTAAAAAAAATTTAAGTAGTGTCATTGCTATCATGTTTGTGGCCAAGCTCCGTATGGGAGTCCAAAAGTAGAAAGATAATGATCTCTGGTAAAGTTGCTCTGTGCAGAACACTAGTTTTAAAAAATTCCTTTTAAAGCTCGGTCATTTTTATGCCCCCGGAATTGCGATTCGGGGGGGCATATAGTTTTTGGTCTGTCTGTCTACAAAAACCTTAACATTTGGCATAACTTTTGAATGGTAATAGATAGAGCTTTCATATTTCACATGTAAAATTTTAACATTGGCAACATTGGCCATAACTTCTGAATGGGACTGTCTGGGGACATCAGTGTTTCACAAACACATCTTGTGAGATTGGCAGTAGATTTGAAAGTTAGGTAGTAAATTTGACAATGGGAGGTTATAAAGGTAAATAGTATCTCGAGATAACATCTGAAAGATATTTGAGAAATGGCATTTATTTCTGTCTTTGTCATACCAATTTACCTTTTCTCAGAATAACACTGCATATGTAGTTTTTCAGTTTAATATCAAATATAACAACCCATCACTGCAATGGCAGGCTATAATTGTAGTGATGGGTAGGTATATTATTAATTAAAATTAATTTTACATTAAAAATAACATTTTAATAGCAAATATAACTACCCATCACTACAATTATAGCCTGCCATTGTAGTGGTGGGTAGGTATATTATTAATAAAAATTAATTTTACATTAAAAATAACGATTTTAATATGGCAATTTAACCATTATGCCACTGAACCTGAACACTAAAGTACGTACCTTTTCAAACAGTGCAGATCCAGATCAGATGGCTTCTGGATCTGATCAGGATCTACACTGTCATGCAGTTAATGAATTGAATGCATACATTATGTCAAGTAATTTGATTGGTTGATAATCAGAAGTAGCTATGGCAGTATAAGGCTTAAATGTTTGATGTGGAGCTCATCTACAGTCGGCCTATGCACTCAGACAAATCAATTGTCAATTGACAAGTGGATTTTTATTATGCACTTGTCAAAAAAAAAAAAAAAATTGTTTCACGATCCAGCAAGGAGTCTAAAAGGTGCATGTGGAATGGCAAACAGTGTAGACCCTGATCAGACTGCTCCTTCAGGAGCAGTCTGATCTGGGTCTGAACTGTTTGCTTGGGCCTGTCTGTCCCAATACTTAGATCATTATGGTAACTTTTTTTTACAGGAAGACGCAGATGAATTTGTTACCATAGCCAAGGAACTGAATGCCAATTCTGGTGCAAAATGTGATGAATTAAATGAGGATTTACTGAAGGAAGTCGCTTATGGAGCTGCCGGTGATTTATGCCCCATGGCCGCTGTGATAGGAGGAATAACTGCTCAAGAAGTTATGAAGGTGAGCGTATGTGTTTGTTAGAGATTACGGCCAACAAGTAAGCTCATATGGAGACGGGACTTTGGTTTAAAGACTCATTGGAAAGTCTGAAGGAGCCCGGAATCAAGCCCACAGTCCCTGGTTAATGAGGCGGTTATGTAAAACCAATACACCAGGGAAGCTTTGGTGAATACGAGTAGTTGACATACTAAGCCAGATGATTGTTTGCAACCAGGATGTGTCCACATGTCATGAAGAAATGACAGTGGGGCAAAACATCTGGGCATCCATCTGAAACTGGCTTACATGTGGGTTTGACTTGCTCTCCTTGCAACGTAAAAGTTGCTCACATTTTTTCCAGTAAAATTATTTTTTGTCACGCTTCTTAAAGCATGGCACGTTACGTTTGTTCATTAATATTTATACCCCACTACACAATAGTGGTGAAGTATTATGATATACCTTCCTTTTGTGAGTTGTTATGTCGGTTCCAGTCAATAGCTTAAGTATTTTATTACAGATTTTTTTTTCAAATTTTGTGTGCACATTTATACACACATATATCAGCTACATTGTGAAACTGAATCATATTTTGTTGAACTCTTAATCATGCCATGGACAGGGCCCGGTTGTTGAGAAAACTAGCGATATCTTTAGATAACATATACATATAGTTAAAACTTTGGTCATTCAATATAGCAAAATCGCTATAAATATTTTTGCCAAAAAATGTGAGTAGTTAACAGGCCCTGTCTGGAATAGCCCGGGATCAAACCCACCAGTGACCCCCCACCCCCAACAACAACAACAACACACACCACTCACACGCACACCAAATCATTTGAGATGTTTCTTTACTAGAAGGTCTGACATCTTGTTTTGAAAAAAATACACCCACCTCTATATAATCTTTCAATATAACAAAGTTTTGGATGTAAATGTTTATATAGACAAACTGCTATAAAATTTAATGGTCATTTTCTGTATACATTTTTGTTTGGACATTACACAGTTGTTAAACTGACAGGATTCATCAGATCCAAACAATAATGTTTTAAATAGGTTGTGGTTGCTGTAGAACTAACATATTTACCATATGTATTTGGAAAGACACCTGAGCATTAGTGTAGCATGCGGCATCACAGCAGGGCCTTCCCTAACACATTTTGTACCAGAAACCCCAAAATGGGTACCCTGGCAAACAGTGCAGGCCCAGATCAGACGCCGCAGAACATGGCGTCTGATCAGGGCCTACACTTTTTGCAAAAAGTTCAGCCATTTTCCAAATAAATTTTGATGAAAACACAACCTGATACCCCATATTTTTAAATGGACTCCAGCTATATATAAGGAGGAAGATTCCATTTGGTACAAAAAGGGTTAATTGTTAGTGTAAATACAATAAACACAACCTGATAGCCAAATTTTTAAATGCACTCCAGCTATATATAAGGAGGTACAAAAAGGGTTAATTGCTAGTGTAAATAGAATAATTTTTCTTACATGTATGTTTCAGGCGTGTACAGGAAAGTTCAGTCCTATTCAACAGTGGTTATATTTTGATGCCTATGAATGTTTACCAGAGGAGAACAAAGAGACGGTGCTCACAGCAGAATCTTGTAAATTGGTAAGTTTACAGCAGTTCACAGCCTTATTTGAGCCGGTGCATGACAAAACCTACAATAAGACCAGTGCGACCTGCAGAGACTCAAATCAACCTGCGTACCCATCCACTGTGACAAGACCTTTTGCTTATGTCTCTTTGCATTGATATTAGCCTAAAGTAGGTACATGTGATCAGCGAAGACTCTGATCAGACTGTGCGGATGCACAGGCTGATCGGAGTCGTCGCTAGTCGCTCAAGACTTCTTGTAGATTTTGTTGGGAATAAGCCTTTAGAGTTTTCACAGATGCAAATAAAAATATGAGAAAAATAAATAAAATGGAATAATATGAAATACTATATATACAGTATTTGAACCAAAAAAATTCAAACACTTTTAACCCTTATCCTGCAGAATAATTAAGTTAGCCACACCCATGTCTGACTTTGAACCAATCAGATTACTTGATGTTCTTTATTCATACGACTTCACAAACTGAATGTCAGATAGTGTAGATCCTGATTCTGAAGAAGCCATCTGATCTGGATCTACACTGTTAGCAAAGGTAGGAGTTGTCTTGAAAAGCGGGAAAAGGGTTTATAATTTGTCATGCTACCTATCAGTAATAATCGGCCCCCGCCCATCAGGGCTTGAAAAAATAGATGGGCTGCATGATGCTTCCTCGCAGAGCTGAAACCGACACGCACACGGGTACTGGTAAACCGCTTAGAGGATCTAAGCCTGCCCAGGCACAGCAGTGTGAGTCGGTCTGTCCATGCATATAAACCTCATTGGGCGACAGTGCTTGAGATGTCATTTCATCTCAGTGTCGGGTAAAAGTCCCACAAAATTGGAAGCAACGTCTCCAAAATGACCTATACATTCTTGACGGGACGTTAAACCTTATATCAAACAAAAACAAAGTAACCAGTTTACACTGAGAGGACCAGAAAACGTAAACTTTAGCATTGCAAAGTTTTGGTATCAAATGCATTGATCCTAAAGGGTGATTATTAGAAACAACACTATTTGTTACAAAGAAATTTTTCATGAGAATCACCATTTTCTTCCTACTAATGTCTTAGGGTAAAAGTCCCACAAAATTGGAAGCAACGTCTCCATAATGAAGTAAATAGTATATACGGGGACGTTAAACCTGAAATCTAACAAAGAAATCATAACTTAAATGCCTAAAAGTTTGGAAATAAAATTGGTCTTCTGAAATGATAGACTATGCAATATGGCAAAAAAAAGTGCTTAACCCATTTAGGACCAGAAACCACTAAATGGGTACTTGGCAAACAGTGCAGAATGCGGCGTCTGATCAGGGCCCCACTGTTTGCAAAATGATCAGCCATTTTTCTAATCAATTTTGAAGAAAGCACAACTTGACACCCCTAAATTTTGAAATGGACTCTTGCTGTATATAAGGAGGAAGATTCTGTTTGGTACTAAATGGGTTAAGCCATTCATGATCCCCCAAATTACCCAAAGTTTGTGAATGTTTTCAGCGAAATTCAAGATATGATGGTCAGTTAGCAGTTTTTGGAGAAGAATTCCAGAAGAAATTAGGATCCATGAAATACTTCTTGGTGAGTTACAATCTTTCTCCTAGCTCAGTGGAAATGGATATGTTTGGGGGTGGGGGTTTGATAGAGGCAATGCTTGTCACTAGTGTAAAGAGCAAGAGTTTGTCTAATCGGTAAGGGTCTACACTTATCTGCCTAGTCTATAAGTGTCTACTCTTGCACTTAAGGGGAATGGGAACACCTGGCAGATTTTTCTGCCATTTTTCAAAGGGAGACAACTTTTTGGGACTTCCTGTTCACTTTTTTGTAAGCCTGGTCCCACTGAAAAGGGGTCTACTCTTAAAGGAAAGAATTTGCTGCTCAGGAGCAAATTCTCTCCTTTCAAAGTTGACACCTATTGACATGGGAGACAAAAATACTATTGCAGGAGTTGCCTCCCCTAAAGGTGAATCCATTTCCCCATAAAGAGCAAATACTAGACACCATTTTCAAAGGGGCAAGCAGACAGAGACCAGCAAAGTTGTTTCCCATAAAAAAATGGTTGAAAGCAACAATATGGCTCCCGAATCAATAGGGGTCTACTCTTGAGAAAAAAATTATTATTTTATAGAGTAGACATGATTGTGGCAGCAAAGCTTCTTGCAACTAGGCTGACTAGTCTTGCAACTAGTCAGCCTCGATAGCGCAGTGGTTAACACGTTCGACTTATGATCGAGAGGTTGTGCCTTCAAACCGACCCACGGTATCGAGGTGTGTCCTTGGGCAAGGCACGTCGTGACACTGCTCCACTCCACCCAGGTGTAAATGGGTAGCAGTGGTGTTAAAGCCACTGCCT
Organism: Lucinisca nassula; assembly: GCA_963580285.1. Lineage (NCBI taxonomy): Eukaryota > Metazoa > Mollusca > Bivalvia > Lucinida > Lucinidae > Lucinisca > Lucinisca nassula. Next base: position 20,693,505 of record OY757016.1, on the reverse strand, counting down.
CTCTCGCGCGCGCGTGAAAACACCCGGAATGAGTGTTCGAGAGCGATTCAATAAGCTTGCAGCTTTCAGTGCAATCGAACTAAAATAAATTAGTATAAACTAACTAGTTTTGTCTCCCTATTCAATAGGATCTACTCTTAGTAGGACAGAATTTGCTCTTAAGGAGCGAAGTCTATCCCCTAAAGAGTAGACCCTATTTTCAGTAGGATCAAGGTGAGAGGGGTTAAGCAAACAGAGGTCACACAAGTTGTTTCCCTTTCAAAAATGGTGGAAAATAACGAAATTTCTTTGGCTTACTTATTGGGGCTAATTCTTTTCTCTTACACGATTTCAAGAGGGAGGATGATTACAGGAAAGCAAAGTTGTTTCCCTTTCAGCATGGGAAGTGTTCTTCTTAACCTATTGCATGCAGGAAAATCCCCTGAAGGGGTACCTTAGCAAACAGGGCAGGCCCAGATCGGACACTGCAGAATGCGGCATCTGATCAGGGCCTGTACTATTTGCTAACAGAATTTTCTGTCAAAAATGGAATAAAAATGAAAAAAAAATAGGCCTGACACCCCTTAAATGACAAATGGACTTGTCCAACATATAGCAATGGAAGAGTTCGTTCATTTAGCTAGTATAGGTTGTCTGGAAGTTAAAGACGCTTAAACAAGATAAAGGTCATATAAAACAATGGCTAAGAAAAATAGTGGCATTACGCCAACATTTGCTTACCTGATTGTGCATTAGGTCATTTATACTCTAAGTGAAATATTAAATGCCAAAAAAAAAACAGGTATTAATTAGCTCTTATCCTGCTGAATACATTAATTAGGCCACACCCATTACCAGCTTTTAGCCAACCAGATTACTTGATATATTCATTCAGTTCACAAACTGCATGACAAACAGTGTAGATCCTGATCAGATGGCTTCTTCAGAAGCCATCTGATCTGGATCTACACTGTTTGCAAAGGCAGGGGTTGTCGTGAACAGCAGGATAAGGGTTAGAAGTCAGAATAAAAATCACTGTAAGAACCATATCATTTGTTTTTGCCAAGAAGATATTTACTGGCAATTATAATTGTCCCCGCCCATCGGGCTAGGAGAAATAGATTGGGCTGCATGATGGTTCAAATGCAGATCTGAAACCTATTGGTTTCATTGGGCAGCAGGGATTGAGATGTCATTGCATCTCAGTGTCAGGTAAAAGTCCCACAAAATTGGAAGAAATGGCTCTAAAATGTCCTATATAGTGTTGAAGGGGACGTTAAACCTCAAATCAAACAAACTTGCAGTTATAAATTATTTTCTGTTTTTCAGGTGGGAGCTGGAGCTATTGGCTGCGAGATGCTCAAGTGTTGGGCGATGATGGGGCTTGCCTGTGGGGAGGAGGGACATGTCTGGGTTACAGACATGGATATTATAGAAAAATCAAATCTTAACAGACAGTTCTTGTTTAGACCATGGGATGTACAGGTAATTGTCACGCCTGCTTTACGAATGGCGCGATACAGGAATCCGGTTATTCGTTCGTTCGTTTGTCAAGCCGTCAACATTTGCGAGCACCCTAACTTTCATCCTGATGTAAAAGTTCACTTAGGTGCGACATAGCCTTTTTTTTAACTTGCTTAATTCATGACGTTTGTCTGCTCTCCCTGTTAACTTTTGTCCTGCTGAATATGACAAGCCCTGCCTTTGCAAACAGTGTAGATCCATATCAGATGGCTTCTGAAGAAACAACCCCTACCTTTGCAAACAGTGTAGATCCAGATCAGATGGCTTCTGAAGAAGCCATCTGATCAGGATCTACACTGTTTGTCATACAGTTTCTGAAATGAATGAAAATATAATTTTGTCAAGCAATTTGATTGGTTGATACAAATTAAATTATTCAGCAGGATAAGGGTTAAAATGAGTCACATACAGCGAATAATGTTGTTGAACATAAAGTGAATCTTCACTGATTCAACAGCCCCTGCCCATAGGGGCTTGAAGAAATATATGGGCTGCATGATGCTCCCACGCAGAGCTAAATCTGACCCGCACACGAGTACTGTTAAACTGCTTAGAGGATCTAAGCCTGTCCAGACAAAGCGGTGCGAGTCGGAGCGTCCTTGCTTATAAACCCGATTGGTTAAATTGGGCGACAGGGCTTGAGATCATTTCATCTCAATGTCGGGTAAAAGTCCCACAAAATTGGAAGCAACGTCTCCAAAATGACCTTTACAGTGTTGACTGGGATGTTAAACCTCAAATCAAACAAACAAAACAAGCCGTCAAACACACCAACTTCAAACTTTAAATGTAAGGTCACAATATCATTACACAATTTCATGGCAAATTACTTAACTCTAGCTACAATACTCTGAGAGTTATTGCCTTTTGAAAAAGTAAAAATTCAGCTTTTTTCGTCTTTTGTTTCATCGTAATTTCAAAACCAATATAGATATCCAAATGAAACTTGTTGAAGTTATTGACAGTTGCCCTGTAGTAATAGCCTTTCATGCCAAGTTACGTTACTCTAGCTACAACACTTTCAGAGTTATGGCCCTTTGAAAATCTTAAAAATTCTACTTCTCAAAATTTTCCAACTCCTCTGATTGCACTGCGGCTCCCTAGCCAGTTTCACCGACAACTCCAGTTTGTATTCAGTAGAATCGCTTTGATGAGGTGATCTTGAGAACACTAAATTTATCTTTACTTTATACTATAGTAGTCGCAGATAAGATTGACTAGGCAGAGCTATCATTTGGACCTGCCTTTGAAATGTTCTATTAACAAAAAGGTAAACCAAGTCGAATTCAACTGTAACACAAACAAAGCTGTGGTGTAAGAGGACTGTTCAAATATGAATGCAACTAAGCACATAAAAATGATTCCGTAATAGATTTCGATGAAAAATTTATTTTGTCCCCTCAAAGTATTCCCCTTTAACTGATATACAAACTTTCAGCCTTCTGATCCGATCATTGAATGCATTTTGGTAGTCTTTTTGAGGTTTACTATGAAGGAACTGGAATATTGCAGAACTGAGGTGTTTGCGCTGTACAAATTTTCGACCAGAAAGATATTTTTTCAGCCGCGGGAACCAAAAAAGTCACACGGGGAAAGGTCAGGGGAATATGGGGGGTGAGGGAGTTCAACAACCTTTTCCTGCTTCAGATAGTCTTGCACAATGAACGCCTTGTGCGATGACGCATTGTCATGTAGCAATCTGACATTGTCCAAACCAGGTGCGGGTCTTCGTTCTTTGAAATATTCCTTCAATTTTCGAAGAACTTTATTCTTGTAAAACTTCGCATTTACAGATTTGCCTTCAGGCACAGCAACCTGAAAAGCAGGGCCCTGATTTGAAAAGAATATGGCATACATTACCTTCTTGACGTTCTTGGTCCGCTTTGCAATGCATGGTCTTTTGCAATACTTTGTTGCCCATATTTTGTTCTGAATCTTTCGTTTTGGCTCAAAAAAGTGAACCCATGCCTCGTCACCTGTGACGACATTAACGAAAGACCGTGCATTGTAATTTGGAAACTTTTAAGCAACTTCTTGGCGCACTGAACACGTGTCTTTTTCTGCTCATCTGTCAACAGATGGGGAATCCATCTAGCACAGATCTTTCTAATTTTCAAATCCCGTTTCAGAATTGTATGAGCTGCTCCTAATGAGATGCCAACCATACTAGCTATTTGCCTAGTGGTGTATCGTGCATCGGTAGTGACTATTTCTTTCACTCTAGCAACCATCTTGGCAGATGTTGCTCTTTTCGGCCGAAGATCATGTGGTGCATCTTCTGTTGAGCCTAGCCCACATCTGAATTTCTTACACCAACAAAAATTGTCGGAAAAGACATTTCATTATGCCCATAAACCGAACATATTTCATCAAAAATGTCTTTGCACCGTATACCAAGAATACAATGATTCTTAATATAGGACCGTATTTCAACGGCGTACTCTGACCTTCTTCCAACCATGTTTTGTATTAGTATACAAGAGTAGACAGTGTTTATCGAACGATATACATGGCTAAAGTGCACAGATTTTAACTGGTTTGGTATCAATGTATAGGTAATGTTTTTCTACGCTGTGATATTTATTTCCAGGTGATTTTCGCATTAGTGCATGAGAAAACATTCTACTTGCATTCCTATTTGAACAGTCCTCGTATATGGCTATTTGGTCCCCTTGAAGAAAGCATGCGGAAGGCACTCTACTGAATCTTCTGGTGGACTCGGAGAATTTGACAAATATTGACAGCATTCGAATAGCTCCGTCTAGTTAATTTTATTTGCAACTACTATACCTTAAAATCCTAAAAATGTTGACACCTTGCTGAAATTCTCCTAAACTTTTTACAAATTTGTTTCACGATCAAGTGAGGAGTCCAAAAAGTACAGACGGAATGGCAACCAGTGTAGACCCTCTTCAGATTGCTCCTTCAGGAGCTGTCTGATCTGGGTCTGCACCGTTTGCTGAGGCCTGTTTGTCCCAGTACTTGGGATCATTACAGTACTTTGTAGTACAAGATGGAAAAGATATCCTAAGTCATGCCCTCCGACCTGGCACTATGATTAAACATCATCATCGGATTTTTGATTTACCTGCAGGTACAAGGGCAACGTCTACATAAGTGGGCCCCCGTCTAGGTAGCTGGCTTGCTGCACGTATGGCAGATCTCACACCAGATCTCCAAGTATGTCTATCATGAGGGTAGATAGCGGAGAGCTTCCACTCTCTGCGATCTCTTAATATCAACTGCTTCCAGGTCCTCTTGGGCCTCACAGGCCCTGGTTTTTCCATCAACCTGTATGTCAAAGGCTGTCTTGACTGCACCCTTGGAGCGTTCCACATGTCCATTCCAGTGCAGCCTTCTCTCCTTCAAGATGCGGTCTGGGTCCTGAATGCCAGGTTGCACTAGTAGCTCACTGGACCTGATGGTGACATGATCTTGCTGCTTGATATTGCAGATCTGTCTGATCATTGCTCTGTCAATGGTTCAAACTACCCTTGTCTAATAGTCCCATAGCCATTCAACAAATTTATACCGCAATGATCCTAAGTATTGGGACAGGTAGGCCTAAGCAAACTGCAGATCCAGATCAGACTGTTTGAAGTTTTGTCATTATACGTGTCTATATAATTAACAGCAACCTTGACTTGAAGTTCTGTTTCCATATACATTACAGAAACCGAAGTCATCTACAGCATCAGCCGCAGCTAAACAGATGAATCCAGCATTTAAAATCACATCACAAGAGAATCGAGTGGGTCAAGATACAGAGAATATTTATACTGATGACTTCTTTGAGGCACTAGATGGTGTAACGAATGCACTTGATAATATTGATGCCCGTAAGTATTGTGCCTTAACCCATTTTGTCCCGGAAACCCAAAAACTGGTACCCTAGCAAACAGTGTAGGCCCAGATCAGACGCCGCAGAATGCGGCGTCTGATCAGGGCCTATACTATTTGCAAAAAAGTTCTGCTATTTTCCAAATAAATTTTAAAGATAATGAACTCCTGCCATGTAATTATAAGGAGGAAGAAATCATTTGGTCAAACTCCTATAATGGGATGGATACTGGCAAACAATGGAGAACATGACATCTGATCAGGGCCTTTACTCTATGAAAAATGTTCAAGCCTATGGGTCAAGTCTTCGTTACCAAAATATAGAGGATCTTACATGAGTGTTTGAGTATTATTGAATGCATTAAATGTTTTTGAGGAAAAGGGATAAAATGTGAGGCTTCCCCAAGCATGTTATCCCTTTTCCTGAATAAGTTTAATAAATTATATTACACAGGCACTAATGCAAGGTTATTTTTATTATCATATGACATTTAAAACGCATTTACAGTCAAACCTGTCATAGTGGCCACCTCTATTAAGCAAGCAACTTGTCTTAAGCAAACATGAATTTAGTTTCAAAAAAAGGCAAATGCATTAAAATTCACCTGTATTAAGCAAACACAATTTGATTATCCCTTAGAAGCTTGCTTAATACAGGTTGGACTGTAATTCACGATTTTTGTACAGAAATATCAGTATTCCACCATTACTAAATGCGGCGTCATTAAGGACATCTTGTGTGTAACGTTACGGGACGTAACTAACTAATTTGCATATTTAATTACATGTTTTTATTTCATTCTCAGACACAAAGTCATATGATAAAATGGAATTGTAATATGAATTCTGACATTGTGTTTTCTAGGAATGTATATGGACAGAAGATGTGTGTACTACTGTAAACCTCTTCTAGAGTCTGGTACACTAGGAACAAAAGCTAATGTACAGGTTAGTATGATGCTAAGGGCCAGGGCATGACAAAAGAACATTTAGGCTGGCATCAGTACCTCAGTCTAATGAGTGTCTGACTGGTGATCAGGAGGTTATGGGTTCCGATCCTGCCAGATCAGCAACATTGGTCATGGATTCTTGCACACCAGATCAGGAAATGTTTGGTTTTAGCCTGGGATAGAAATTCTTTCCTTACCCTGGTGTTCTTACCCAGGCAAACTACATAAGTATAATGCACCAAGAATAAAATGTTTAATTAAATAAAATGAAAATTATCGGTGGTGTTGTGCAAGAAAAAGAATCCAATATGGGGTTCTGTTGTAGAGGGGCATTTTCAACCCATGGGATGACCCTCCTGAGCATGGATGTGCAGGCTGATTGGAGCCATCGCTACGTTTCATTGCAGGTTTTTGTCGCACCTGCTTGTAGCAGGATGGGACATAGGCTTCCGCTTTTCCACCTGTTTGTCCGTCTGTGCGTCCGCTGTCTGTTAACATTCATGTCTAAGTTCAACATTTACGTCAAAGTTTGTATTGATATCAACTACAAAACTGATCAACTATCAAACCTTGCATGAAGCATCTCCCTGACCTTCTGACTTGGCTGGCACCTTGACCTGGTGACCTTTACCTATATTTTGGGCTCCAGTGACTGACTATTATGTCGAAGTTCGACATTTATGCTAAAGTTTGTAGTGTAATCAATTGCAACAGTAAACAACCATCAGATCTTGCATGAAACATCTCCCTGAGCTCCTGACTAGGCAGGCCTCTTGACCCAGTGACCTTGACCTATATTTTACGCTCAGTGACTTTGACAAAGTTTGTTGACTTTACAGATCTCAAATAAAAGGCCTGCAACCATCAAAATTTGCATAGTGCTTATAGATGTACTGACTCTGGGTACCTTGACCAAGTAACCTTGACCTATATTTTACACTTCAGTGACTTTGACACAATTTACGTCTATGTTCCAGATCTCCTCAAATAAAGGCTTACTACCGTCAAATCTTGCATAGTGCTTCTCATAGATGTACTGACTCTGCAGGTACCTTGACCCAGTGAACTTGACCTATATTATGCCCTCCAGTGACCATGACACATTTGACATCAACTGTCAACTGCTAATAATGAAATAAACTTACTTAATAACCACAATCTGATTGTTGCTCCTGCGACTTCTGTCCCAGCAGCTGCAACGCTGCCTTCTGCGGAATTCTTGTGTTATATGCTGGCTCAGATTGTTGCGTAACATCCGAACTGATACCTTGCTTACTGTAAATGGCCACTTATTAACCCATTTGGTAATGGAAACCCCTATAAGAGATACTCGCAAACATTGCAGGCCCAGATCAGATTGATAAAGAAATATTGATAAAATGGAATTTTTTTCTACAGTCATTCCCTCCCTTCCGTTGATTCAAAGAGTGCAGTTGTCAGTCTTGGGTGAAAGAATGTGCAGTGTACAGGTAAAAGTTTGTCTAAGAAAAGAGTGGTTAACCCTTCTCTTGCTGAATATTCATTTTAGTCACACCCATCTCTGACTTTGAACCAATCAGATTACTTTATGTAAGTTATTCCTACAAATTCATAAACTGAATGTCAAACAGTGTAGATCCTGATCAGATGGCTTCTTCAGAAGCCATCTGATCTGGATCTACACTGTTTGCAAAGATAGGGGTTGTCGTGAACAGCAAGATAAGGGTTAATCAGATAAACAGACTAGCTTCACATGACCTTAATAGTGTTTACTGGTCCATTATACTCCAAACCAATCCACTCACCAACTTTCTTATTCATTCTGAAGAGTACAAAATTGATCATAGTGGTCATTGAACACTGTCTTGTGATATTTTAAACTGTCATCTGTATATACGTAATAATCTCTACTGGTGAGATCCAGAGAAAATATGGTTTGGATCCAGAGAAAATATGCAAAACCTGTAATATTAGCCTGTTCAAAATGTATAAATTATATAGAAAAATGACCATAAATGATTTTTCTATATTTTCTATACATTTTGCCAACAAGCTTCCATTGTCCCCACCCATCGGGGCTTGGAGATTGGGTTGCATGGTGCTTCAACAGAGCTGAAACCGACTGTACATGAGTACTGGTAAACCGCTTAGAAGGTCTAAGCCTGCCCAGGCAAAGTGTTGCGAGTCGGACCTGCCAATGCATATAAATCCTATTGGCTTCATGGGGTGGCAAGTCTTGAGATGTCATTTCATCTCAATGTTGGGTGTGGCTAAAAGTTCAGTCAAACCCCAAATCAAACAAACAAAACCAACAAGTTCCACTATATTATATATTCAGAACCATGAAACAAAGAACAACCATGTAAATATTTCTAGCTGTTCCAGTGATTGATGTTTCATTGATCAATTTTAAAGTGATGATCGATGATTAATCAATTATCATTCACTTTGATAAGGTAATACGAGGACTGTTCAAATATGAATGCAAGTAGAACGTTTTCTCATGCACTAATGCGAAAATCACCTGGAAATAAATATCACAGGGTAGAAAAACATTTTACCTATACATTGATACCAAACCTGTTAAAATCTGTGCACTTTAGCCATGTATATCGTTCGAAAAACGCTGTCTACTCTTGTATACTAATACGAAACATGGTTGGAAGAAGGTCAGAGTACGCCGTTGAAATACAGTCCTATATTAAGAATCGTTGTATTCTTGGTATACGGTGCGAAGACATTTTTGATGAAATATGTTTGGTTTATGGGCATAATGAAATGTCTTTTCCGACAGTTTTTCGTTGGTGTAAGAAATTCAGCTGTGGGCTAGGCTCAACAGAAGATGCACCTCGTGATCGTCGGCCAAAAAGAGCAACATCTGCTAAGATGGTTGCTAGAGTGAAAGAAATAGTTGCTACCGATACACGATACACCACTAGGCAAATAGCTAGTATGGTTGGCATCTCATTAGGAGCAGCTCATACAATTCTGAAATGGGATTTGAAAATGAGAAAGATCTGTGCTAGATGGATTCCCCATCTGTTGACAGATGAGCAGAAAAAGACACACGTTCAGTGCGCCAAGAAGTTGCTTAAAAAAGTTTCCAAATTACAATGCATGGTCTTTCGCTAATGTCGTCACAGGTGACGAGACATGGGTTCACTTTTTTGAGCCAAAATGAAAGATTCAGAACAAAATATGGGCAACAAAGTATTGCAAAAGACCATGCATTGCAAAGCGGACCATGAGCGTCAAGAAGGTAATGTATGCCATATTCTTTTCAAATCAGGGCCCTGCTATTCAGGTTGCTGTGCCTAAAGGCAAATCTGTAAATGCGAAGTTTTACAAGAATAAAGTTCTTCGAAAATTGAAGAAATATTTCAAAGAACGAAGACCCGCAACTGGTTTGGCCAATGTCAGATTGCTACATGACAATGCGTCATCGCACAAGGCGTTCATTGTGCAAGACTATCTGAAGCAGGAAAAGATTGTTGAACTCCCTCACCCCCCGTATTCCCCTTACCTTGCCCCGTGTGACTTTTTTTTGTTCCTGCGCCTGAAAAAAATACCTTTCTGGTCGAAAATTTGTACAGTGCAAACACCTTGGTTCTGCAATATTCCAGTGCCTTCATAGTATACCTCGAAAAGACTACCAAAATGCATTCAATGATTGGATCAGAAGACTGAAAGTTTGTATATCTGTTAAAGGGGAATACTTTGAGGGGACAAAATAAATTTTTCATCGAAATCTATCACAGAATCATTTTTATGTGCTTAGTTGCATTCATATTTGAACAGTCCTCGTAATTGACCTCAAAATTTTACCCCGAGTCAAAAGCTTTGTAAATTGTATTACAGGTTGTAATTCCACACGTCACTGAGTCATATTCCTCCTCTCAAGATCCTCCCGAGAAGTCCATCCCAATCTGTACCCTGAAAAACTTCCCAAACGCCATAGAACACACCTTACAGTGGGCCAGAGATACATTTGAAGGAGAGTTTAGCGGACCAATTCAGACTGCTAAAATGTACATAGATGATCCGAAATTTATGGAAAGAACCATGAAACTTCAAGGGACACAACCAGTAAGTGTTTAATGTTGTATTATCTCCCTTGTATTATCTTCCTTATCAGGTTATTTTGCCACACAAGACAGAATCATACTCTAGCATGGTTGATCCCTGTGAATCACTGAAGCCCGGAGATGGTACAAAATATTTCTGGAGAATTGAGCACACATTGAACTGGGCAGGAATGTTTTTTGAAAAGGAATTTTCGTATGACATTAAAAAGGCCAAAGAGTTTGTGACTGATCCTGATGGTTTTCTTGAAAGTTATGCAGGAAAACACAGATATGATCGTGTAAGTTGATGCAGTCGAACTATAATCATTTACACATAAATCTAAAACGGACGTTGCCGAAGATCAAGCCCTGTATAAAATGGCAACTGAACTGATTTGGGTCTACAGAGAAAAATTCCACTATTAAACCAGCTGCAATTAATAGAGGATCTTACACTCGTGGTCTTTCATATTATATTTATGAAACGAGCCTTGGGCGAGTTTCATAAATATATGAAATGACCACGAGTGTAAAATTGTGTTTATCATATGACCACATTAAATTGGATTTTATCGCCTTTTAATTTGACAATTTTTCCACGAAAAATGCATTGTTGACATGGACATCGTCATGACGTTACTTAATCCTGTCAAAGTGTTATTGCATGTGTGGTCATACGATTTTTATTACACGACATTATCCCCTGCTTATCAAAGACGTCGGGCCTCCATGGCCTAGTGGTTAAGAGCCCTGACTCTTGATCATTAGGTCTCTCACCGCTGTGGTTTGAGCCTCGCTCTGGTCACATGTGAGACGACAAGTTCTGCACCAGAAGGTCAGGTGGTTTTTCTCCGGGTACTCCTGTTTTCGCCCACGTTTATGTAACGATCGGCAGGATATGAGTGAAATAATCTTGAAAGGGCCGTAAAACCAAAACCAAAAAGATAAAAAAATATCAACGACATCATATGATAAAGACAAATTCTTCTTTTAAAACATATTTAAAAGGTTTAAATTTTTCTTCTTTTGTGTTTTCTACACCAGATGTCCTATAGTAAGAGACCACCAAAGGCAGTCTTAGTATAGGAATTTTACTGTATTTTAATTAAAAGAACAGAACAAGAAGTATTAACTCACAATAAATGAAATTAAACAGACTGCCAATAAATTGGTACAAGGTCTGTCTAAACCTATCAGTTAGGAAATTAATAAAAAAAAGATTGACATTCATTGAAGGCGACCCAAGACATCCAAAATGTGCTCTATCTGCGACATCGGGGGATTTGGCTGGCCAAGGCAGTGTCCTTACACCTTGTTGTCTCAGAAATTCGACGGCAACACGGGCTCAACTGGGCGTGCGTTGTTGTCTTGGAATTTGGTCTACGTAACGCTGGCCAGTCAAGTTACCATGATTGTTCAAGGTAACTGGACTGGCCAGCGTTACGTAAACCAAATTTTACGCCCAGTGGCTGTCTCATTCGCCGGGCGCATTGCTGGGAACTTCGAGTTCCAAGACGACAAAGCATGCCCACATCGAGCCCGTGTTGCTGTCAAATTTCTGAGACAACAAGGTGTATGGACACTGCTGTGGCCAGCCAAATCCCCAAATATGTCGCCGATTGAGCACATTTGGGATGTCTTGGGTCGCCCCGTGCGCAACAGACAGCAGCGTTGTAACAATCTGCAACAGCTTGGCCGAGCATTGCAAGAAGAATGGCGAGACCAAGGGAGATAATCCATTGCACAATCACTAGCATGCCCAGAAGTTGTCGTGCATCCATCAATGCTCGTGGTGCATGGACCAGATACTGATCCCCTTTGCATATAAACCTTCCCTGTGACATTGAAGTTTCGCTTCTTTCTATTTGAATTTGGGGGTTCCCGTATTTTTTGTACCTAGTTTATAAAAAAGGTATAACTGTATAATTTCAAGAGAAATTGTTTCTTGTATCTTAGAATACAAGAAGCGTAAATATTGAAAATAATCAAATGCTATTTAAAAGATTTAAGCTATGTTGGTTACCCATGAGTACTGATTTCTTATTTGCCAGATCGAAACACTAGAAACAGTGAAGAAAGTTTTGGTAGACAACAAACCAGAGAGTTTTGAAGAGTGTGTGAAGTATGCTCGACTGCTGTGGCAGGAAAACTATCATAATACTATACAACAGTTGTTGTACAACTTTCCTTCTGATCAGGTGAGTTTAAATAGATCGTACAGATACCTACGCAAACAGTGTAGGTCCTGATGAGATGGCTCTCATGGCCTCTGTGGTGTAGTAGTTATGCTACTCGCCTTGTAAACCAGGGGTGGCCAGATCGATCCCGGGCTTCTCCAGACTTTCAGATGAGTCTTTAAACCGAGGTCCCTTCTCCGTATGACTTCAGCTGTTGGTGAGACTTAAAACTCAAAACACTCACTCTCATAAAGAGCCATCTCGTCAGGATCTACACTGTTTACAACTGCTAAAGTCCCCTTTCCCTGGATTCAAGAAGGGCAGTTGTCAGTGTCTGGTGCACTGTACAGGTTCACAGGGTATATATAAGCTTGCCCAGGAAACCTGGTTAGGTAAAATGTCCAGCTTAGACGTTTTGACAAGGTCATTTAACTACATAGCAAACCAAACCAGAATCCTTTTAACGTCGTCTTAAACCTACTGTTTGCAAGAATGGATGTGTCAAAATTTAAAGTAGATGACTCCACTTTAGAAAAGCCCAATTTGAACTAGAGACCAGCTGTCAGAAATTAAAGTATGAACATTATTTCGGATCAGTTAAAGTTTAACTTAAACTTTCGGAGAAAGGAACTACAATTTGTGATATTGTGATCAATCCTGCAGGACAACCAGCCACTGCTGAAAGGGGTTTCCTCTTAAAGAGCAAAATTTGCTCGTTCTTTCATATAACAGTAATGTTATAAAAAGAGTTTACCGTGAAAATTCGGAATTTTACAAACAAGAAGGAAAGTTTTAGTAGACAGCAAATGAGAGAGCATCATATATTTCACAAAGTACACCTATTAGCAGTTTTATAGCTACATATAAGGTGCTTTAGTTCTGATAATTTTCTTATTTCTGCATGAAAACATAGTTTGCGGGGACTCATTAGAAGTGCCTCAACTGAGGCACTTCTAATGAGTACCTTCAACATAATGTTTTCATGCAGAAATAAGAAAGATAATATGTGGTATGGTTTTGAAGAATTGTTTCTCTTGAAGGCATAGCAGTTTCCTTAAAGTGATGTTTTGGTTGTATTTCAGAAAACCAGCTCAGGGGCTCCGTTTTGGTCAGGACCAAAGAGGTGCCCACATCATCTAGTCTTTGACAGTAACAATGTAAGTAGACGCAACATTTTTCTGTTTGTTTGATAATATTATAAGATGCTGCACCTGACAATCATTTGTTGATGTTGTTCTGTAACACTCAGTTGCCTGATGGCAAATTTTAGAGTGAAATATTTGGTGTACTTACTTTATAACTTCCTTAGTCCATGTTTAAAATGTAGGAGTTTATATATGTTTGATCATTTCTTATAAAAGTTATGAATGATCCTTGTATGAGTTTCATGAATTTCATATGAAATGACCACTCATGCAAGAACCTTTTTATCATATGACCATTATTATATGAGCCCCGCCAAGCGAATTTGTGTCTTAGAGCATTCCATCATGACAAATTTTAACTGCGCATCCTCAGCCATTCAGAGGGGCCAGGGATATGGCTTTCTGTCTGAAGGTTCCTCTTGATTCACTGCTTGTATGAGCGAGCAGCAAAGGTTCTGGCGAGACTGCGCGGATGCGCAGGCTCGCCTGAACCTTCGCTGCTCACATAGGGGATAAGTACCAAAATCGCTTGACGGGGCCCAGATATAGATTTTTTCCATTGAAAATTTGTTACAGCTTCTAGAGAAAACACTCAGTTTTATACACTATATTACACAGGTTATGGGCCGGCCTCGGTAGCTCAGTCAGATGCATGTCTTACTGGTGACCAGGGCTTAAGCAGGTTTGATACCTGCCATGGTCAGCAACATTCTTTCGTGGAGTTTGATCATGAAATCTTTTCTACGGTCATTCTCTCCCTTCCGATGATTCAAGAAGAACAGAAAGAAAGTGCACTATACTGGTCAACCGCTTACGTATAAACCTGCCCAGGAAAAAAAGTGTGGATAGGTAAACTGACCGGCTCAAAAATGACCTAAAATAGTGTTGACTGGGCTGTTAAACTATAATACAAACAAACACATGTTATGGACAATTTGAAATGACATTTAATACAATATTAAATAATAATAAATAATAATAATCAACCTTATTTATAGAGGGTAACACATTTAGTACTAGTACTAATCTTCCATGTGGCCCTCTTTTCCTGGGTAGGAACCAGTACTAAGCAATGTGGATAAAGTTTCTTGCTCAAGGAAACAACATGTGGTGCTTGCGAGGATCAAACCGGGTACCTCTCGATCTCAAATCTGATGCTTTACCACTGCACCACAGCGCTCCACAATATTAAACAACAGCAATGTTGTATGATAATATAAGAATCTTATATTGAAGTGTCAAGTGTTTGAAAGAAAAATCTGCCCTGAGGATCACTGTCCCACATCACAAGGCTTGCAGAGGGACTCAAAAGTTTGAAGGAAACAACACCATTACATTTTAACTTCAGTATGGAATTTATGTTTTTTTTTTTTTGTTTTTTTTGCTAAAATATGTGAATAACTTTTGCATTGCCTTTTGGCAAAAAATATGACTGTATTAAGTTATTCTTTGTGTGTTTGAATGTTAATGTTTTGACCATTATCCAGTTTGTTAAGCCGATGGTCTTTGAACAGTAGGCCCTATTGTATGGGCCCCGTCAAGCGATTTTGGTACTTATCGCCTATGCGAGCAGCGAAGGTTCAGGCGAGCCTGCGCATCTGCGCAGTCTCGCCAGAACCTTCGCTGCTCGCTCATACAAGCGGTGAATCAAGAGGAACCTTCAGACAGAAAGCCATATCTGAACGGCATGCGCAGTTAAAATTTGTCATGACAGAATGCTCGAAGACACAAATTCGCTTGGCGGGGCTCGTATAGTAAAAGTAACTGAAATTATCCCTATTCACACAGGAAGTACATTTAAGCTTCGTGGTAGCAGCTGCCAACTTGAAAGCCGAGATTTATGGCTTGAAGCAGGTTCGGGACCGAGATGCAATCAAAGAGATGGTCGACAAAGTGGATGTACCAGCGTTCAAACCCAAGTCAGGAGTTAAAATATCCGTCACAGATGCAGATCTTGAGGCTAGCAATGCTGGCAACGGAAATTATGGTAAGCTTTTTGTACGTCTTCAACTTTTCTTTAACCAAATGGAATCTTTCTTCTTATATATAGCAGGAGTCCATTTCAGAATTTGGGGATGACAGGTTGTTTGTTTGTTTGCTTGATTTGAGGTTTAACGCATCCGTCAAGATTGTATTGGTCATTTTGGAGATGTTGCTTCCAATTGTGTGGGACTTTTACCCTACATTGAGATGAAATGACATCTCAAGCCCTGTTGCCCAATGAAACCAATAGGGTTTATAAGCATGGACGGTCAGACTCGCACCGCTTTGCCTGGGCAGGCATAGATCCTCTACATGTTGGGTTATCTTTAAAATCTATTTGGAAAATAACTGAACTTTTTGCTAACAGTGTAGGCCCTGATCAGATGCCGCAGCGGCGTCTGATCTGGGCCTGCACTGTTTGCCAGGGTACCCATTTTGGGGTTTCTAGTACAAAATGGGTTAATTTAATTTGATAACACAGTAGCAGATATTCACACAATAAAAAGAGAGATTTTAGATAAAGAAACTAGAGGTGTTGTAATATCCAAGCATGGAATACAAAGGTGCTGATCAAAGGTTGTAGAAACCAGATAAAGAAAGGAATAAAATGGCTAATTAAGATATGGGCCACGTCAAGCGATTTTGGTACTTATGGCCTATGAGAGCAGCGAAGGTTCAGGCGAGCCTGCGCATCCGCGCAGTCTCGCCAGAACCTTCGCTGCTCGCTCATACAATCAGTGAATCAAGAGGTACCTTCAGACAGAAAGCCATACCCCTGGCCCCTCTGAATGGCTGGGCATGCGCAGTTAAAATTTGTTACGACGAAATGCTCGAAGACAAATTCGCTTGGCGGGGCTCATATAATTTCATAGTTCATGATAAGGCTCTTCTTTTCATCTCAAAAGTACTGATATATTTCTTATTTCTGCACAAAACATGTTATTAGAAGCGCCTTGTCAAGGCACTTCTGATTTCCCACATGTTTTCATGCAAAAATAAGAAAATTGATGTTCCTAGGCGCTTCTAATGAGTACCCACAACTGGTTTTTTATGGCCCCCATAGGAGGGCATATAGTTTTTGCACTGTCCATTTGTTGGTGCGTTTGTTTGTTTTTGGGTTTGTAAGTACACTTTTTTTGTGATGCGAACTACTTCCACATTTCTTCAACGATTGAGCTGAAACTTTGCACATGCATTCCTTGTGAGGTGAAAGGATGCTTAACACAATTTTCATGTTGGGCCTATCATTCTCAAAGGAGTTATGGCCCTTTATTTTCCAAAGAAAAATGTGCTTAAAACCTTGTGATGCGAACTACTTCAACATTTCTTCACTGATTTAGCTGAAACTTTGCACATGCATTCCTTGTGAGGTGAAGGGGTGCCTAACACAATTTTCACAGTGATCCTTTCATCTGTGACGGGGTTACGGGCCTTGATTTTCCGAAAAATGCATTCAAAAACCTTGTGATGCAAACTACTTCCACATTTCTTCACCGTTTGAGCTGAAACTTTGCCCATGCATTCCTTGTGAGGTAAAGGGCTACCTAACACAATTTTCATGTTGATCCTATCATCTGCGAAGGAGTTACGGCCCTTTATTTTCTGAAAAACGCGTTCTTAAATCTTGTGACACGAAATACTTCCACTTTTCTTTGACAATTTTGTTAAATTTTTGCATATGCATTTGCAATGATATGTAGATGTGCCTAACACAAAATTCCTTCTGTTCAGATGAAGCGTTTTGGAGTTCTGGCCCTTGATTTTCTCAAAAAAATGTGCTAAAAATCTTGTGACACAAACAACCTCCACATGTCTTCACCGATTGAGCTGAAACTTTGCACATGCATTCCTTGTCAAGTTGATCCTATCAACTGCGACAAAGTTACGGCCCTTGATTTGATGAAAAACTTGTTTGAAAACCTTGTGACGCGAACTGCTTCCACATTTCTCCACCGATTGAGCTGAAACTTTGCACATGCATTCCTTGTGAGATAAAGGGACAATTTTCATGTTGATCCTATCATCTGCGAAGGAGTTACGGCCGTTTATTTTCTGAAAAACGCATTCTTAAACCTTATGAAGCGAATACTTCCACATTTCTTCAACAATTTTGTTAAATTGTTATGCCCCCGTAGGAGGGCATATAGTTTTTGCACTGTCCATTTGTTTGTGGGTTTATGTGTGGTTTTGCGGGTAAGTCCGCACTTTTTTTCCTCAAATTGGCTCCCACGGGGGCATTGCTCACTTATAGTGACAGCTCTTGTTTTTGTGCCAGAATGAGAATAAATAGTTTGCCGAGACGCTTCAAATGAGTTCCCACAACATGTTTTCATGCAAAAATAAGAAAAATATGCCAGGGTGCTTCTAACTGAGTACCCACAACATAACATGTTCGTGCAGAAATAAGAAAAAATAAGTGGCTACCGCCTCTTATCTGGGGCTGTGACTTTTCCTGATTTCATGTTAGAAATTAGGTTGTGCTTACTTGTTAGAATTGCCTCAATGAGATTGAGACAATTCTAGCACGTACCCCTAACACATTTTTGTGGAAAAAATAAGAATGATTATCCCAAAATTATTTCCATCACCCCTAGCCATTGTTTAATACAACATTTACTTGTTTTTACTTTCAGATGCTGATGAAATTGATAAACTCAAGAAAATCTTGCAAACGCCGGAAAGTTTTAAGAAAATGGTGTTACGACCTGTCGATTTTGAAAAAGATGACGACACAAACTTCCATATGGATTTTATAGTAGCGGCGTCTAATCTGAGAGCTGAGAACTATGACATTCCTCCTGCTGACAGACACAAGGTTTGTACAAATTATGAGCAGAAAATACCATGCGAAACGTACTACAACGCAAAAATAGTTTTTGTTGTGCCTGCTATAACCCATTTAGTACCAGAAACCCCAAAACGGGTACCCTGGCAAACACTGCAGATCCAGATCAGACGCCGCAGAACGCGGCGTCTGATCAGGGCCTCCACTGTTTGCTAAAAGTTCATTTTCCAAATAAATTTTGATGAAAACAGAACCTGACAGCCCTAAATTTTGAAATGAACTCCTGCTATACATAAGGAGGAAGATTCCATTTGGTTCAAAAAGGGTTAAACAATATAGGAGTCAGGTTTTCCGTCTTTGTCCGTCCATTTGCCAACAGTTTTGTTTCGGCCCCCGCCCATAGGGGCTTGAAGAAATATATGGGCTGCTTGATGCTTCCACGCAGAGCTGAATCTGGCCCGCACACTAGTACTGGTAAACCGCTTAGAGGATCTAAGCCTATCCAGGAACCGCGTTGCGAGGCAGACCGTCCATGCTAATAAACGCTATTGGATTCATTGGGCGACAGGGCTTGAGATGTCATTTCATCTCAATGTTGGGTAAAAGTCCCACAAAATTGGAAGCAATGTCTCCAAAGTGAACTTTACAGTGTTGACGGGGATGTTAAACCTCAAATCAAACAAACAAAACAGTTTCGTTTACCCTAGCGTTCACCCTAATGTAAGAGTCCTTTTCTCAACAACTATTAGAGCCTCATAAATGATACTTAGTACAAGCTTGCATCAAGGGATGGCCATCCATAATTGTCCCAGACCTTCATTTTATGGTTCACTGACTTTGTGAAATATTTCGTTAGCCTTAGCATTTACCCTAATGAAAGAGTTCATTTTTCAAGAACTATAAAAGCTTCATTAATGATATTTGGTACAATCTTGCATCTAGAGATGGCAACTCTAATGATGTATTCATATTTCACATCCATTTCAAGCATCCATTGACCTACATTTCATGGTTTTGTGACTTACTGTTGCCACAGGCCCGGCATAGCATTTGGCAGCATTCTTGTCTTGTCTGACCAGTCACCCTTCATATTGCCTCACATGAGACTACCCGGTACAAAAATTGAAAAATTTCCTGAGATTTCCTTCTCTCAGTCTTCACCCTAAACATAGATTCTCTTTAACACTTATCTCGTTGAACATGACAAACCCCAACCTTTAAAAAGGATCTACACTGTCATGCAAAAACATTCAAGTACATTCGAACTTCGATGGCTCGAACAGGATGGCTCGTTTACCATGGCTGAGTCGAACCCGTTTTTGAGTCCCTAGGGAATTCCTCTGCATAAGAAAACTTGTGGGATAATTAAGGAGATTTTCGACTTTAATCTTGCAAATGTATGCTGTGTGTACTCATTAGAATCGCCTCAATGAGGCGATTCTAATGAGTACACACAGCATATATTTATGTTACAGAACACCGGAAGGAAGTCCAAAAATACCCCAGTTATGTTTTCTGGAAGTATGCAACAGTGGCTCGAACTACCGCTGTTATGAACAAATTTCTATGGTCCCGAAGGGGTTCGAGCCATTGAAGTTCGACTGTATATCATGTAATCTGATTGGCTGATAAAAAGGATAAGGGTTAAGAGCACTCACTCTGGATTCTAACCATGGTATAAAAATGCTTGTTATGTATATACAGTCAAACCTGTCTTAGTGGCCACCTCTATTAAGCAAGCAACCTGTCTTAAGCAAGCACACATTTAGTTATCTAAAAAGGCAAATGCATTAAAATTCACCTGTATTAAGCACATTTTCATTATCCCTGAGGTGCTTGCTTAACACAGGTTGGACTATATCATAAAGATATGGCCCCCGCCTGCACAAGAGTACTGGAAACTGCGTAGAGGATTCAAGCCTGCCCAGGCAAAGTGGTACGAGTCGGACCATCCATGCTTATAAACCCTATTGGTTTCATTGGGCGACAGGGCTTGACATGTCATTTCACCTCAATGAAAAGTCCCATAAAATTGGAAGCAACGTCTCCAAAATGACCTACACTGTTGACTGGGAGGTTAAACTTCAAATCAAACATTAAATTGATTAACCTTTTGTTACCTGGAAACTTGTAAAAGGGACATAGAAAATCTGATGCTGCGTTATAGATGTCGCATATTGCAGTATCTTATTGGGGTCTGCTCTGTTGCTTACAGGAAATGAGTCAAATATAGACAAATTAAACCTGTCACCCCTTAAATGACTTGTCCAACATATAACAACAGATGAGTATACCAAGAGCATACAATGGGTTAATCAGCTATTTCTATTTTCAGAGCAAGTTAATAGCTGGTCGAATCATTCCCGCGATAGCTACCACTACAGCCATGGTTACTGGCCTGGTCTGTCTTGAACTGTATAAGGTAGGTTTTAAAATACAGTGAAATTTCTCTTTAAATTTTTAAATGTTGTAGCAAGTACAATACTTAATAGTCTGATATTTTTGCTGAAAAAATGTGAAAAGTTACTCCGACTTTTTAAGCAAAAATATTTGCATATTTTTCACATTTAATGATCAAAGGTTTAACGATATGTAAACTTATGGCATTATTATAGCCCCGCTTTGAAAAAGTGGGGCTATATTGGATTTGCCATGTCCTTCTGTCATTCCGTAATTCCGTGATTCCGTTAATTTGTGTTGGCTCCATAACTTTGTATCTGCTTAACATATTTTCATAAAACTTCACACAAATGTTAAACACCATAAGACAGTGTGCAGAGCGAAGGAATTATAACTGTGGATTGCCTACTTTTGGAGTTATTGCCCTTTGAACATTTTCCGTAATTCCGTGATTCCGTTAATTTGTGTTGGCTCCATAACTTTGTATCTGCTTAACATATTTTCATGAAACTTCACACAAATGTTAAACACCATAAGACAATGTGCAGAGCGAAGGAATTATAACTGTGGATTGCCTACTTTTGGAGTTATTGCCCTTTGAACATTGAAAAATGGCAATTTTAATTGTGTCCGCTTCATAACTCGAAAACCGTTTGAGATATTTTTAGGAAACTTCACACAAATGTTAAGCACTATGAGACGATGTGCAGAGCGCAGGAACCATAACTCTGCATTGCTTATTTTTGGAGTTATTGCCCTTTGAACATTGAAAAATGGCAATTTTAACAGTGTCCGCTTCATAACTCGAAAACCGTTTGAGATAATTTCATGAAACTTCACACAAATGTTAAGCACTATGAGACAATGTGCAGAGCGCAAGAACCATAACTCTGGTTTTCGTATTTTCTGTGTGTCTGTCTGTGTCTGTTAACAATTTTCGTGTCCGCTCCATAACTTTAAAACCCATTCACATATTTTCATGAAACTTCACACAAACATTAAACACCATGAGATGGTGTGCAGAGTGCAGGAACCATAACTCTGGATTGCCTAATTTTTGAGTTATTTCCCTTTGAATATTGAAAAATATCAATTTTAGCCGTCTTTGCTCGATAACTCAAAAACCGTTTGAGATAATTTTATGAAACTTCACACAAATGTAAAGCACCATATTACGTGTGCAGAGCGCAGGAACCCAAACTCTGGATTGTCTACTTTTTCAGTTATAGGCTTTTGAATATTAAAAAATGGCAATTTTAACTATGTCCGCTCCATAACCGTTTCTGATATTTTCATGAAACTTCAAATAAATGAAAAGCACCTTGAGATGATGTGCAGAGTGCAGGAACCATAACTCTGGTTTGCCTACTTTAGGAGTTATTGCCCTTTGAACATTTAAAAAGGCAATTTTGACTGTGTCGGCTCCATAACTCACAAACCATTTGAGATATTTTCATGACACTTCACACAAGTGTAAAGCACCATGAGACAATGTGCAGAGCGCAGGAACCCTGACTCTGATTTGCCTACTTTAGGAGTTATTACCCTTTGAACATTGAAAAATGGAAGATGAAATTTAGTATAAACATGGACATTCTGGTAATGTATCATGCTCATTGAAATGAGGGACAAGGGCTCACAACTCTTAGAGTTTTTCCAGATAATGTAAAATTTTCAACAGTTATTTCTTGTTCATAACTGTTTTCTCTGCAGCTTAAATAACTTTCTTCTCTGACAGCGCTGAAGCGGGGCTATAGTCAGATCCTCTGACAGCTCTAGTTAGGTTTTGAACAATTAGCCCCAGGTATTTTTGCTGAAAAAATGTGAGTAGCTTTTGCAACTGCAAAAGCTACTCACATTTTTTTCAGCAAAAATATTTGTGGGTATGTCGTACTTAATGATAGCGTTTTTAACGAATGATAACTTATGACAACATTAGTTTTGAACAACTGGCCCAAGGTCACAAGAAGGCTTTCCCAGCATTTGCGTATAATCCAGTCTCATCCTGTGCCTTACTGTTTCATAACTTGCTCATGTTTTTCATCTTTCAGATTGCTCAAGGCCACAAGAAGATGGAATCCTACAAGAATGGTTTCTGTAACCTAGCCTTGCCATTCTTTGCTTTTTCCGAGCCAATAGCGGCACCTAAAAATAAGGTAGGTCCTAAACTTTGTAAAATGCTGTGTGTGTGTTAGAGTTTTGCATCCCACCAACAATTATGGTCATATGGAGACAGGACTTTGGTTTAAAGATTCATCTGAGAGTCCGGAGAAGCCCGGAATCAAACCCGCAATCCCTGGTTTATGAGTAGCTCGACTACTGTTGGAAGACAATTTTAAGTTTGACATGGCTCATAGCCTTTTCCATGGTAATTCAAGAATTACTTGAAATGGGTAATTTATAGTAGCCTCAAAAACAGAGTAAAACAACAAAAAGTTGTGAACGTTATCATGTCAAATTGAAAAGCGGTTTTATTGGTCTCTTACTAGTCTATAACACTGGATGTTAAAAATACAAAGAAAACATGTAACTTTTAAATGTTTTAGAAGAAGAACTAGTTTTAATTTTAGCTAGTCTTTGTAGCGGAATTTGACTGTCCTTTGGAAATTTAGAAATTTTGTCATTCAGTTCCTTTATGGATTGCTTGGGACTTCCAGTTTGATCTTACCCTGCTTTTCTGAACTGTGGGTCTACTCAGATAGGAAAGATTTTGCCCCTGAATAAATTAATTTACACATATACACCAATCAAATTACTGGATACAATGTATTTGATAAATTCCCAAATGGCATGACAGTGTAGTCACTTTGTCTGGTGATTTATTTGCAGAGATTGATCATGAAATATTTTCTACAGTCATTCTTCCCTTTCTGCTGATTTAAGAAGGGTAATTGTAAGTTTTTGGTGAAAGAATGTCAACTGTACTGGTTAACTGCTAACATCATAACCTGTCCAGGAGAAGTGTGATTGACCTTAAATACTGTTGAATGTCTGTTAAATTTTCAACACAACAGAAAACAACTTTTGTGACTTTTATACTTAAACTTTTACTCCTGAAAAAAAAAAATTGGTCTTTAAGGAATTATTCTATTCGCTCCTAAGAAGCAAATTCATTCCTTTAAGACAGCAGACAATTTTTAGGAAGAGAGCAAAAATATGTTTTTAAGTGGTGCCTCCTCTGAATATTTGTTTGTTTTAATTTTGGTTTGACATCACCGTCAACACTATATAGGAGTTGCTTCCAATTTTGTGTGACTTTTACCTGACACTGAGATGAAATGTCATCTCAATACCTGCCACCCAATGAAACCAATAGGGTTTATATGCATGGACAGTCCAACTCACACCACTTTGCCTGGGCAGGCTTAGACCTTGTAAGTGGCTTACCAATACTCATATGCAGTCTGTTTCAGCTCTGCCTGGAAGCACCATGCAGCCCAATCTGTTTCTCTTAGCCCCAATGGGCAGGAGCCCATTGAATACTTAAGCCTTCTGAAATCTTCCATATTCTCTTACAGTACTATGACACAGAGTTCACCCTGTGGGACAGATTTGAGATTCAAGGAGAAATGACAATGAAAGAACTGATGGATCACTTCCAGGTATGTTTTATAGGTAGTTTTACAAAAAATCCTGTATTTTTGACAGTGTAGATGCAATGTCTGATCAGGGGTTAAGTGAATGGGAACACCTGGCAGATTTTTCCGCCATTTTTCAAAGCGAGACAACTTTCGGGACTTCCTGTTTGCTTTTCTATAATCCCTGTCCAACTGAAAAGGGGGTCCACTCTTAAAGGAAAGAATTTGCTCCTCAGGAGCAAATTCTTTCCTTTAAGAGTGGACCCCTATTGAGATGGGAGACAAAAATGTTTTTGGAGGAGTGGCCTCCCCTGAATGTGTATCCATTTCCCTTAAATGGAGTAAAATGAAGCAGCTAGAATCAAACACACACTTAGAAAAGATACTGGGATCCTAAATTCGGAAATCCAGGAATAAATAAGATGCAGGTCTGAATGAATATCAGGTGGATGTGGGTTTGAAACCTGCCGGGAGTGGCAACATTACTCTGTGGAGATTGATCATGAAATCTTTTCTATTGTCGATTCTCTCCCCTCCGTTGAGTCAAGAAGGGCAGTTATCCAATCTGATTTAAATACGATCTTGCAGCAGCTTCATAGGTGTACATAGCTGAGCTTAGATCGGGTTTTAATCAGATTGGGCAGTTAACAGTTTCTGGCAAAAGAATGTGAATTGTAGTGGTTTAAAGCGCTTTCATATATGCCTGCCCAGGAAAGTGTGGTTAGGTAAGCCGACTGGCTCGATATGACCTACATAGTGTTGACTTGGCTGTTAAACACCAAAGAAACAAACAAAAACAAGCAACACCATGAGAAAATACTATAAAAAATCCTAAAACTTAGGACACCTTGAGATTTGAAGTAATTCTCCTAAAAGTTTAACCAGTTTGTTTCACGATCCAGCAAGGATTCCAAAACGTGCAAACGGAATGGCAAACAGTGTAGACCCTGATCAGACTGAAGGAGCAGTCTGATCTGGATCTGCAATGTTTGCTTAAGTTGTCTGTCCCAATACTTAGGATCATTACAGTAGTTCTTTGTTATTGTTGATGACACAGATTATCATGTATCTGTACAGCTAGATACAAAGCAATTTAATGTACTTGCATATTTAACTGCCATTTATCATTCTCTCCCTTCCACTGATTAAAGACTGCCGAAAATACATTAACAACTTAAGCCCAGGAAAAGTGCAGTTAAGTAAACTGAGTCAGTGACCAGCTTTTTAAGTCCCAAAATAGTGTTCACCGAGTCATTAAACTCCCAAACAACAATAAATAATACTCAAATGTATTTGTTTCAGGAGAAGTATAATCTAGAAATCACAATGCTGTCTCAGGGTGTGACCATGCTCTACTCATTCTTCATGCCGGCAGAGAAACGAGCAGAAAGAATGGGCCTTCCGTAAGTTTAATCACTTTTCCATCTTTGAATTTGAACAGATTCACACTTTAAAATTTGGAATTAAATCAGTCCTAAACAGAATGGCAAACTGTATTAGGAGCCGTCTCAGCTGGACCTGTGCTGGCCCTAGTGGCTATGTCAGATATGGAAAACCAGTTGTCCACTCGCCATGAAGAGTAAAATTTTTGGAAGCCAATTAAAATTTTGCCTTTTCCCTATTAAATTTACAAAAACCTGCATGCCCATTGTCGTGCAGGACAGGTAAAAGCCCTTTTGAAGAAATTTCCAGCCCTGATTTGCAACCGACTGGTTGTCAGGGGGTGGATGGTAGGATCCTTGGAGGTTCCAGCTATTTTTAGTGGAGATTGATCATGAAATATTATCCAAGTTCTTCCCCCGCACCCCCTGGATCCCTCCTGTTGCTGATTTTCCTTCTTTAGTGGAGATTGATCATGAAATATTTTCTGAGGTCTTCTCCTTCCTCAACTTTTGCAGATTAATGATTTCTGGCAAAAAAAGAAAGAAAAAAAAAACATGTGAACTGCACTTGTGACCTGCTTAGTATAAGCCTACATAAGAAAAATATAGCTTTGTAAACTTATAGGCTGCATATGACCTTAATTGTGTTGACTGGGTCATTAAAATCAACTAAATCAACTGGACCTACAGTTTACAAAGGTAGGTTTGCATACCAGTCTACATATTTAGAAATGTTAACCTATTTTGTACTGAATGAAATCTTCCATCTTAATACAGTGAGATTCCGCTATTAATTAAGGCTAATTCTGCTTTTAAAACCATATTTAAAGGTTTCAGTTTTTCTTTCTTTGCGTTTGCTACACCCATTGTCCTCTGGTTAGAGACCACTTTTGGAACTGTTCAAAAGTGATCTATTAGACCCCTTATGAACAGTCCAAAAGGTGGTGTTAATAGTGGAATTGTACTGTATATGGTGTGGGAGTGTTCACCAACAGCTAAGGTCGTATATAGACTGGACCTCGGTTTAAAGACTCATCTGAAAGTCTAGAGAAGCCCGGGATCGATCCTGTGACCCCTGGTTTACAAGGCGAGTAGCATAACCACTACACCACGCAGGCTTCTATACCGTATATGGTAAAAGTTTAAAATTTAGGGGCACCAGGTTGAGTTTATTTTAGAAATCAATTTAAAACTGGCTAAATATTTTGCAAACATTGAAGGCCCTGATCAGATTCCTCATTCTGTGGTGTTTGATCTGGGCCTACACTGTTCGCCAGTTACCCGTTTTAGGGTTTCCAGTATAAAATGGTTTAAAAAACACTTCCAAGCATGAATACATGCCCCGCCCATCGGGGCTTGGAGAAATACATGGTGCTTCTTTGCAGAGCTGAAACCGACCACAGGTCTATCTCTTTTCTCTGGGAGATGACGCAAAATGACCCACAAGGGTTGAAATGTCATCAACACAATCAAAATCAGCCAATTTCCAAATAAATTTTGAAAGTTAACACAGCCTGACATCCATAAATGTTGAAATGTACTCATGCAGTATATTAAAAGCAGAAGGTTCCATTCAGTACAAAATGCCTAAATAGGGTTGACGGGGACCTGAAACCCAAATTCAAACAAACAAACAAACCTTCTACCACATTTACCCTAAGTATTTGGACACCTAAACTCCTTATCATACTTGCTCTAAAATTAATTTACTACCCGATGTTGAGACAAAAATAGCTGGATAAGTAGCAAATAGACTAGACCCAGATGAGACACCGCATTCTGTGGCATCTCATCTGGATCTACACTGTTTGCTCAGCCCTGTCTGTCCGAATACATAACTAGAATTGCGCAGTCGATGGCACGCCGTCGCATATCCCCTAGCCACTACATAATCTACTCATCATGCCATTCGCTTTGATATGTTACATAACCATGTTCTGGAAATTTTTATTTTTGACCCCCCCCCCCCCCCCCCCCCCCCCCCTGGGCCCACCCCTAGGGGTGTGATCAAAATTCCGAAAGTGTCATACACTCCCCTGACCAAAGATCTATCAGTTCCCGAAGTTTCAAGTTTCTAACTATAACCGTCCAGGAGTTATCCGGTAAGACGAACCAACAGACGTACGTACGTATGGACGGACGACGAAAACCATTACAATATCCCCACTTTTTCTTCGAAAGCATGTGGATAAATACTGTACTTTCCTCCTTTTGGGAAGAGTGCAAAAGGGTTGTTGTTTTCTTAACCCATTGTATGTGGAAACCCCTAAAGGGGTACCTTGGCAAACAGTGCAGACCCAGATCAGACGCCTGATCAGGGCCTGCACTATTTGCTAACAGAATTTTCCGTCAAAAATGGAATAAAAACAAAAAAATAAGCCTGGCACCCCTTATATTACAAATGGACTTGTCCAGCATATAGCAATGGAAGAGTCCATTAGCATACAATGGGTAAACCCCAACACAATCACTTGGGCCCCGTCAAGCGATTTTGGTACTTATCGCCTATGCGAGCAGTGAATCAAGAGGAACCTTCGGACAGAAAGCCATATCCCTGGCCGCTCTGAATGGCTGGGCATGCGCAGATAAAATTTGTCATGACGGAATGCTCGAAGACACAAATTCGCTTGGCGGGGCTCAGTTAATGTCAGTTTCTGATCTTGCAGGATGTCGGAGGTCGTGAAGAAAGTGTCGAAGAAGAAGATTCCACCATATGTTAAAGCCCTTGTTTTAGAACTGTGCTGTAATGATAAAGACGGCGAAGATGTGGAGGTCCCGTATGTGAAATACAGGTTACCATAGTGATTCGGAGACTTAGGACTCTTTAAATTATTTTCTAAAAAAAACTACAGAAAATTGATTTCAGAAGTGCTAGGATCTAAACATACAAAGAAGGCTGATTCGAAAAGTGCTGGAAACAAAGAAATGCTTGATGATCAGTTGAAGGATATTTACCAATTTTATATGGCAGTTACATTTAGAAATTTATTTTTGGAAATGGTTGAACTGTTTGTCAACACTGGTGGTCCTGTATAGATGTCCCGTTGTGCGGCATCTGATCAGGGTCTGCACTGTTTGCAAAACAAAGAAAAATCTGTCGTTATCACTGTTGGCAAAAAGGTTTAACCATTTTCTAAATAAATTGTAAAGAATAACAACCTGATGTCCCTGAACTTTTAAAACTGACTACTGCCAAATATATTGCAGAAGATTCTATTCTGTATAAAATGAGTAAAAAAAAAAAAGAAGAAAAAACAACCCAAAGAAAAAACCAGTAAAAAAAGAACTTTTTTGATAATACTTGAAATTTGTCCTATAATGTGCCTCCAGTCTCTTTGTCGTCACTTTCTGAACTTCTGCTGTATGAGCAATGCCTAGCGAGCATCACGTGAACAAGTCCGTGAAATGAACACCCCCTTACAACCCACTTTATACAGAGAAAACTGGGGTTTACGGGGGTAAACATTATTTTTCTTATTTTTACTCATGACATAGGTTGTGGGTACTCGTTAGAACCGCCTCAATGAGGCGGTTCTAACGTGCACCTACAACCTACGTTTGCAGTATAAATAAGAAAAATATGGAATTTCATGCGAAAAGTAGCCATTTTTGAGATGTGAAAAATGCACTATGTCCCACGAGTGTGTTATCATAATGACAATGAGTCCTCAGACATACTCAATGAGAAGTAGAATTACCTTATGCTGAAAACATGGTCAAACACAGTCCTCTTTGTAAGCCTGCAGTAACATTGAGTCGGTGATGATCCATAAAGTGCACAGTGAAGACACAGATGAGCCTGCACATAAGTGCAGGCTGATCTGTGTCTTCACTGGGCACACACCTATAAAAAGACACCTTTTTGCTTGTTAAATGCATCACTTAACCCTTATCTTGCTGTTCACGACAACCCCTATCTTTGCAAACAGTGTAGATCCAGATAAGATGGCTTCTGAAGAAGCCATCTGATCAGGATCTACACTGTTTGTCATTCAGTTTGTGAATTTGAACAAACTCATTATATCATGTAATCTGATTGGCTGAAAATCAAAAATGGGTGTGGCTAAGTTAAATATTCAGCAAGATAAGGGTTAAGATGCTTAGCCCATTATATCTCACAGGTTGAAGGTCATTATCTTGGATCTCGTTTTTTTTCATCTGATTGCATGTTACAAGACATTGATTTTCAAGAGAAAGCATTTTTGGGTGTCAGCCTCTGGGCCCATTTGTTGAAAGCCTTGTTTACTTATGTAATATTATACAGTGTTGATTTTGCTGAAAAGATGCGAGTAGCTTCTCGCATTTTTGTCAGCAAAAAATATGAGATTTTCTGTGCTGAATTGTTGAACTTGTTTACATTGTGATAGGGCCTGCCTCGGTAGCTCAGTCGGATGTGCGTCTGACTGGTGATCAGGAGGACGCGGGTTTCATACCCGTCAGGGTCGGCAACATTCGTTCGTGGAGATTGATCATGAATTCTTTTCTACAGTCATTCTCTCCCTTCCGCTGATTCAAGAAGGGCAGTTGTCAGTTTTGGGTGAAAGAATGTGCACTGTACTGGTTCACTGCTTACATATAAGCCTGTCCAGGTAAAGTGTTGATAGGTAAACTGACCGGCTCAAAAATGACATAGTGTTGTTGACTGGGCCATTAAACTCCAATACAAACAAACAAAAACATTGTTTTAACTGACAACTCATTAGCTTTGAAAAACCAGTTTTTTTGTGTGTGTCACTGTTATAACATATTTCTGATTTAACTGAGATAAGCTTTACTTATTACAATATTAAGGCTATGCATGTGAAATTCTGCAGCAAGACACTGGGAAACATGGAAGACAAGGGCCCTATTGTTCACATTGTTAGCTTAACAAGCCCGTTGTAGTCAACTTTATAACTGTATTAGCAAGTACGTAGCTAAAACTAGTATTTTTACTGAATAAAAATGTGAGTAAATGCAAAAGCTACTGACATTTTTATCAGCAAAAGTATTGGGTTATTTGCCATATTAAATGACCAGACCAAAGATAACCTGAAAGTGTTGACAGGCATGATTGAAGACATTAGTAAGCAAGGAAGGAAGGAACTGACAGATGCACTCATGGAATTCATCAGGAGCACAAAACGATTTTGAAGTGCATTGTAATATAAGTATCATGTTTTTTTCACATATGGAAATGCACAAGTGATTTATTTAAGTACCAGGAGATTATAGGCAGCGATAAAATGCCTTGTTGATATACAACAACAACAACAATGATCACCTTTTTTACGATAAGCTATCTTGAGAAATTGTTAGTTTTGAACAACTGAACCCAGATTGACTTTCAAATCCAAGTGATTTCTTGATAGAGCAACTGATTGCTTGAAGACAACTTTTCTGTACATTCATGCTGCAGAGCAGGCCTTGACGGTTCAGCTGGATTACATGTCAAAACAGTATGAGGTCATGTAGTCGATCCCTGCCTGGTCTGACAACATTTTCTTCGTGGAGATCGGTCATTAAATCTTTCCTGTCTTTAGTTTTTCCCTCTATTTCAAGAAGGGCAGTTGTTGGAGAATCTGCAGTGTTCTGGTCAACCACTTAACCCTTATCTTGCTGAATATTCATTTAAGCCACACCCATTTCTGTCTATCAACCAATCAAATTACTTGATGTAATTTATTGCTACAAATACATAAACTGAATGCCAAACAGTGTAGATCCTGATCAGATGGCTTCTTCAGAAGCCATCTGATCTGGATCTACACTGTTTGCAAAGATAGGGGTTGTCGTGAACAGCAAGATAAGGGTTATTTCTCAATACGGCCCAGGAAAATTGTGGTTATGTAAATTGACCTCTTTGATATAACTTCAAATAGTGGTGACTGGGCTGTAAGACTCTAAATCGATTAATCATTCATGACTAAAACATTCAAACAGTTGAGTCTTTTTGTGTGCCGATTGCCATGTTGTAGCTTTGATCCTCAGTTTTGTCCCTAGCTCAAGATAAATAGTACTGATTATAATTTGGGGATATTTTTTTTGTTTCTCTATTGAAATAATTGTTATGGGTACAATTGCCTCAATGAGGCTATTCTAAAAAGTACCCACAACATATGTTTCTAACAAGAAGTGAAGAAAACCCTCTTAATTTTGGTACCGGCCCCGATAGCTCAGTTGGTAGAGTGTCCGCTCCAGGGAACGGGAGGTCACGGGTTCGATCCCGGGCCGGGACATACCAAAGTCGTTAAAAATGGTACTGGCTGCTCCTCGCTTGGCACTCAGATTTACGGGGTAGAGCTAGGACTGGTCGACCCAGTGTCAGGATAATGTGACTGGGTGTGGTATCATGTAATGTGTCTGGGACATGATACTTCAGTGAGGCAGCACTATAAAAGTGAGCATTGAATTCCTGTCGCAACCAGACACCGTCGTGATATGACTGAAAAATTGTTGAAAGCGATGTTAAACCCAAATTCACACACACACCCTTAATTTTGGGTAATTTTCTTATTTCTCCATGAAAACAAATGTTTTGTTTCCTTGTTAGAATTACCTCGTTTGCCTCTGTGAGGCAATTCCAACAAGTACCCACAACATATGTTTCTAAGAAAATATAAAGAAACTTATCTCTTAATTGTCCTCGTAATATCATATCTGAGCTGTGATTTTTACCATAATGACACCGGTGATAAAAAATAATCAATCATTTCATGTATGAATGAGTCCTGTATTTCTACTCGCATATGTGAAAGTAATTTTTATGAATGGGGCAGTGAAGAAAGGTTTAATATTACTCTGAAGGTTTGAGCCTTGCCATAATGAAACTTGTATGATCTTCTGACCAGCGTTTACTCGGAGAAGTGCGCATTTGTAGAGCCAGACAGAAAGTTGCAGCTTGATAGAATTACTTTAAAGGTGTATAAACCAGTTATTTATGGGGAAACTTGAAAACTGGACACTGGTAAACAGTGTAGGCCCTGATCAGATGCTACACAGTCAGTCCTCTTTATAACAACATTCGACATGGCGACAAAACACCTTACAACGACAATTTAAATGGAACAAATTCTTAGATCCAGATGAGACGCATACTTTAAACGAAGAGCAATAAAGAAATACTAAAAAAAAATGTATGTTTTGGGTATTTGTTAGAATCGCGATTTTAACCCTTGTCCTGCTGAGCCTGGATATGCATTATTTTCCAAACAATGAAGATCCAGATCAGATGGCTTCTGACGAAGCCATCTGATCAGGATCTACATTGTTTGCCATTCAGATTGTGAATTTGTTGCAATAATTTGCATCAAATAATCTGATTGGTTGAAAATCGGTAGTGGGTGTGGCATATATGAATATTCAGCAGGACAAGGGTTAGCAAATACCCTCAGCATACTTTTCTTGTTGTAAATGAGAAAACAGAAAACTAGTCTGCCGCTAAGGCAGTAAGAGTTTTATTTAGATTCTCACTGAATTTAGCGATGCGAACATTGTTGGATATGTCTGTATTGGGATTGAATTCTTTAGAGTGGTAAAAATTTTGAGAACAAATACTGCCATTGGAGTGTCAGAGAGTCCTGTTTATAAAGCAGCAACTGATCAGGGCCATCACTGTCTGCAAACAAATCAAACATTTTCTAAAAAAAAAAAATCTAAAAGTACACACAGGACACCTTTATTTTACGCAACATGCAAGACATCTAAAAATAAATAAACACAGCATATATTTATTTTTACAGAACATGAAAAAGATAAACTTAAATTATTCCAATTTTGCCTCCTGGCTTGGCACTATTGTTGACCTTCACAGTAGGGCGGCATCTAAGGCCGTTGCTATGATTCTATTCGCAATCTGCTTCCGCCGGTTGGGACTATATTTTGTCCAAAAAAAATAAGGAAGAAAATCACAAGAACTTCCGGTAATTTATAGGCCATTACATTTTGTTATGAGATGTAGATTGGAGAAAAATGAAGGACAATTAATGAGAATGATCTTTTCTGAGGTCTATAGAAAAGGGTAGAGAGTGTGAAGGCTTAAACCGACTTAGCAGACGCCGCGAAACAATGGCCCCTCAATTTATTGATGTCAAAGTACTTTGATACAGATGTTGGGGAAAAATGGCACAAAAAAATGCTCCCCTCCAGATTAAGCTTATTTTTCGCACATTTGTCAAGGACATATCAGTCCGTCTTAAGGACTGCATGGGAGCTGTCGCGAGCGTGGTACATTAAGAAAATTCTTGTTCAACTGAGAGCCAATTCTGCTTGGAGTTACGAAGAGTACGCATGCGCGTTTCGATATCTTGTCAAGTCATTCTTTTCTCGCATGATTCAGGATTACGGGGGTGGGGTGGGGGGGGGGGGGGGGGTGGGGGGCATTATTTAATATGCTCTGCAGTCTGATGAGTTGAATTATTTTGGTAATCTAACCATACTTGGAGAGAGAGAGAGAGAGAGAGGAGAGAGAGAGAGATCCAGCCAGCAGAGCATGTCGGACCAACGTCGGGCCGACAGCGATACGACGTGTCTGTCCGGGCCCGACATTGCCCCCCTTTTATGCTGGCAGGAGAGAGAGAGAGAGAGTGAGTCTCGGAGAGAGAGAGAAAATCAAAATGAAAGTTTACAGATACGCGTAAGGAATGCACCATGAACCGAATTCATGAAATGACGACGAGAGAGAGAGAGAAGGAGGGATCGAGAGAGAGAGAGAGACCAATCTGTCAGTTGAGAAAAAAATCAGTAGTTTGCGGACTTTGATTTAGTCGATAAGATTTACTGACGTCATTTAATATGACGTAATTTAATATGATTTCGTCACACCAAACTGTCTACACAGCTGTGTCATGCTGGTGTAAATATACTGTACATTCAGTGTATTGACAAAATTATCGATGTAAATTATAAACAAACCTGGTTGAAAGGTGGATTGTTCAGTGAAGAAGATGAGTATGGTACCACAAGACTTGTATTCAACTCGCTTTTCATTCGTTGTTATCAAATAAAGGGGAATTATGTGAGTTTTAATATCAAATATAACTACCCATCACTACAATTATAGCCTTTTCACCAGACGCAGGTCTGGGACAGTCTGACACAAAAAAAATTTAGCCAGAAATGCCACCGGCATGTCCCTTTTCCCGTGACCTCCCCAGCGTCGAGTCCTGATTGGTCGCTGATGTCACATGACCTATCAGACCAATAGGCAGACGATACAGGTCACGTGACCGTGATTTTCGCGCCGAGAAGATCATTATTTTTTCAGACTTGCTTGGGATAGGATGGTCAAACTACATTCCATGGAAGAATGAATAAACGGATAAGTGTTTTATTCTTTTTTGATTTTGCACTTACCTTGAGTTTCCACAACGTACTTAGGCTTTGTAAGCTTACTGTTTATTCCGAAATTCTTAGAGACTTTATTTCGCGTGTTTCTGCCGACATTACATGTGTAGTGGTTGTCCGCCATTTTGAATTTTCACTTGGAAGTTTTGTTTATCATGTGATCAACCGTTTTTGGTTTTTGATAAGCACCACACTTCTTTTCATGTTATGTGCCAGGGTATAGACTCGTATTATTCCTGGTAATGTTTTAATTGAAGTCGGCGTTGTGGAAACTTAAATTGCCAGAAAAGAGGACGGTTTTTGTGCGTGTTCCTTCCACTTCCGGTATCGGAAGACGTTGTATCGCTGAATAAAAATTCTCAGCATTAATTTAGTTTTGAACATGTGCAAGACCCGTCTTCGTTTAGCACTTATAAATCCCACGATGCAGATGGATAATATTCAGGTCCCTTTGTGGCCTTTCTATAGTATCTTCTAAACAGAATCCATCCAATTCGTGTGGGTCACCTTTGCCGAATCAAGATGAGCCAGTCTATGTCCCCTCCTCCCATTTGGGCCTGGGTTGACTAGGATAGGTTCGTCGACCGCCCCGTAGAGACCCTGCTCATAATTGCGGGGACTCCGGGGTGCGGGGAACCTATGCCCAAAAATTTTTTCCGAATCCATGTTACATACGAATTTTGGTACGGTTCCGATCCCGGTTTTTATCGGGTAACCTTTCCGGACCTTCGGTACTTAGTTTACCTTGGTCATATGCTTCTTTCCTCTTATTATGATAATTTTTTGTTATCATAATCTAAATTGGATTGTTTTCCCTTGTAAAACATACAGACTTGGGCATCGTTTATTGGAATACCGTGACTATTGCAAGTGAATCCGGGACGTTTCGGTACAGAGTCGTTTCGGCCTGGTTCGTTTTCGACCCGAATTTGCACCTGGATCGATTCGGCCTATTTCGGTGGGTCGGTTCGGCCTTGGGTCGATTCGGCCTTGATCGTTTCGGCCTTGATCGTTTTTGGCACGGCTCCTTGAATGCTCAATTTTGATTCGGCAATTTCGCATGTTCAGTGCACGTTACACAATAAAGGGCCTAACACTGGGGAAGTTTAATTGAGCCTCGAGTGTTTTGCCCCTAGAGCTGAATCTGGGCCTAGTGAATTATCCTCTGGGGATATATCAATACTCAGAGGTTGGTCTTTTTTCGTCCTTACTAATTAGCGATTATGAGAAGGACATATTTAGAGCCTCATCACCTATTGATTCTAAAACTTTAAGCGGACCATGGCTTCCCAACGTTTTCAGAATCAAGCTTCAAGACCGGGGGCACCCGTGAAAAGAACTTGGAACATTGGTTTTAACAACAAAAAACATCAATTTTTTGTTCTTATGAAATTCCAAAATTCGACCCAGATTCAGTCTCTGTATATATGACGTCAGGGAAATTGGCATTACTTCCTGTTTCGACGCTCTAACATTGGAGCTTCTTACCAGGACTATTATTAAGTGGGTTCTCATTATGTCTGGTATTCTAATTCTACCCACTTTGCCTTCAAACAAGAGCATTCCGACCATATAGCTGCTATTCTAATGCTTTTGTTTATTTCCCGGTCATTTTTTCACATGCCATGGCTGTCTACCACCATGTTGCATGTTTGGCGCAACTCTGCTCTTGATAACTGGTTCAGTTTTTACTGAGCATAGTAAATGAAAACTTAGAGCCTCAGCGCCTCTTGATTCTAAAACTACAAGCGGACCATGTCTTCCCAACGTTTTCAGAATCAAGCTTCAAGACCGTGGGCACTCGTCTTTTTTGAAGTCTTCGGAGAGCGTATCAAGTACAGGTACCGCAACCAAGAGACGCTCTTCGACTACTTCCGATGACTTTTTAGTGCTTATCACCCTCGACTAGAAGATCTCAATCAGTCCTCGTCTACTAATAGATCATTCTCAGATCAGGGTACACGGTCCTTTCGTTCCAGAGGTCGGACTGGAACGAAATCTCCCAATAGAGGAAGACACAAGTCTAACAAATGACTTTCTTCCTTCCCCTCCTCTTCATCTTCTCCCAGTAGGAGCCGAGCTTTTTCAGTTCTATCAAGCCTTGGCTTCTTTTATTAAATATATTTTGAGTTTTATGAGTTTTGAGAAAGGGTTACTGGATTGAGTTCGTTAGGAATCCTTTCTCTTTCTCACATGCAAATACTATTTCTGGTAAATAGTATCAAGAAAAGAAATCTTTTTATTGGAAGAGGAAGGGTTCTTCTCCAAAAGAAAGCCGTGTAAGTAGAAAAATTTCTCCTTTCCCCAGGCTT
This sequence comes from Lucinisca nassula, assembly GCA_963580285.1. Classification (NCBI taxonomy): domain Eukaryota; kingdom Metazoa; phylum Mollusca; class Bivalvia; order Lucinida; family Lucinidae; genus Lucinisca; species Lucinisca nassula. The sequence goes on along the minus strand of OY757016.1, from coordinate 20,656,083 downwards.
CTACAGGCGGATCTTTCTGGTCGAGAAGAAAATGGGAAATCGACTCATCATCGACTTCTCACACTGAACACAGATGATGCAAGTCGATCATTTCAAAATGGAAACTTCGTCCTCGATTAGTCAGGTCAATTCTCCCAAATTCGGGGACGATTTCCGTAGTTTTAAAGGACGCTTACCTTCACATCTCCATCCATAGGTCATTACGCAAATTCCTTCGTTTCACCTTGGATGGAATTTTGTGTATCAGTCCGTTGCCTTTCCTTTGTTGGATTTGTCAACGGATCAATGAAAAGAAAAGAAGAAAATGGGAAAATCGACTCATCATCGACTTCTCACACTTAACAAGATGATGCGAGTCGATCGTCTCAAAATGGAAACTTCGTCCTCGATTAGTCAGGTCAAATTTCCCAAATTCGGGGACGATTTCCGTAGTTTTAAAGGTCGCTAGCCTTCACATCTCCATCCATAGGTCATTACGCAAATACCTTTGTTTCACCTTGGATGGAATTTTTGTGTATCAGTCCGTTGCCTTTCCTTTGTTGGATTTGTCAACGGATCAATGTTTTTCCCTGTTCACCAACTTAATGGAAATTAATTAAGCAGCTCTCATCATAGAATTAGGCCCCAATCTCGTGTAGTGTTCCGATGATGGGTTTTGTCATCATTTTTACAGATACTGTTTATCATACCTTGTCCTAACGTGTACAGGTTATTGTGAATTTAGATTTAATACACTTTATCGAGAAGTTGAAATTGACTCTACCTCAAAGATACTTCTCCAAATTTTTTTTTCACGCCCCGAAAAATTTTCGATTTATGTCAGGGGTTTGTTTCCCCTTTTTAGAACTTAGTAATTGGATCCAGTTTTCCCTGGACAATCTCATCTTAGACCTTTCCAGTTTTTTTTTGCTAATATTATCACTGGAAATACCATACGGTCTATAGGAGCAATAAATTCCATTATCAAGATTGCTCTCTACGATTTATGAATCCCTCAGTATCAAATGGGGTCTCCTCTTTTAGAGACTATTCCCTATTTGTTTGTTCGCATGCCAGCCTTTCAGGTTGGTTTCCCACTTTGAACCTCAAGGATTAGTTGTTCAGGGAACGTGGGGCCTATATTAGGCGGGGCTATATATATATATATGTGTGTGTATTGTGTATGCGTATATGTATGTATATATGTATATGTGTATAAACTTTCTGAAACTTCAGACAAATTTCCTTGGTTTATCAGTTCTTCATAGCTCCAAACTGAGGAACACCTTCATTATTGTTACTCCAGACAAATGAATAGTGTAGTTTTTTCTACTTATCAGGGAGTGACTCATTACTCTTCCCTGTTGGCTTTTACATGGAAGATTATAACTTGGTGTCTTCAGGAAGGTGTGTCTATCCTTGTCGGACACCTCCAGGCAGATTATGTCATTGGGATCGCCCCTATAGACCAGTTCACCATCCGTTCTCTACAGGGCGTTTTCTCAAATGGAGAGAACCTTTATTGGACCTTTTTTAATCAAATGTCCAAACATCTGGGTTCTCCAATCAACTTCCTTTGTGTTTCAAGTTTCAGATCACCTGGAACATACAGTTGATTTAAAATCTCTAGATTGGGGGAATCTTTTACATATGCGTTTACACCATTCAACTGAATTCCTCTAGTTCTAGGTAAAAATTCAAGCGTCCAAAAAGCCGAGCCATTCTGATTACGCCTCCTATGGCCTCAGAGATCTTGGTTTTTTTTAGTCATTCTGAGCCTAGTCTCAAGACTTGCAACCCGTCTTCCAGTAGTTCCAGATCAAATATCTAAAAGGTGTGGGTCAAGCATTCCATTTCAATCCAGAAATGCTTTACTTACATATCCAGATGTTGTCAGGAATCAAACCAGAGGTAGACACTTTTCTGGTTTCTCTGCCGAGTGTATCTTCAAATATAGAAAGATCTCCACTCTCAAGTTTTACTCTGGAAGATGGAAGATAATTTCTAGTTGGTGTAGAAAAAGGGAAATAAATCCAGACAATTCCTCTAGGGAGGTTTTTTTTACCGGATTTCTTTTTCTGTCTGTTCTCTACCCTTCAATTTCTATTTCATCTAAGAGAAGGGTACAGATCAGTAATCTCGAACATGTTAAAATTTTAGTCGGCTTCACACTTTTTCATTAAACCCTACCATCACCAGCTTATTAAAGGGGTTTTTCACTATGCCGACAGGTTTCCAGGACTTTGTATCCAAATGGAATCTTGCATGAGTATTGTGGTCTTTTCTAAACCACCTTACGATCCGGTGAATTCAGCTTCTTTTATTCATTTGATAGTCAAGCTGTATTTCATTTGACATTTGCTTCAGTTCGTAGAAGTTATAGTCATGCTTTGCCAATTACAGAGGGTTGTTTTCAGGTATGAGAAGAACAATGACTTCTTTTTCTCTTCTCATTCAACCTATTTTTGTTTCAGGCTATAAATAACCTTGTCTGAAACTATTATTTGTCCTGTCATTTCCAGGATTCGTGGATCGTAGGCTAATGTGAATTTTTTGTATACATTAGAATGTTTAAAACGTTTCGAGATTATCATGAGAATTTTTTCTTTTCAATCAAGGGGTTTTGGATATATTTCTAACCATCCTTGATTGCAAAGTGGATTTGTAAAGTGATAAAGCTTCTACCAGTATATGCTAATTTCACTTCTGCCCTATTATCATTCAGAATACAGAATGAGGTTAGAACCTTCTACATTTTTGGCATATTGGAACTCCGTTTTTTTTCTTCAGAATGTTTTTTCTTACTGCGTAATGGATGTTCCAACGCTACTTTTCATCCCTTCACCTAAGGTGCTTGGTTCCCATTCGTAGTGGTACTCATTCCTTGGGTAGTTTAGTAGCTTCTCAATCTATTATGAGCAGCACTTATTTTGGGATTTTATTTTCCTTGGTTGTTTGTTAGCCTGTTTGAATAGGTATGAACCTTCTATTTTGACTCCGGTTCCTGTCCATTTATCTTCTCCACTTGTGAATTTTGGATTTGGATCCCTTGCAGTCATGGTGGATACTCTCTTACATTACCATCATTGGATGTTTTTAAAAGGGGTATAAACAACCAAGGTTGGAGGAGTTAGGTATGTGTAACTTTATTTTTCATCCAACCCTCCACTTGCTTTGAATTCAGGCTATAATTGTAGTGATGGGTAGTTATATTTGATATTAAAATGATATTTTTAATGTAAAATTAATTTTAATTAATAATATACCTACCCATCACTACAATGGTATGTCCCGCCTCCCAGCCCCGCCTGAAATATTTGTTTTCCTGAAAGAAATAATGATCTTCTCGGCGCGAAAATCACGGTCACGTGACCTGTATCGTCTGCCTATTGGTCTGATAGGTCATGTGACATCAGCGACCAATCAGGACTCGACGCTGGGGAGGTCACGGGAAAAGGGACATGCCGGTGGCATTTCTGGCTAAATTTTTTTTGTGTCAGACTGTCCCAGACCTGCGTCTGGTGAAAAGGCTATAATTGTAGTGATGGGTAGGTATATTATTAATTAAAATTAATTTTACATTAAAAATATCATTTCACTTAAAACTTTTTGCCAAACCTGCCATTTTGGAAAGAAAAAATGGTTTTGTACACACGTTTCGACCGGAAGTGGCTAGAAAAAAATGGCACAAAAAAATGCTCCCTCGCCGATTTTGGCACAAATTTCAAGGTGAACAGATTAATATATGCCGGAATTGATGATATAGGTGAGAATAATCGCGAGGAATATTATAATAGTTTATTTTTGTTTTCCCCGATGGTACCGACATGGTTGAAAATTCGCCATTTTCAAACCCTTGGTCTGCCCACACCAAAATGCTAATTAAGGTTTTAGTCTTTGTATTGAATACAGCAATATTTATATATATCGCTTTTATCTTTGTCAAAGCTAAAAAAAAAAACGACAATCACGTAATTTGATGTGAAAATAGTAAGTCGAATGGGAGCATCAAAATCGGAAGTAGTCCCATCGAATCGACGCACGAGAATTTTGTTTTTAAATCTACCTACGCTGGCCACTCTGATGCCCTACTGTCAGTGCTCAAACCACTTGACTCTGGACAAATTTTGGTGTTTGACTGTGTTGACTAATGCTTTCTTTGAACAGCTGATTCCAGGGCCCAGTTGTTCAGAGCACAAGGTTGTTAGTAGTCCAATTGTTAACTATTCTGACAAGTACACTATTGAATGTTCTGTTATTTTTTCCTGGAAAAATGTGAGCAGCTTTTGCATTTGCAAAAGCTGCTCACATTTTTTCTGCAAAAATATTGGTGTATATGGCATATCAAATGATCAAAATTTTATGTTAAGTTAACTAACGACATCATTAGCTTTGAACAACTGGCCCCAGGTTGTCTGAAACACAAAAGTGCTATTAAAATTGTGCTTGCAATGTTGTATGTCTTAACAATATTAGACCTAATTTAATCATACTGTGATGCAAAATACTACATTTACCCTAAAACTTATATATCCAAAGTACATGTATTAAAGATGGAAACTTGTAATACAGATCCCATTACCTGGAAGTAACATAATTTTTGCAAAGGGAGACAATTTATCTGACTCCCATTGTAAAATTACTTCCCATTGACATATTGGTGAGTACACTATGTATTTGGACACCTTGACTTCTTACCTTACTAGTTCTAGAATTTGAACAAGTACTAGGCTTTAAAATAGCTGGATGAATGGCAAACAGTGAACATCCTGATGAAATGTCGCATTCTGTGGCTGTTCATCTTGGTCTTCACTGTTTGCTCAGACCTGTCAGTCCAAATACATTCCGTAAATACATGTATGGTTAAAATTAATTAATCCTGTGTACCAAATTTGGGGGAGAGGGGAAAGTCTTTTGACTGTTCGTGATAAATTTGGTAATGTTGAACATACAACATTTATATTTGAACTGTACATGTACAAATGCATGTATAAACATAAAAATAAACAAAACATACAATATGTGTCATATTGACTGATTTCTGTACCCACCAGTCTGCTAGACAGCATATCTGATTGCAAATCCAAATTTGAAAGGCCATGATTTCCAGCCTGATTCCAGCCACATTACCTTTGTGTGAATTCATCAGGAAGTATTTTCTATGACCATTCTGCCTTTTCCACATATCCATTAACCAGTCTCCTTTTTCCACTAATCCAAGAACCAGTCTCACTTTTCCACAGATCCAAAAACCAGTATCCCCTTATCCACTAATCAAAGAACAAGCCTCTCTTTTCCACTGATCCAAGAACCAGTCTGCCTTCTCTGGTCCGAGAACCAGTCTCCCTGTTCCACTGATCCAAGAACTAGCCTCCCTTTACCATTGACCCTTGAACTAGTCTCCCATTTCCACTGATCCAGAAATCAGTTTACCTTCTCCACTGATCCAAGAATCTGTCTCCTTTGTAGCTCACCTTTCACGTAGTGACGAGGTGAGCTTTTGGGATAACTTTTTGTGCGTCCATCCGTTATCTTCAAACGGCATCTAAACCAATGATCGGATTTTGACCAAACTTCACAGGATTGTCCTTAGGTGGTCCCCTTTCAAAGTTGTTCAAATGGTTCTGGTCCGTTGCACAACTAGGTCACAGGAGCCAAAAATAGATTTTTTTCACCCAAAACTTAAAAAATCTTCTCTGAAACCACAAGGCCCAGGTCTTTGATATTTGGTATGAAGCTTCAAGTGGACACCTACCAAGATTGTTCAAATTATAGTGCTGGGGCCAAAAATGCCCCCGTCCCGGGTCCCTTTGGTTTTACATAGGATTATATAGAGAAAATCTTTAAAAACCTTCTTCTCTGAAACTGCAAGGCCCAGGTATTTGATATTTAGTATGAAGCTTCATCTAGTGGACCCCCTACCAAGATTATTCAAATTATAGTGCTGGGGCCAAAAATGCCCCCGCCCCAGGGCCCTTTGGTTTTACATGGGCTTATATAAGGAAAATCTTTAAAAATCTTCTTCTATGAAACCTCAAGGCCCAGGTCTTTGATATTTGGTATGAAGCTTCATCTAGTGGACCCCTACCAAGATTGTTCAAAATATAGTGCTGGGGCCCAAAATGCCCCCGTCCCGGGGCCCTTTGGTTTTACATCGGCTTTTATAGGGAAAATCTTGAAAAATCTTCTTCTCTGAAACCACAAGGCCTAGGTCTTTGATATTTGGTATGACGCTTCATCTAGTGGACCTCTATCAAAATTGTTCAAATTATAGCCCTGTGACCAAAAATGCCCCCGCCTCGGGCCCTTTGGTTTTACATAGACTACCGCTCCCGCCAATAGGGGCTTGAAGAAGTATATTGGCTGCATGATGCTTCCACGCAGAGCTGAAAATCCGGCCCGCACACTAGTACTGGTAAACTGCTTAGAGGATCTAAGCCCGTCCAGGAACCGCAGTGCGAGGCGGACCGTCCATGCTAATAAACCCTATTGGTTTCATTTGGCGACAGGGCTTGAGATGTCATTTCATCTCAATGTCGGGTAAAAGTCCCACAAAATTGGAAGCAAAGTCTCCAAAATTACCTTTACAGTGTTGACGGGGACGTTAAACCTCAAATCAAACATACAAATTTACATAGACTAATAGGGAAAGTCTTTAAAAATCTTCTGTGAAACCACAAGGCCTAGGTCTTTGGTATTTGGTGTGAAATTTCATCTAGTGGGCCTCTATCGAGATTGTTCTAATTATAGCCCGGAGACCAAAAATGCCCTCGCCTCGGGGCCCTTTGGTTTTACATAGACTAATAGGGAAAGTCTTTAAAAATCTTCTGTGAAACCACAAGGCCTAGGTCTTTGATATTTGGTGTGAAATTTCATCTAGTGGGCCGCTATCAAGATTGTTCAAATGATAGCCCTGGGGCCAAAAATACCCCCGCCCCGAGACCCTTTGGTTTTACATAGGTTTATATAGGCAAATCTTTAAAAGTCTTCTTCTCTGAAACTGCAAGGCCTTCGTCTAGTGGACCTCTACCAAGATTGTTAAAATTATATCCCTCTGGCTTCAAATGCCCCCGCCCCAGGGCCCTTTGGGTTTACATAGACTTATATAGAAATAATCTTAGAAAATCTTCTTCTCTGAAACAGCAAGGCCCAGGTCTTTGATATTTGATGTGAAGCTTCATTTAGTGGACCTCTATCAAGATAGTTTATATTATAGCCCTGAGGCCAAAAATGCCCCCGCCCCAGGGCCATTTGGTTTTACATAGGCTTATGTAGGGAATATCTTTATGAACATCTTTTCTGAAACCGCTTGGCCTAGGTCTTTGATATTTGGTGTGGAGCTTCATCTAGTGAACCTTTGCCAAGATTGTTCAAATTATAGCCCTGGGGACAAAAATGTCCCCGCCCCGAGACCCTTTGGTTTTACATAGACTTATATAGGCAAATCTTTAAAAGTCTTCTTCTCTGAAACTGCAAGGCCTTCGTCTGGTGGGCCTCTACCAAGATTGTTAAAATTATATCCCTCTGGCTTCAAATTCCCCCGCCCCGGGACCCTTTGGTTTTACATAGACTAATATAGAGATAATCTTAGAAAATCTTCTTCTCTGAAACAGCAAGGCCCAGGTCTTTGATATTTGATGTGAAGCTTCATTTAGTGGACCTCTATCAAGATAGTTTATATTATAGCCCTGAGGCCAAAAATGCCCCCGCCCCAGGGCCATTTGGTTTTACATAGGCTTATGTAGGGAATATCTTTATAAAAATCTTTTTTTCTGAAACCGCATGACCTAGGTCTTTGATATTTGGTGTGGAACTTCATCTAGTGGACCTTTGCCAAGATTATTCAAATTATAGCCTTTGTCGATATTTGGTATGAAGCTTCACCTTTTTAGACCTCCCTCAACATTATGCACATTATAGCCCTTGGGTCAATAATGGCCTTCCCTGGGGCCCACTTGTTACTCTATGGATCAGGTAAGCGATCCAGGTCCATCATGGCCCTCTTGTTCTATTGATTCCTTTTCTATTGATCCGGTGAAGTACAATTATGTATCTTAGTACTGGGCCCTAAGATTATGAAACTTTTGTCCAAGCTCAAAACACTACACCATGAAATTTATCCTGTCCATAAATGCAGGAAGATTCCACTTTCGAGTACAGCTAAACTTAAGACTAGTTCAGCTTTTAAAAGCATATGAAGGTTTTGGTAATTCTTCGTTTTCTACACACACACTGTCCTGTAGTATGAAACCACCATTGGGACTGTTCAAAAGTGGTCTGAAGACCACTTTTGAACAGTCCAAAAGTTGGTATGAGTATAGGAATTCTACTGTATTAAGATACCTGCAAATGTGCTAGGCAGATGTTTTTTCTAATGATCTGTACCGAGGAAAAGCCTTGTTTGTTAGTATTTATGAGCAATATTTATTTCATCTGCCACTGATCTGGGTCATCTTAAGTTTGCCAGTGTCTAATCATACCATAAAAAAACCTTATAATTCAGAAAATTTGAGGACTTTCTATAATTTTCCAAAAATTTTAATAAATTTGTTTCCCAATCCAGTAACGAGTCCAAAAGGTGCAGACATAATGGCAAACAACAGTGTAGACCCTAATCAGATTGCTCCTTCAGGAGCAGTCTGATCTGAGTATGCACTATTTGTTTTGGCCAATCTGTCCCAATACTTGGGATCATTACGGCATGAGTCCAGACTTAATTTTACAGATAACCCTCTTTACACACAACTCTGACATCACAGCTACAAGAATAGCAAGGCTATAAATAACTGTTATCTGGATTTCATAAAAATGCATGTATGCATGGTTCATCTTTTTCGGTCACGTGGACAATAGCAGGGAAGATTCTAGATTACTTTGTTACTTTGGGTCAGTTGATAAACAATCGACCAAAAAACAGGCCTGGTTGCCATTGCTTGGAGAAATAGATTGGGCTGCATGCTGCATCCACGCAGACCTGAAGCTAACCACACGAGTACTGATAAAGCGCTTAGAAGGACTTAAGTACAAAGTGGTGTGAGTCAGACGGTCCAGTGCATATAAGCCTTCTTGTTTCTTTAGGCGGCAGGACTGAGATGTCATTTCATCTCAATTTCGGGTAGAATTCCCACAAAACTGGAAGCAACATCTCCGAAATGACCTAAATAGTGTTGATGGGGATGTAAAAATGCAATCCAAACAAACTATTGATGGAGGAACAAAAATTATTCTCACTGAAAAAGTATGCTGATTTAACTAAGGATAACATTCTGTCAACAGAAATTTGTATGGGGGCTGAATGGAATGAAATGCCTTACCAGCCATCAAGGTAAAAATTATCCTCGTATTCTATCAAGTACTTCCCTCGCCTATTCATCTGCTCTGGGCCCTGAGGTTATAAAAAAACTTTTCATGCTTTGCTCATTTGAGCATGATTTATAGCTCACCTGGGCCGAAGGCTTCAGGGGAGCTTATAGTATAGTGGGTCGTCCGTCCATCCGTCGTCCATCCTCACTTTTGAGCAGCTATATCTCTGCAGCCTGCAGGCTGATCTCAATCATTTCTCATCTGTAGCATGCCTCTGGTAGGGCATTGATAACAAACTTTCTTTCGAAATCGCTCCAAAACTTTGGTTGTTATGGCAAACACAAGGTCCCATAGACTTACTATAGGAAAATGCTTGTCATCACCATAGCGCCTTCAGTTTTGATCGGATCTTTCTGAAACTTATATGTAAGGTGGCTGGAGATAAAAACTCGAATGAGTTCTAAAACCGGCCAAGTCGGCCCATTTATCATAGAGTTACGTCCCTTTGATTGTTGAAAATGCCGATTTTTTACCTTGTCATCACCGTAGCCCCTTAAGTTTTGATCGAATCTTTCTGAAACATATGCAAGGTGGCTGGGGATAAAACCTCGGATGAGTTCGAAAACCGGCCAAGTCGGCCCATTTTTCATAGAGTTACGTCCCTTTGATTGCTGAAAATGTCGATTTTTGACCTTGTCATCACCGAAGCCCCTTCAGTTTCAATTGGATTTTTCTGAAACTTATATATAAGGTGGCTGGGGATAAAAACTCGGATGAGTTCGAAAACCGGCCAAGTTGGCCCATTATAGAGTTACGTCCCTTTGATTGCTGAAAATGACGATTTTTTAACTTGTCATCACGGTAGCCCCTTCAGTTTTGATCGGAACTTTCTGAACCTTGTATGTAAGGTGGCAAGGTAGCTGGGGATAAAACCTCGGATGAGTTCGAATACCGGCCAAGTCGGCCCATTTATCATAGAGTTACGTCCATTTGATTGCTGAAAATGCCGATTTTTGACCAAGTCATCACCGTAGCCACTTCAGTTTTGATCGTTATTTTTTACCGTAACTCCTTCAGTTTTCATCGGATCTTCTTGAAATTTATATGTTAGTAAGTTAGAGATAAAAGCTCAGACAAGTTTGATAACTAGCAATGCCAGTCAATTAATCATGGAGTTATGTCCCCCTGCTTGGCTGAAAATGTTGTCATCACTGCTGCCCCTTCAGATTTGATCGGATCTTCACTGAAACTTAACATACAAATAAGTCAGGCAGAAAAGCTCGGGGGAGTTTGAAAACTGGCGAGGTTTGCCTATTTATTATAGAGTTACATCCCTTTGATTACAGCAATTAATTGCTTATTTTTGACCTTGTCATCACCAGAGCCCCTTCAGTTTATATCGGATCTTCTTGAAAGTTACATATAAGCAAGTCAGGAATAAAAGCTTGAATGAGTTTGAAAACCGGTGAGGTAAGCCGATTCATCATAGTTACATTCTACTTGACCGGCCCCGATAGCTCAGTTGGTAGTGTGTCCGCTCCGGGGAACGGGAGGTCTCGGGTTCGATCCCGGGCCGCGACATACCAAAGTCGTTAAAAATGGTACTAGCTGCTCCTCGCTTGGCACTCAGATTTACGGGGTAGAGCTAGGACTGGTCGATCCAGTGTCAGGATAATGTGACTGGGTGTGGTATCATGTAATGTGTCTGGGACATGATACTTCATTGAGGCAGCACTATAAACGTGAGCACTGAGCTCCCTGTCGCAACCAGACGCCGTCGTGATATGACTGAAAAATTGTTGAAAGCGACGTTAAACCCAAGTTCACACACAATCACACACACATTCTACTTGATTGTAGAAAATGCTTACCATGTCATCACCTTTTCCTCCAATAAATCCTTCAGTAAAGGTTGGCACTTCCTGAAACTGAATCTGTTTGCTCAGGTGAGCGATACAGGACCATCTTGGTCCTCTTGTTTTCAATGCATATACTTGTTAAAATACAAATGAGGCAGTGTTAACCTTTCTACTCTGATCAGCAGAGAATGTCCTGCACATAAATTTTAAAATGCCAACAATTGTTTGCATTTTAACCCGTTTTGTAGCGGAAACCCAAAACGAGTACCCTGGCAAACAGTGCAGGCGTTCTGCGGCGTCTGATCAGGGCCTAAACTATTTGCTAAAAAGTTCAGCCATTTTCCAAATCAATTTTGAAGAAAACACAGCCTGACACCCCTAAATATTGAAATGGACTCCTGCTCTATATATAAGAAGGAAGATTCCATTTGGTACAAAAAAGGTTTAAAATTCATGAGCAGGACATTTTTCATGCTAATGGTGAGTTTAGCATGAAATGACTGCTCTGGTTAGATGAAAATTACCCGTTGTATGCGGGGAAACCCCTAAAGGGATACCTTGGCAAATATTGCAGACCTAGATCAGATGCCGCAGAACGCGGCGTCTGATCAGGGCCTACACTATTTGCTAACTGAATTTTCCGTCAAAAATAAAATAAAAACAAAAAATAGGCCTGACACCCCTCATATGACAAATGGACTTGTCCAACATATAACATTGGAAGAGTCCATTAGAATACAATGGGTTAATGCGACTAAGAGCTTTGTTGAACCTGATTTCTTAGCAGTCTATATAGAGATGGGAGATTTGAAAAGTACATGTACTATTGACTCATTATCTCAAACACTGATACTTCAAACTACTGTTAAGTCAAACTGAATTTCAGCCTTGCAAAGCAAAAATGTCTTCAGACGTATCGACACAGCAGCCATATCAGCCTGCACTTCCGCGCAATCTGTCAGTTGGTTTGAGCGCTATATATGGATAGTCATTGGTACAAAGTGAGAGATGACTTGTTTTCTGAGAAAACAGATGCCCCCTCCCCCCAACGCATACCCCTTTCAAAACAAGCTTAGTTTAACAGCAGCGCTGTGACCTTGAAAATAAGGTCAAGGTCACAAAAACCTAATAAGTTCTTCATCCCGACCAAATGTTATATCCATTCAAAATTGATCAGTCAACCTAGTAGTTCATGAGATATGCTGCACACAACCTAAATTTGGTCTAAATTTGACCTCACGGTCACCAAAATCTATTCAGTTCTTCATCTTGACCCAATATTATATCCATGCAAATTTGATTGAAATCCATCCAGTAGTTCATTAGATATACTGCACACAACCTTAATTTGCCCCACATTCGACATATTTAGCAGGGCTGTGACCTTGAAAATAAAGTCAAGGTCACCGAAACGTAATCCGTTTTTCATCCTGTCCCAATGTTACATCCTTGCAAATTTGATTAAAATCCACCTAGTAGTTCATGAGATATCTTGCACACAAGAACGTGTCACGCAGACGCATACGCCTGCGGGATTCATACCAAAATAATATATCCCCTTCCCCTTCGTTGGGGGCACATAATTGTGTCCTGACTAATGGGATGCGCAGACTGACCTGAGCCTTTTCCATGAGCGAACATGTTCAAACACAGCTTTACCAGCCGCGGGTTGTATGGAATACAAATTTCAAATTATTCTTGTTCAGTGGTCAGAAAATTATGTAGTGTATAAGTTCTTCTTGGACAGACTAGCTAATTTCGGCTTTAAATGCCTCATCAGTGATACTCCAATATTTTCAGAATTCCTCAATCATCGCTTTAGTCCCATCAGATGCAGGCCATCATGTTAACAAGTCTGTGTAATAAAAACCCATCTAAAGCCCACTTTATATAGAGAAAACTGTGGTTTACAGGGGTAGACATTATTTTTATAATTTCTACTCTAAGACGGGTTGTGGGTACTCATTAGAACCGCCTCAATGAGGCGGTTCTAGCGAGCACACAACCTATTTTTGCAGGATAAATAATTAAGCATCAAGAATTTTCATTAGAAAAGAAATCATTTTGGAGATGTAAAAAATTCACTATGTCTCATGGTGTGTGCGGAATCCTGGAGATTAACCATGTGAGGAATCCTGGAGATTAACCATGGAATATTAATAATGGTAAGTCAACAAGGACAGTTGTCAGTTGCTGGCAAAAGAATGTCCACCGTACTAGTCGTCCACTTTGTAAATCTAAATCTTCCCAGGAAAAGTACAGTACGGTCAACGTGACTTTCACAGTACTGATTGGAATGTTATCGCCAATACCAACCAGGGGCCAGTTGTTTAAAACTAACGGCGTCTTCAGTAATCGTATCGTTAAAACTTTGTTCATTTAATGTGCCAAATATACTTTTATTTTTGCAGAAGAAATACAGTGAAATTCCGCTATTAAGACCGGCTAAAATTAAGGTTTAAGCATATTTAGAAGGTTTCAGTTAGACTTTCTTTGTGTTTTCTACACCCAGTGGCCTCTTGTTAGAGACCATCGTAAAAGACCACTTTTGAACAATCTTAAGGGTGGTCTAAATTTTGGAATTTTACTGCTTTTGCACTATATAAGATATTGTGCGTGCTAGATCATTTAACAATTTGGCCACAAATGAGCTCGCTTTAAACAACTGGGCTCATGTTGATCCTGCATTCTATTGCACTCGCGTATTTAACGCGACGTCTGCTTAGAAAATGTCAAGTTGGTATTTGGTTGAACGCAGCTCGCAGCGCTTGTTGTATTGTCCAGGTAGGACAAATTTTTAACAAAGCGAATGAATAAATGCATTAGAATGTGGCTTTACGGTCGCAAATTACGTTTTACGGCTCCGCTTACGCGTCGCCGTAAAACGAAATTTCCGACCGTAAACCCACCGATTTACCTCCCCAAATGACAATTTTCAATACAGTTATCCCCTAGAATATTACAGCATCTGTTGGGTCTATTCCACTCTCATAGTTGTCAAGCAACGTATCAAGAGAATGCTACATAAAAAGACCGCCCATCCATGATATTTGCGTGCGTCGATATCTGTCCGTCAATGCGTTCGTCTGTCCCAAATCTCAAATCGCACATTTTTCTACACCATTTATCAGATTTTATGAAAAGCGAGGTTTTCTGAATATGACATGAATATGCTTATGACTGTGGATCGCGCATCCGACTGACTAAAATCGATCTTTTGCAAAAAAGAATTTGCTCGTCATGAGCATATAAGAATCTGATATGGGGTTGGTTCTGTTGTAGATGGGCGTTTCCAACCCGAGGGATGACCGTGCTGAGCGGAACCGAGGCTACGCAGAGGTTTCGCTCAGCACGGTCATCCCGAGTGTTTGAGACGCCCATCTACAGCAGAAACACCATATCAGATTCATTTTCTTACATAACACCGCCGAAAACTTTCATAATTTAACGTTTTATTTCTTGCGCACTATACATATGTAGTTTGTCCGGGTAAAAACACCAGGGTAAGAACACAATTTCTATTCCAGGCTAAAACCACGGATTTCCTTATCTGGTGTGCAAGAAAAGTCTTTCCTTTTAGAGTAGACCTAGACAAGAATGTTATTGTAAGAAATAACCTCCACTGAATGCGTTTCCATTCACCTTAAAAAAGGTTTTGGGTTCACTCACACTGCGTGTTATACACGGAAGTGTTATACACGGGATAGGCTGGCCATTCACTGTTCGCCGGCAAGTGTGATACATGTATGTAGTGGCTTGAAGAAATATATGGGCTGCATGATGCTTCCACGCAGAGCTGAAACCGACCCCCACACGAGTACTGGTAAACCGCTTAGAGGATCTAAGCCTGCCCAGTCAAAGCGGTGCGACCATGCTTATAAACCCTATTGGTTTCATTGGGCTGCAGGGCTTGAGATGTCATTTCATCTCAATGCCTGGTAAAAGTCCAACAAAATTGGAAGCAACGTCTCCAAAATGACCTTTACAGTGTTGACGGGGACGTTAAACCTCAAACAAACAAACAAATAAACATGTATGTAGTGTATCTTTCACAAGTGGTCATTTCATACGAGCTTCTAATGATTTTCACGAATCATATGATGTATTTGTTGTTTGGAGTTTTATGGCCCTGTCAACACTGTTTAGGTCATATCGAGCCGGTCAGTTTACCTAACCACACCGTAAAACCATACGAGGCTTATACATATAGGCGGTTAAACAAGTACAGTGCACATTCCTTCGTCAGAAACTTACAAATGACTAAGCTATGTCATAAATGATTTTAAATCGGATTTTATTACCGAAAAATAAATAATTATAACAGAAAACATAGGGTTGTCACGGACGGCATCATGACTTAACGCCGCGGTAAGCACGTGTTATTTCACGTCTGGTCTGTCATTTTTATGACATGACGATATCCACTAAAATCTTTTTATGGCATGATGATATCCACTAAAATAACGGCGACTTTATATGACAAGTCCCTTTCCCATGTGATTTGATTCAAATAATGTGCACTCAGCTCCCAGTGGGCACAAAACTGTTTGCAACGTCGCAGCAACCGCGACGTTGTTTAAACATCACGTTCCCAGTGGGAGCCTTGATTCTACCCCACTCTCGGCCCCCGCCCATCGGGGCTTCATGATGCTTCCACGCAGAGCTGAAACCGACCCGCACACCGCTTAGAGGATCTAAGCCTGCCCAGGCAAAGCTGTGCGAGTCGGCCCGTATATGCTTTTAAACCGTATTGGTTTCATTGGGCGGCAGGGCTTGAGATGTCATTTCATCTCAATGTCGGGTAAATGTCCCACAAAATTGGAAGGAACGTCTCCAAAATGACCTTTACAGTGTTGACGGGGACGTTAAACCTCAAATCAAACAAAATCTACCCCACTCACTCTTCTCCGTTTTAAAACAAGATGACAAGCATTTCATTATTAGTACAACAAAAAAGATCACCAAATTATGTAAAAATAACATTTTATTGAATTTTTCACATCACAAGCCACTCGCTGACCTCACACTGTAATGATGATGAATATGCAGATTTCACCTTAAAGAGTACAGATTTATTATTTTATTTATTTGCTTGTCCGTCGAGCTATTGTATGCTAAGATAAATTAGTATAATAAGTATATTTATAGAATATTTATTTGGATAAACGAATTATTGCATGGATAAGAAACCATAGAAGATACGTCATAGTGTTTTTGTGCGGGTTAACTAGTCCGTTTTCACTTTGTCAAACATATTCTATACTAAAAAAAAAATGTACTGTACTAGTTAACCGCTTATGCATAAGCATGACTTGGGTAACCTGACCGACGCGATATGACCTAAACAATATTGACTTGGTCGTATAACTTTTAAACTTTCAGAGAGAGAGAGAGAGAGAGAGAGAGAGAGAGAGAGAGAGAGAGAGAGAGAGAATTTGTTTGATTGGAGTTTAACGGCCCACTCAACACTCGGGTGGTCAGTTTTCCCGATATTCACACTTTACTCAGCAGCGGTGCGGTGCACAATCTTTTGCAGAGAGAGAGAGAGAGAGAGAGAGAGAGAGAGAGAGAGAGAGAGAGAGAGAGAGAGAGAGAGAGAGAGAGAGAGAGAGAATTTGTTTGATTGGAGTAACGGCACACTCAACACTCGGGCGGTCAGTTTTCCCGATATTCACACTTTTCTCAACAGCGGTGCGGTACACAATCTTTTGCAGAGAGAGAGAGAGAGAGAGAGAGAGAGAGAGAGAGAGAGAGAGAGAGAGAGAGAGAGAGAGACTCATTCTTGGGTCCATAGATATTTGGTCGTATCTCCAGATAACTGTTTAGGGAAAAAGATAGGTTTTTACTTATTTAATCTAGAACATGTATGTTGTGTGTGCTCATTAGAATCGCCACATTGAGACGATTCCATCATACATTTCTTTATAGAAGATTAAAAAGATATCCATATCTCAGGAACGGAATTCTATATGCATATTGCTTTCATTTTAAGGGGAATGGGAACACCTTAAGGGGAGGCAACTCCTGCAAAAGTATTTTTGTCTCCCATGTCAATAGGGGTCAACTCTCAAAGGAAAGAATTTGCTCCTGAGGAGCAAATTCTTTCCTTTAAGAGTAGAAACCTTTTTCAGCGGGACAGGGCTTACAGAAAACTGAACAGAAAGTCCCGAAAGTTGCCTCCCTTTGAAAAATGGCGGAAAAATGTGCTAGGTGTCCCATTCCCCTTAATCCCACGATTTTGATATTAACCCATATATGAAAATGGAATCTCGCACCTAATAAGTTTAGAGTGCCAGATTTGTGTTGTTAGCGATATGTTTTGCAAGCCCCGCCGTCCAATGAAACCAATAGGGTTTATTAGCATTGACAGTCCGACGCGCACTGCTTTGCCTGGGCAGGCTTAGATCCTCTAAGCGGTGTACCTGTTCTCGTGTGGGTTTCAGCTCTGCGTGGAAACATCATGCATCCTATCTATTTCTTCAAGCCCGATGGGCGTGGGCCAGTCCATGCATATAAACCTGTTGGTTTCTTTGAGATGTCAATTAAGAAATAGATCAGCTCTAAATCACAGTTTGGAGGTCAGTTGTAAAGTAAACAAATAACGAGCGCGTAGTGTGCGTAGCGCGCGTGATTTGTCTACTTACAACTGACCGACAAGCTGTGATTTATTACTCAACAAATCACAAGCTAGAGCTGATCTATTTCGATTCTAACAGGCTGAAAATCGGCAATAATGCTGTTGTTTCCTTCAAAATATCACAACTTTTCGCCATTGTGAGAAATCCCGCTAAAATTATCGACTGAAACCAGGGGTGACAGACAACCTACGTCATAGCAGAGATGTCGTACCCATTTCAGAAGCGGCCATATTGGTGTAATTAGGGTAAATAAAATGCATCAAACCAGATTTTTACATTACGAGTCTTCAGAAAACATACTTCAGCTGGTAACGAACAAAGTGAATGAATGTTTGAGTTTTACGTCCCACCAACAGCTAAGGTCATATGGAGACGGGACCTCGGTTTATAGACTCATCCGAAAGTCTGAAGAAGCCCGGGATCGATCCTGCGACCCCTGGTTTATAAGGCGAATAGCGTAACCACTACACCACGGAGGCTTCTGGTAACGAACAATATTTGCATCCCACCAGTAAGCTAATTCCACCTAGTAACATTGAAAAGGCTTCGATAGCTTCGCCACAAGATTTGATTCGGCGCTGTAAACAATGATAGTTCCGACATCATTGCCAAATCAGATTGTGTCGAATTATTTAAAGAAAATGCCACATTCTTGGACAGATTTCAGTATGTTTGATTTTTATGATCAAATGCACCGACTGCGTCGACTTGTTGTGACAACTGCCTTTTGTGTAGTAAACGCCGGCGAACCTACGAATGTTTATGACGTCACTGCTCTGACGTAGGTTGTTCCCCCTGGAAACACATGCATTTATATCCCTTTTTAACGTTTTCGATGTGAGAAAATGACGTTACTCCGTCCAACGTCAAGGAAATCGACTAGTGACGTCATAAATTGGCAGTTTTTAATGACGTCGCTCGTCACGCTCTTCGTTGCCGTAATTTGTTGTAGAATAAAACACAGTTATTTACTATTGCCTATATAGGCGCACTGTGTTAAATATCCTCTTAACGTCGGGTAAAATTTCCACAAAACTGGAAGCAACGTCTCCAAAATGACCTAAAACGTGTTGACGGGGACGTTAAACGGCAATCAAACCAGAATATTTAAGAAATGTATTTTATTTTTCTGCTGTTCATGAAAGTATGAACTCAGTGGGTCTCGTGCAAATTCATGTAAACTTTGCTAGCGACCCACTGTCGTTCATACTTTCACGAAAAGCAGAAAAAAAAGTTTATTTTTTATATTTACAATCTTTAATTAATTGTCTCTCATCATTGGGCGAAAAAAATGCTGATAGGGCAAACTTTTAGAGATGAAAAACATTTACACGCTGTTTTTCTACAAAGAGCGGAACAAAGTTGACGTCACCAATGCCGTAGATATTCATGGTTTAGACTAATGTCACTTGAAGTCACTGAAAATCATGTGACTCGACGCGTTCATTGAAGTATGAACTTTGTTTACATTAGACTTAACGCTAGAAATGTAAATATATATTTTTAAACCAAAAAGATATCCATAAGACATCCGATGTATGCTCCCCCCCCCCCCCCCCACTCCCCCCTCTCCCCCCCCCCCCCCCCCCGACACACACACATACACACCCCCAAAGTGATTCGAACTACCAAAGTCCATGGTCCCAAAGGTGTTAACCCTTATCTTGCTGTTCACGACAACCCCTATCTTTGGAAACAGTGTAGATCCAGATCAGGATCTACACTGTTTGGCATTCAGTTTATGAATTTGTAGCAATAAATTACATCAAGTAATTTGATTGGTTGATAGACAGAAATGGGTGTGGCTTAAATGAATATTCAGCAAGAGAAGGGTTAAGTATACCGGTATATTATTGGAGGTTAACTTGATATCACTGACAGATAAAATATGTGTGGTCCTTCCACGTGAAAACAATAACATTAACCTTTAACCTGCTGAATATTCAATTAAGCCACACCCATTTCTGACTTTGAACCAATCAGATAACTTGGTGCAATTTATTTTAACAAATTCATAAACTGAATGTCAAACATTGTAGATCTTGATCAGATGGCTTCTTCTTCAGAAGCCATCTGATCTGGATCTACACTGTTTGCAAAGATAGGGCTTGTCGCCTACAGCAGGCTAAAGGTTAAACACTTGAGAATAGTGTTAAAAAGATTTCAGTTGTCTGTTAAATTTCACTCGCTCTCAAAATATCTAGGCTAATTTAGTCAAAATCAACAAGTAACTGTCATCCGTAATGCCCACAAAATTCCTTGTCAGTTACTTTTGTGATTAAGGCGAACAGATACAGATAAACGATCATATTTTGGCTGCCATGCTAGTTGCTGCTGAAAAAGGGAGTACTTTGGTATTTGAACCCCTTTCTAATTTGAGGTTATACTTAAAGGAACAAATGTCATGATGTCACGTTTTTTCCCTGGGTACTCCGGTTTTCGCCCAGCTCTGGTGAACGATCTGCTCGAAATAAGTGAGGCCGTACCCGCCCCCGCACCCCCCAAAAATCTAAATAAATAAATAAATAATTAATATTAAAGTATTGAAGGAACGAATTTGCTCCCCACAGAGCAAATTCTTTCACTCAAGTATAATTCTTCATGTTTGTTTGTGTGTATTGGAGTTTAACGATCCAGTCAACACTATTATGTTCATTTTTGAGCAGGTCAGTTTGCCTGTCAACACTTTTCCTGGGCAGGCTTATACGTAAGCGGTTAACCAGAAGAGTGCACATTCTTTCGCCAGAAACTGACAACTGCCCTTCTTGACTCAGCGGAAGGGAGAGAATGTCCGTAGAAAAGATTGCATAATCAATCTCCACGAGAGACTGTTGCCGACCCTGGCAGGTATCGGATCCGTGTCTTCCTGATCACCAGTCAGACGCGCATCCGACTGAGCTACCGATGCCTTCGATACGAGGGCACCTTCTTGAAAGTGTGAAATCACTAATTTTTCAGTGAAGATTTATGACTGACCATCTATAGTAAAATAAGTCCTTAGTTAATTTGAAGAATGACATTGCTGGATTTTTTTCTTTGCCTAACCAGATCAAAGAGGGCTGACCATCTTTTTTTGAAACTGTATATATTTATGTCAAATTCTTGTAAAATAAATAAATGTTGTGTTTAAGCCATCATCCTCTATTTCCCCCCCCCCCCCCCCCCCCCGAAAATCATAGTGGTGAACGATTTTTATCCTTGTCGAAAGTTTGATGAATAAATCGATCGCAAATCTAAAAGACTGATTGAGTGGCACGTATACTCGTAATCCGATTGGTTCATTACTATAGAAGCCCTGGAGGGACTTCTAACTTCACCACTTCTGACTTCTTACTTCATTACTTCTAACTCAATGCCTTCTTACTTCCGACTTCTCACTTCTAACTTCCGACTTCTAACTTCTGATCTGACTTACATCCGAAGTTAGAAGTCGGAAGTTGGAAGTAAGTAGTCATGAAGTTAGAAGTAAGAAGTCATGAAGTTAGAAGTACTGAAGTAACAAGTCAGAAGTGGTAAAGTTTGAAGTCCCCTTCCCACTTCTAACTTCCCACTTCTAACTTCTGACTTCCGACTGCTAACTTCTGATCTGACTTCCGACTCCTTACTTCCTAAGTTTGAAGTCAGAAGTTAGAAGTAGGAAGCTAAAAGTCGAACGTTAGAAGTAGGGCGTTAGAAGTCGGAAGTTAAAATCATAAAGTTAGAAGTAAGAAGTCATGAAGTTAGAAGTATTGAAGTAAGAAGTCAGAAGTGGTGAAGTTAGAAGTCCCTCCAGGGCTTGCAAATGGACTTCTAACTTTACCACTTCTTACTTCAATACTTCTAACTTGATGACTTCTTTCTTCCGACTTTCTACTTCTAACTTTCAACTTCTCACTTCTAACTTCCCACTTTTAACTTCTGACTTCCGACTTCTAGCTTCTGACTTCCGACTCCTTGCTTCCGAAGTTAGAAGTCAGAGGTTAGAAGTAGGAAGTTGGAAGTCGGAAGTTAGAAGTAGGAGGTTAGAAGTCGGAAGTTAAAAACATGAAGTTAGAAGTAAGAAAGCATGAAGTTAGAAGTAAGAAGTCAGAAGTGAGAAGTAATGAAGGTAAAAGTTAGAAGTAAGAAGTCATGAAGTTAGTAGTAAGAAGTCATGAAGAGAAGTATTGAAGTAAGAAGTCAGAAGTGTTGAAGTAAGAAGAAGTTAGAAGTATTGACTGCTTACTTCTAACTTCATGACTTCTTACTTCCGACTTCTCACTTCCGACTTCTGATTTCCTACTTCTAACTTCCGACTTCTAAGTCTGAAGTAAGAAGTCGGAAGTTAGAAGTAGGAAGTTAAAAGTCAGAACTTAGAAGTGGGAAGTTAGAAGTCGGAAGTTAGAAGCAGGAAGTTAGAAGTAAGAAGTCATGAAGTTAGTAGTAAGAAGTCATGAAGAGAAGTATTGAAGTAAGAAGTCAGAAGTGGTGAAGGAAGAAGTCCCCTTCTGACTTCTAACTTCTTGACTTCTTACTTCCGACTTCTAACTTCTCACTTCCTGCTTCTAACTTCCGACTTCTAACTTCTCACTTCCTACTTCTGACTTCCGACTTCTAACTTCTAAGTCTGAAGTAAGAAGTCGGACGTTAGAAGTGGGAAGTTAGAAGTCGGAAGTTAGAAGCAGGCAGTTAGAAGTAAGAAGTCATAAAGTTAGAAGTAAGAAGTCAGAAGTGAGAAGTAATGAAGGTAAAAGTTAGAAGTAAGAAGTCATGAAGTTAGTAGTGAGAAGTTAGGAAGAGAAGTATTGAAGTAAGAAGTCAGAAGTGGTGAAGTAAGAAGTCCCCTTCTGACTTCTTACTTCTAACTTCATGATTTCTTACTTCCGACTTCTAACTTCTCACGTCCCACTTCTGACTTCAGACTTCTAACTTCCGACTTCTAAGTCTGAAGTAAGAAGTCGAAGTTAGAAGTAGGAAGTTAGAAGTCAGAAGTTAGAAGTCGGAAGTTAGAAGTAGGAAGTTAGAAGTCGGAAGTTAAAAATCATGAAGTCGGAAGTTAAAAATCATGAAGTTAGAAGTAAGAAGTCAGGAAGTTAGAAGTCACAAGTCATGAAGTAAGAAGTTAGAAATCATGAAGTTGGAAGTAAGAACCCGGAAGTTAGAATTAAGAAGTTTGATGTCGGAAGTAAGAAGTCGGAACTGCAGTTAGAAGTAAGAAGTCATGAAGTTAGCTGTAAGAGGTCATGAAGTTAGAAGTATTGAAGTAAGAAGTCAGAAGTGGTGAAGTTAGCAGTCCATCCAGGGCTTCCATACATTACAGCCAAATGCTTGTCCCTGTGTTCTTTATTTCTTTTTTTCTCCAAAATAAGTCTTTTTATATACTTTTTACGCCACCCACTTTTCCCAACAAGGAAAATGAGAATGCTTGGTATGCCCTATTTAAGCAAGAAAAATGTTGATTTTTTAAGTTCTTGACATATATTGTAA
Source organism: Lucinisca nassula (assembly GCA_963580285.1). Classification (NCBI taxonomy): domain Eukaryota; kingdom Metazoa; phylum Mollusca; class Bivalvia; order Lucinida; family Lucinidae; genus Lucinisca; species Lucinisca nassula. Next base: position 20,632,859 of record OY757016.1, on the reverse strand, counting down.
GGTAAATATTTAATTTGTTTTCCCTGAAGGAGAAGCTTAAACAGAGCCAGTAATCCATGGGTTCAGTGTACATTTTTATACCCCGACCGAATTGGTTTGGGGGATATAGCGAACAGCCTGGCGTCCGTCCGTCCATAGACGAAACCTTGTGATGACCATAACTCCAATACCCTTTGAGATTCATTGATGGTACTTGGCACATTTGGTAACAAGGCTGAGACGGTGTGTCATGCACAAGAACCACAACTCTGGGTGCCGTGGTTTTTGAGTGATCGCCCCTTTCAATAAAATAGAGTGACTACCTTGTGATGGTCCATAACTCCAATACCCTTTGAGATATATTGATGACACCTGGCACAATTGTTCACAAGGCTGAGACGGTGTGTCATGTGCAAGAACCATAACTCTGGGTGCCACATTGATGGTACTTGGTACAATTGTACATGAGGTTGAGCAGGCATGTCATGTGCAAGAACCAGAGCTCTGGGTGCCCTGGTCTATTTTAGTTAAATCCCCTGGCAATATAACCTTGTGATGGCCATAACTCCAATACCCTTTGAGTTATATTGGTGGTACTTGGCCCCAAAAGGTTGAGACGGTGTGTCATGATTAAGAACCACAATCTGGGTGCTAAAGTATTTGAGTTATCACCCCTTCCAATATAACAGTATGACCACTTTTTTTGTAGTCACCATATCTCCAATACTCTTTTAGACATATTGATGGTACTTGGTATAGATATACATGATGTTAAGCAGGCATGTCATGTGCAAGAACCACAACTCTGGGTGTCCTGGTTTTTAGTTACTTACCCTGACAATATAACCTTCTGATGGCCATAACTCCATATATTGATGGAACTAGGCACAATTGTATACAAGGTATCGGAGGCGCAAGAACCACAATTCTTGGTGTAGATATTTGAGTTATCTCCCCTTTCAATATAACAGTATGACCACCTTGTGATCATAATATCTCCAATACCATTAGAGACATATTGATGGTACTTGGTACAGATACACGTGAGGTTAAGCAGGCGTGTCGTGCACAAGAACCACAATTCTGAGTGCACTGGGTTTTGTTATCTCCCCTGGCAATATAATCGTGTGATGGCCATACTCCATTACCCTGTGAGATATATTGCTGGTACTTGCCACAATTCTATACAAGTTTTAAAGACATTTCATGTGCAAGAACCACAACTCAGTACACCAGTAGGCCTTCTTTGTGCATTGGAAATCTTGAATCGTCATCATGTTGAGAATTGTTTGTTTGATTTGAGGTTTAACGTCCCCGTCAACACTGTATAGGTCATTTTGGAGACGTTGCTTCCAGTTTTGTGGGACTTTTACCCGACATTGAGATGAAATGACATCTCAAGCCCTGTCGCCCAATGAAACCAATAGGGTTTATAAGCATGGACGGACCGACTCGCACCGCTTTGCCTGGGCAGGCTTAGATCCTCTAAGCGGTTTACCAGTACTCGTGTGCGGGCCGGTTTCATCTATGCGTGGAAGCAACATGCAGCCCATCTATTTCTTCAAGCCCCGATGGGCGGGGGGCCACATCATGTTTTAGAAACGATCCTAGGTATCATTTGGTGAAAATAGTCTCAATAAACATTAGATAATATATAAAATCCTGCACATGTTGCAGCAATATACTGTGGGCTTCCCTAGTGCATTTAAATTCTGGTTTTTATTCGTTCTCCTCTTTCTAGAGCCGTGCAACTGCACGTGAGAATGGTGTCAACGGAAAAAATAATTACTTCCGACGCATGCTTGCCTGCAAGACAAATGGACACGTCTGACATGTTCCCGCCATTTTATGAGGTCACCTGTTTCCGGTACTGTACTGACGCCACCTAGCGGGCAAGGGAAATAATCGGGTAGATAACTCCGTAATGCGGTTCCTTCAAATAAAAAAAAATCCTATTTGGGTGGATTGTTTATCAGTCGACCCACAGTTATAAAGCGAAGTAGCTCTTTAATGCTGAAGTCCACTTGTCCATCACAGACGTGGGAAATCCAGCTTGTTTGCTTAAAGTACAGGAATTTTACAGTCTAAGTCCCCGTACAGTGCTCTCAGTGGTTTGATTCATTAAGTGTATGGGGTTTAAAATAATATACAGTAAATTTCGTATATTAAGACTACCTTTGGAACTGTTCTAAATGACCTTTAAGACCACTTTTGAACAGTCCCAAAGGTAGTCTCTGACCAGAGAACGCTGTATGCAGAAAACACAGAGAAAGAATTGAGAAAGAATATCTGAAATAATAAGGTTTTCTTAATTGTAGGTGGTTTCCCTGTATTTTGACAAAAAATTAATCTGTTCCTAAACGTCGTGGAAACAAACTCAAAAGTCGACGAACACTGTAGATTCCCGACTGTGATCCGTTCATATCTCCAAAACGGTTAAATTCAGATGAAGGTTCATTACGCGACCTAGTGCATATCACAATCAAAGCACTGTGAGTGCTGATGGAGCGTAGCTTTGGTAATTTGATTTAGCGTCTGATTGGTATTTTAAATCAGGTTCGTATAGATCCAATGAACATAGCTGTTTGAAGCTATTCTGGGCCAATAGCTCGTGGTAAAGCAACAAGACCTATATTTAAATTAACTCACGCTAAGGTGTAGACCCCGCAACAACCATCACGAAAACACGCCTGTACAAATACATTGTCAATTTTTCGGCAGAAAAAAAATGGAAATTTCAAGATACAAAATTGTGATCTTTTCTTACCTCTGCTCAAAACATTGATTGCGGGGACTTGATTGAACCGCCTTGACAAGGCAGTTTTATCAAGTACCCACAATCAATGTTTTTGAGCAATATAGCAACCATGCAGTTCTACAGTTTACTCGAAGATTTCTGCTGAGCTACAGTTCGTGCAATAACTGCGGCATGCGCAATTGTTTGGCGGCTTTAAAGTTATTTTATGTAATGGGTTTGAAAAATTACCTGGGGTGGGGGGGGGGGGGGGGTATTTATCTTGCATTAGCATTCTCATTGGTTACATCTTGATGACGTTTATCTTCATGTCAACAATTATCATATTTTCCCAGCGGTTTATAAGTTATACATCCGTAATCAGTCTTTAAAAATTGCCTCGGTGAGGGCTGTTTATAAAGCTATCTGGCATTAGACAATATCATTAGCTTGATCTTGTCAATTTACATCTGCATGCAAAACATTGTAAAATATACCCGTCGGTTTGAAAGTTATACGACCGTGTCAGTGGGTGAATTTTTACCTTGCCGAGGATAAAATAAAGAAATTGGGCATTCAGGATCGCGTTGGTTAGATCTGTACATTACCTATCTGTATGCTAACGGTTGTCAAAATATTCCAAGCAGATTAGAAGTTACACTTCGAAATAATTTTTCAAACAGTTTGCCTAGGCGAGGCCGTTTGTAAAGTAATTTGGCATAAGGCAATTTTGGGGTTATGTATTGTCAATATCAACATGTATGCCGAAAATGATCAAAGCCGGGTTTTGATGTTATACTCCGTATTCATTTTTTTATATTATTTTGCCTCGGCGAGGCCATTTATAAAGTAATCTTGCATAAAACAGCATCATAGGTTAGGTAATTGTCAATATCAATCCGAATGCCAAAAATTATCGGAATATTCAGACAGGTTTGAACATTATACTTTGTTAACATTTTTCTAAATATATATTGCATCGGCGAGGCCATTTATGAAGTGATCTTGCATACGACAGTTTCTTGGATTAGTTATTGCCAATATCAATCCATAGGAATATTTGAAGAGGTTTAGACATTATACTCCGTTATGACGAGGCCAGTTATGAAATAATCCGGCTTTAAGGCAATTTCTTTGGTTAGGTATTGTCAATACAGCACAGTGCACAGTCTTTTACCGAAAACCAACAACTGTCCTTCTTGAATCAGCGAAAGGGATAGAATCACCGTGGAACAGATTTCAAGATCAATCTCCTGGAAAGAATGTTGCCGAACCCGGCAGGTATCGACTTGCGTCTGAGCTGTCAATTTGCTTTCTACATGGTCACATGCCTAGGACGCAGACAAGTCGCTTTAAACAAAGTAACATTGTCCCCCCCCCCCCCCCCATTAACCCATACTCTGAGTATATGTCTAGCAGCCTTTTTAGCAGACCCAGATCAGACGCTACAACAAGTGGCGTCTCATCTGTGTCTAAACTGCAGAAATTTACTGCTTATATTGCCTTTCTCCTTAAAATTTGACGTGCTCCTATCCAAATTCATTGACTGGATGATTCCAGCTGTCTTATTTTGGTGTTACATTATCGACCCACACCGCGTACTTTTAACCCCATTTTAACGAATGGAATCCTCAACCTTATGTCAGTATGGAATGAGTTCATTTTAAAATCAGGGATGTCAGGCTGTGGCTTCTAAGCAATATTTTGCAAACATGGCTGAACCTTCTATTGGTATGCAGTGTAGGTCATAATGAGACTCCGCGTTCTGTGGTATCTGATCTGGGTTTGTCCTGTTTGCCAGTTGCCAGGTTTGGGATTTTACGGTACAAAATGGGCTGTAAACTGGGTTATATGAACTGAACTATAAAAAGATTAGACTGCTACACAGTTCATCTATTCAAAATATTAATCTATTCCGTTTGAAATAGGTGGTCTGTGAAGCAGTCTATAAGTGGATACCGCATGGCGTAATAATCTACACTGTTAACACGGGGCTCTATATTCTTAGGTCATACGCAGTAACTCCGAAAGTAGTGCCGAAATCACTTCTCATTCCACTGGAGCTACGCTGCTACAGCTACGCTCCAAAAACGGCTACTTTTCCGATGATTGTGATAATTTATCTTATTTTAACTCGAAACATAGGTTGTGGGTGCTTGTTAGAGGTTCTTAACGAGTACCCACAACCTATGTATTGGAGCAGAAATATTACTTATGTAAACCCCTGTAAACCCCAGTTTTCTCTTTATAAAGTGGAGTTTAGAGGGTGTACATTTCACAGACAGGTTAACCTGACGTAGTGTCCCGAATTTAAATCAAGAAAACATCACAAAATGTCTTCTGAAATAACACCCGGAGACCCATGGAATTAAAGGGTACGTCTACTACTTCACCTTTACCTGTCCCAGCAGCACACGTCGCTATGGCAACGTCAAATCAACGTTGGTGCAACGTCCTGATCAACGTCGGTGCAACGTCCCGACGTTGCACCGACGTTGATGTGGACGTTGCATAAACGTCATGAAGTTGCGCCGACGTTGTGACGTCACAGTTACGTCATGGGTAGGGGCTTAAATTAACTTTTGTGATGTCATGTTAGCTTCTACTTGGTAAGTCAGCATTGATAGTAGGGACATAACATTTTGAAGAAGTTGTTTCCTCCTGAAAGAATAACACCAGCAGGCACATGACGTAAATGTGACGTCACATCAACGTCGGTTCAACGTCATGACGTTTATTCAAGGTCACATCTACGTCGGTGCAACGTTGTGAGGTTGCACCGACACGACGTTGCACCGACGTTGATTTGACGTTGCCCTAGCGACGTGTGCCTGCTGGGACCATTCCCTTGATGGATTTTCCGTCCTTTTTTTTTTTTAAAGGAAGACAACTTTCGGGACTTCCTCATCGCTTTTTCCATAGGCTCTGTCCCGCGGAAAAGGGTCAACTCGTAAAGAAAAGAATTGGCTCCTACTGACATGGGAGACAAAATACTTTTGCAGGAGTTGCCTCCCCTGAAGGTGTATCCATTTCCCTTTAGAGTAAATTACAAATATTGGTTAAGTATTCCCGTTTCGGTGGTATTTAGACTATTTCATGGCCATAACAATAATTTAAACTGATTTACCAAAGTTAGTTGGCCAGGTAACGGGGTATTAAATGTCAGTGAAAAAGTAATCTACTCTTCGATTTTAGTGATTTAAGATTAATACCATTCATCAACTTGAAATGAAGTTAAAGCAACTATTTTGCCAAGTCACCGCACTTCTTTATGAGGTATTTGGATTAGTTCACAATAAGGTCTGGATTTCACTCTCAGATCGGTACACCATTGAGACGTCAATCACATTGTTTGTTTGAGTTGAGGTTTAACGCACCCGTCAATTTTGGAGACGTTGCTTCCAATTTTGTGGGACTTTAAGCCGACATTGAGATGAAATGATATCTCAAGGCCTGCCGCCCAATGAAACCAATAGGGTTTATAAGCATGGACGGGCCGATTCGCACCGCTTTGCCTGGGCAGGCTTAGATCCTCTAAGCGATTTACCAGTACTCGTGTGCGGGTCGGTTTCAGCTCTGCGTGGAAGCATCGTGCAGCCCATATATTTCTTCAAGCCCCGATGGGCGGGGGCCGGTCAACCACATTGGAGTAATAGACTGAGCTGCATGGTGCTTCCGAGGTCTAATCCTGCCCTCCTTAAACCCAAGCGGTTTCTTTGGGCGGAGAGCTCGAGATATCATTCCATCTCAATGTCGGCTAAAATTCCCACATACTTCAAAATGATCTAATGAGTGTTGATTTGTTTTGGATTTAATGACATGTCAACCCTTAAGGGTCATTTTTTGTCATCTCCCAGAGAAAGGGAGAAAAGAGATAGAAGAGACTGTAGAGGAGATGAAAGTGAGGGACAGAGGAGAAAGAGGAAAATGAACGAAAGTGTAGAAACAGAATAACAACAGTCCTCTTCTATCCATAGCTGCCGCAAGGACAGCTGCCGCAAGGACAGCAGGCCTTGTCCAACTGTATAAGCCAATATCAGATGGACGCACCAGTGACACAAGATACACGTTACCTTTGCCTCACCCAACTTGCCCCTAAAGAGTGTTGAGGGGGACATAAAAACCTCAACACAAACAACAATTGCTGTCTGCCTTGATGTCAGCGGGTTACTTTAAAAGTCATTGTTGTAGAAAGTGTGGACCCAGATCAAATCTAGGAGCAGTCCACATTGTTTGCCTGTATGCAGCATACTGAGATTTTATTGAAAACAATTTTGTTGTTGTTTTTGTTGTTGTTGTTGTTTTTCATTTTGCACATGCGTAATAAGATGCATAAGGAATCAGTACGCCATTGACGAGACTATACGAGCTTCAACAGTTCTAACCTTTTCTCTGAGTTTACTATTAATTCATTTTCGCGTATAAAAAATTGGATTTCAGACCAAAGCGATGACAACGACAACAACGACGATGAAAACGATAACAGCAGCATAAACAACAACAACCTTAGCGACAACAACAAAAACAATGTCCAGTTAACTCACCTATAATGTTATTGTAGATCATGTGGTATCTACAAGCACGTTTTGGGTCGCCTTATTATCAATCGACCCCAAAGTTACTAACTACATAAACCGGCCCCGATAGCTCAGTTGGTAGAGTGTCCGCTCCGGGGAACGGGAGGTCACGGGTTCGATCCCGGGCCGCGACATACCAAAGTCGTTAAAAATGGTACTAGCTGCTCCTCGCTTGGCACTCAGATTTACGGGGTAGAGCTAGGACTGGTCGACCCAGTGTCAGGATAATGTGACTGGGTGTGGTATCATGTAATGTGTCTGGGACATGATACTTCAGTGAGGCAGCACTATAAAAGTGAGCATTGAGCTCCCTGTCGCAACCAGACACCGTCGTGATATGACTGAAAAATTGTTGAAAGCGACGTTAAACCCGAATTCACACACACACACACACACACACACACTAACTACATAAGTCCCGGGACTCAGCATCATGAAAACACGCCTATATAATTTTGATCGCCTTGAACCCCACTTTTATATGGTAAAATTGGGGTTTACAGGGGTAAACCTTATTTTTTCTTATTTCTGCTCTAAAATATAGATTGTGGGTACCCGTCAGAACCGCGATTCTAATGAGTACCAACAATCCATATTTTGAGCAGAAAAAAGAAATATATCACATTTTTTCTTCTTTAGGGGAATGGGAACACCTAGCAGATTTTTCCGCCATTTTTCAAAGGGAGATAACTTTCGGGACTTCCTGTACGCTTTTCTATAGGTTCTGTCCCACGGAAAAAGGGGTCAACTCTTAAAGGAAAGAATTTGCTCCTCTGGAGCAAATTCTTTCCTTTAAGAGTTGACCCCTATTGACATGGGAGACAAAAATACTTTTGCAGGAGTTGCCTCACCTGAAGGTGTTCCCATTCCCCTTAAAATTTTCGAGTTTTTTTCTGCGGTAAAGTTTACAATGTATTTGAATAGGTGTGTTTTCGTAATGGGCACATGTTCCCAACCTACATTCAATGGCAATCGACCCAGCAGTGCTCTCAATGCTTTGATTTTTCCTTTTCGTTTCAGTGGCGATACGGCGTATTGTCGCATTTTTATCATACTTTTTCGGGAACATTACGATAAAGTAACAGATCCATGTGACATAGCACATTTTAACCCTAGGCCCCCGCCCATAGGGGCTTGAAGAAATATATGGGCTGCATGATGCTTCCACGCAGAGCTGAATCCGGCCCGCACACTAGTACTGGTAAACCGCTAAGAGGATCTAAGCCTGTCCAGGAACCGCGGTGCGAGGCGGACCGTCCATGCTAATAAACCCTATTGGTTTCATTCGGCGACAGGGCTAGGGATGTCATTTTGTTTCAATGTCGGGTAAAAGTCTCCAAAATGACCTTTGCAGTGTTGACGGGGTCGTTAAACCTCAAATCAAACAAATCAAACAAAAACATTTTTAACCCGTTGTATGCTAGTGGACTCCATTGCTATATGTTGGCCTATTTTTTCGTTTTTATTCTATTTTGACGGAAAACTGTGTTAGCAAAATGGTGCAGGCCCTGATCAGACGCCGCGGCGTTCTGCGGCGTCTGATCTGGGCCTGCACTGTTTGCCAAGGTACCCTTTAGGGGTTTCCAGCATGCAATGGGTTAAAATACTTCCATTATGAAACATATTCATATTTTCCTTATTTCTTCTCCATAGATTGGAAACGCTCGCCAGAGCCGCCTCAATGCGTTTAAATGCGTAAATTGCTACGCATCTGGCGGAAACGCATGCTGCCTCCCATATTCGTCATATTTCCTTGTTCAGTTAATAAAGCCACTAAACTTTTGTCCATCTTGACATGCGTATAGTAGTTGAAACATGCGGTCTGTGAATGCCCGCCCGTTACCTGATCTGGACCTGTCCCCTACTTTTAGACTCTAGTTATTACAAGAAGACATGGGTCTTTTTTAATCAGAACATTGCTAACTAAACGAACTTGCAAATGGTCATGTTGTTATCTGTTCTAACAATTCCAGAAAAAAAAAGATGGTGGTATTTTTGTTGAAAAAAAAATGAGAAGCTGTTACAGTAGCTTTTTGCGCTATTCATGTTTATTCAAGGAAAATATTATAAAGGGCATATTGAGCATCGTTATCACACTTTTGTAACAAAAATATCAGTGCAAAAGTTTTGGCGATATGTAAACTAACGAGAGTGTTAGTCCCTGCTTTACGACGTGTGCGTCCAGTGAACGCCCTGATCAGTCTTCGCTATTTGTCACGCCATGGGATTGACCAATGACATTGTGGAACATAATCGATAGCTTAATGTAATCTATTCAGGGTCGCTCGGACATTTTTTTTTCCTTGAGCAAGACCATAAATTAGGATGTACCCTGATGAACTCGAGGCACGGCACTCGTGTCAACAACTGAACGTGACAGAAAGCTGAAATTACGCTTCCTGGTGTTAGATCGAACACGCTATTGAAATGTGATTGAATTGTTCTTGATAACGAACGACAAAGAATCTCCATTTAGGGCCCGTGTCAAGTAGTGCTGGAGGTTATTGAATAATGGTCTTCATGTTGTTTGGTAAAATCTGTCAAATTCAAGTTTGCGTAAACTTGATAAACTTCAATGGGTTTCATAATACAGTGAAATTCCACGATTAAGACCACCTAAAATTGAGACTAATTCTGCTTTAAAAAGCTTATTTAGAAGGTAGCAGTTATTCTTTCTTTGTGCTTTATGCACACAACGTCCTATTGTCAGGGACCACATTTGGGACTGTTCAAAAGTGGTCTAAAAGACCACTTTTGAACAGTCCCAAAGGTGGTCTTAATATAGGAATTTTACAATACTTTCATCCATCCAAAACATAAGACTAGTTCAGAATTATGAACCCGCTCTCAAGATGCATATAACGTGTGTCCGAGCAGAAAAAAAAATCAAAGCGCCAAAAGGCACTGAAATGACAGATTCTGTGAAAACCCAGTGCTTCAGCTGAAGGGCACGACCCGCCGGATGCTTTTAGCTTTATGAGTGTAACCATATATGGGTATGGCGGCCATTTTGGTCATGTGACCTGGACCTAAAACGGCTCCCCCAATAAAAGCGCCTGATCGTAAGGAGCAAAAATATATCTTATACTTTAGTACTGTATTCTGAATGGTTTGCAGGATAAAATGCATTCTCACTTTTCCAATACAAAAGCATATGTGTCAAAGTTTGACCTAGGCACGACGAAGGTCAAGGTCAACCCAGGGTCACCATTTTAGCAGTTTATGATGGGCCTACGTCCCAGATGCAATTTATCAAGTTTCGTGGAAATCTGCCCAGTGGTTCTGGAGAAGACTATTTTTGAAGGATTTTTACCATATATGGCTTGGCGGCCATTTTGGTCATGTGACCTGGACCCCATGAGCAAATTTTGGTTTCCCCCATCCCATAGAGGCCCCATATGAAATTTGACTTCAATCGGCCCAACGGTTTCCGAGGAGAAGCAGTTCGAAAATTTTCACATTTTTCGCCTCGGCGAGGCTATACTAAATGGAATGTAATATTTCGCAAGTTCATTGGTTAGATCTCATTGATATCTTTCAGTATGACGAAAATTGTTTAAATATTCCAAGCGGTTAAGTCACTATCACCAATTTTCACAAACGGGTTACGGACGGACAGACAGACTGACAGAATGACACGGTGATTTTAGGGCACTCTTAGAAAATCAACCGACTTCAGTCGGTCGCTTTTCTGCGGGTCGTGCAATTCAGATTTACTTTCTTAAGTGATAAGGACAATGGCGCTGGAGTGCTGATTTTTAGTTTGGTTCACAAAACTGAGGTGAATCGGCTGTTAAACACTTTCATCTTCGTTTTACTTGGACATTATAAATAAAACAACATGCAAATGACTACCCAGCAGGCACACGTCGCTAGGGCAACGTCAAATCAACGTCGATGCAACGTCTTGACGTTGTACCGACGTTGATGTGACGTCACAATTACGTCATGTGCCTGCTGAGATAGTTGCCAGTTTTATGACAACACATAGCCGCAACTTTCTTGTAAAAGCTTACACTTGTTGACTGAGATGTGTTTCGCGGCTTAGTCAAGAACCTGCCTTATGTCGTGCGCTACAATAAAGGAAAACACTTTTTGTGCGATGTTTGAAGTTTTGCGGCATGTGACTAATTATTTATCACAACATTGTGCTTACATATTCAGTTATTTAGACCTATATAACAGAATTGGACAGTGATAACTGTTAGGAGTTTATTATTGCTGGCTTGCTACCGTACGGTGAAGTTTCTAGCGTCACGTACTTCGTATTTAATTAGGTCATGTAAGTGTTAGGAGTCTGTACCCTTTCAGCCCTTTATAGCCAAGTACAGATGTAAACAGTGTAGAACCTGGTGAGATGGCTCATAATTATACACCGCATTCGGTTCTACATGGTTTGACATGCTATTGACGACTATTGACTAGACACCCAATTTACATGTGTAGAATGGACGCGTACAAATTCAGTGACTGAAAAGTGAACTGGAGAAACTCGAGGGTTGAAGGGGTAAAATCTTAACCTGGCCTGTAACTGTTGTGTGCGGGTCAGGACCAGACAAAGCGGCTTGGCCGATAATCAAAAGTTAAATACAGCTTACTATACGGTCTATTTTCTTTAATTTCAAAGTTTATCTAGTTACTTAAATGGTGTGCACTGATTGTAGCTCTATACATATTGTTGTTTTTTTTCTAAAAATAAACAAAGGTACTTTAATGGCTTATTGATACAAATATAATTAATCATAACCCATTTTGTACTGAATGTAATATTATCACTTATCTGATGAAGATTTTATTTCGAAATCCCGGTTCAAAATTAAGGGGCGTCAGCTAGAAATATAGGAATTAATTTAGGAAAAAAAAATGGGCAAACTTTCGACAACAGTGAAGCCCGCAGTGAAGGCCGTGGTTAGACGCCGCCTCCAAGATTCGCCAATGACCCATTATGCGGTCGTCTGTATAAAATGGGAACTTTTCTTATGCATATTCAATTAACTTTTCCCGTTTTGTTTGTAATTTAAGAAAGATCATTTTTGTATTTTGATTACAAATGAAACAAAACATGTAATCAAAATGCGGAAATAATGCCATGAGAAATTAGTTTTGAGACAGCGAGCATGAAAAGTCAACAAACAACGGACTATTTGCGCGGAGTCATATTTCAAAAGTAGTGGAAGCCGGAAGTTCGGACGTTAAAATTGTAAACATGCAGCACGACGAAGAATGACAGAAAGAATCTGTCATTAATAAAGCATCCTATTTCACACATCAAGAAAGAAAGAATCTGCACTCCTCGGAAGCAAATTCCCCCCCCCCCCCCCCCCCCCCCCCCCCCCAAGTTGAAAAAGATTTTTTTTTTTACACATTTTCTTATTGTGCGCAATATATTTTCTGGCTAAGAAATAAATAAATATAACTTGCTCTATACCAATTATGTCATATGACCGGCTGGAATTTGAACCTTTAGTGACCGGGCTGGGATTTGAACCACCTGGTCTGCAGCTAGACAGGCTGCCGACTGCGCTGTGGAGCACCGACCTAATTAAAGAAATGAATGTAATTTTTCAACGTCCATTGTAGTATGAATAAAATCGAGTCTGGAGCAAATTAAGGGGTTCATTTTTATTTGCTCGTGACCTGAAGTTGTTCACACTTCAATGAATGTTAAATACATTGTTTTTAATACTTATACAGTAAAATTCCTATATTAAGACCACCTTTGGGACTGCTCAAAAGTGGTCTTTAAGAACATTTTTGAACAGTCCCAAAGGTGGTCTCTGACCAGATTGCACTGTATGCAGAAACCACAAGAATAACTGCAGCCTACTAAATAAATTTTTAAAGCAGAATTCGTTTTAATTTTAGGTGGTCTTAATAGCAAAATTTCACTGCATTTACATTGTAGGTATGCTTCTCTCACAAATAGGAGTCTTAATGAAAGAGCTTGATACTGAATTGTTGAATCTTAACATAAGAAAATAGCCGCCAGAAGAGATGGCAAATACCCCGACCAAAAGCCAATATGGCCTTCAGAAGACTGTTCACAAACAGAAAGTGCACCAGAATTAAAATACACTAGTAAGCCAATAGTATATTTTGTATATGTAATGTTTATTGAGACCTAATGATACTCAGGATAGCTTCTCAACATGATGAAGATCTAAAATTTCCATTGCACCAAGTACGGGTATATCGAGTCGTTGTTCTTGCACATGAAATGCCTTTTCAACCTTGCATATATAATTGTCTTAAATTATCTCAAAGGTATTGGAGTTATGGCCATGATAAGATTATACTGTCAGGGGAGGTAACTCAAATACCAGGGCACTTAGAATTGTGGTTCTTGTACGCGACACGCCTGCTTAACCTTTTGTATATCTGTGCCAAGTACCATCAATATGTCTCAAAGTGTATTGGAGATATGGTGATCACAAGCTGGGCATACTGTTATACTGGAATAGGAGATACCACAGCACCAAGAGTTGTAGTTCTTGTGCATGACATGCCTTCTATACCTTGTATACAATTGTGCCAAGTTCCTTCTATATATCTCATAGAGTGTTGGAGTTATCGCTATCACAAGGTTATATTGTCAGGGGAGATAACTAAAAACAGAGCACCCAGAGTTGTGATTCTTGTGCATAACCCACCTGCTTAACCTCATGTATATCTGTACCAAGTATCATCAATATGTCTCAAAGGGTAATGGAGATACGGTGATCACAAGATGATCATACTGTTATATTGGAAGGGGAGATAACACAGATACCATAGCATCCAGAGTTGTTGTTCTTAGGCATGACACATTGTCACAATCTTGTATACAGTTGTGCCAAGTATCATCAATATATCTCAAAGGGTATTGGAGTTATGGCCATCACAAGGTTCAGTTGTCAGTGGAGATAATTAAAAAAAACAACAACAACAAAACAAAAAAAAAAACACAGGGCATCCAGAGTCATGGTTCTTGCAGATGACACATCTGCTTAACCTCCTGTACAATTGAACTAAGTACCATCAGTATATCTCAAAGTGCATTGGAGGTAGTGATTCTACTTACTGGAAGGGGGGATAAGTCTAAAACCATGGCACCCGGAGTTGTGGTTCTTGCGCATGACACGCCGTCTCAGTCTTGTGAACAACTGTGCTAGGTACCATCAATATATCTCAAAGCGTATCGGAGTTTTGGCCATCACAAGATATAGTCACTCTGTTTTATTAAAAGGGGAGATAACTCAAAAACCACGGCAACCAGCGTTGTTGTTCTTGCGCATGACACGCCGTCTCAGCCCTGTGAACAATTTTATCAGTTACCATCACAAGATAGTCATTGTATTTTATTAAAAGGGGAGATAACTCAAAAACTTTGGCACTCAGAGATGCGGTTCTTGCGCATGATACGCCGTCTCAGCCTTGTGAACAATAATTGTGCAAAGAACCATCGATGAATCTCAAAGGGTATTGGAGTTATGGCCATCACAAGGTTGCGTCTACGGACGGACAAACGGACGAACATCTGTTCTAACGAAATGACGCTTATGTGACTGATTTTTGGCTGAAGTTGATTATATGTGACCATTTTTTTTTTTAATCTTATGTGGCTGTCACTTAAAAAACGATTTTTACTGCTTATGTAGAAATACATATTAGATGACTACTATTCAATTGGAGTTACAGTCACATAAATTTTATGGGTAGCTTTGTCCATAATATGGACATCCCCGTAATTTATGGGACGCGTGTCTAAAACATATGTGACTTAATGTTCTTATGTGACTCCTGTCCATGCATTTATGTGACTGAGTTAAGTGGCCATTGATTTAAATAATAGTTTCAATGCTCTTGACTTGTTCTGACTGAATTTACAATCAAGTAATAATAGGTCACTTTAAATTTGGACAGTGTCACATACGAGTAACTACCAATTGAAAGGTCACGTAAACACTTGGAGAAAGGTCGCCTAAAATAGCCGTCACATAACCCTTTAATTCGTGGGTCCGAACAGACGGACGGACGCCAGGTTGGTCGCTAAAATCCCCCGAACCTATTCGCTCGGGGGATAAAAAGTAACAAGCACGAAAATAAATATCTCGTAACAGTACAGTCTGATTCGAGTGCCCCCGCCCATCGGGGCTTGGAGAAATAGATTGGGCTCCGAGGTGTTTCCTCGCAGAGCTGAAACCGACCGCAAATAAGTGCTGGTAAACCGTTTAGAATGTCTAAGCCTGCCCAGGCAAAGTGGTGCGAGTGAGACCATCCATACACATGCATATAAAACGTATTAGTTTCGTTGGGCGGCAGGACTTGAGGTGTCATTTCATCTCAACGTCAGGTAAAAGTCCCAAAAAATTGGAAGCAACGTTTCCAAATAACCTAAAGAGTGTTGACGGGGACGTAAAATCTGAAATCAAACAAAACGCGTCTGATTCGAAACAACAGCTGTATTACAAAATAAAGATACATTGTGAATTATTGTCTGAAGACGTTTGTTGTTCCTTTATGAGGCGGAACAACACACATGTTAATGAGCCAGCGCACGACAAAACCTACAATAAGACGTGCGCCCATCGAAGACTCAGATCAGCCTGCGCATCCATATAGTCTAACCGGAGACTTCTCTTGCTGCATGGAGGAGCATTGGGCCCTTAACTATCTTTAGAGCACACAACGAAGACTCTGATCAGACTGCGCATCCGCGCAGTCTGATCTGAGTCTTCGTTGTGCACATGTCTTATTGTAGGTTTTGTCATGCGCTGGCTCGTTTATTATCTTGTTATATCTAAATCTTGTAAAATGTCAGGTGAGCATTTCCTATAAAGTAACATTTAATCCAAGTTTGATGAACACCTGATTAGCATGACAGGTTTTAAAAGATTTTTAATAAGATATTGCCGTCGCGATTAATTCATTTGTTATGAATCTGTAAACATTTTATGATATTTGGTCCGCCGATTATCAAAACTTCAAAGGCATAAAGAGATTTCAAAGATGGCTTATTTGTTTGTTATTTTTTGGTCTTATGTTTTATCCTTATTTTTATTTTGCTGAACGAGAAAAGCTTTTGTTGTTTTGTAATGATCATATATATAGATAGTGCCGGTTTTGAGGTAATCTGTTAAAAACCCTCACAAATCACCTCTTCAACCAGCACTATCTATATATAAACACATCTTACCACATATATATTTTACCGCAGTATTTTGAGCAGACAGATAAACCGACTATTACATGTCAATTTATCTTTACCACACTGATAGTTGGACATCAAAGTCCAAAAGGGAAATCACCTACGGACTATTTCAGTATTTAGAAAACCATTCACTGGACAAAAAACTAGTCATTTATTTACGTTCAATTTCTTACTATTCTAGTACAAGCCGTGATAGCCGAGTGGTCTAGATGGTTTGGACTGTAAATGGTGGGGCATGAGTTCGAATCCCGGTAATGACATAAAAATCTTTTTATAATGGAACATTGAATAAAAATGATGACAGCGTAATCGGTTTCAATAAAAAGCGTTTCTAAGCGATAAAAATGGGTTAAAAAAAAGAAAAAAATACAAAAAAATCCTGATAACACTGTAATCGGTTTAATTAAGAAAGGTTACTAAGCAACTCGTAGAGAACAACAAATAATTAAAAGTAATATCCAAAATCTGCTCCGATAAAAGTCGCGGATAGACACTATATAGAAACATATTAAAAAGAATTTTGAAAATTCCACTTTGGGGCAAAAACTTTAACCCCTCCTGAAAGTGCCTTTACATAATCCAATGACCACCAGATTTTGCACATATAACAAGACTTTAAGGCTGTATAACATATTAAAATTCCAAGTTCCTATGACAACTTTTGGAATTTCAGAAAGTCTTTGAGTCTTCCTAAAAGTGGAATCCCATCAACCGATTAGTCTCAAATTTTGCATATGTATTTGGGTTGCATATATACATATTATCACAAAATTTCAAAGTTCTAGCATCATTTTGGAATTTCCTGCAAGTCTTTGAATTGTTGTAAAATAACATTGGTTCAACTAATTACCACCAAACTTTGTACATATGTTTCAACATACAAAATGCACATTCTTATAACATTGTAGGTCGGAAGTGAAGCAAAAAAAAAAAAAAATATTAACTTTCATATTTTGGTGGTGGGTCATTTACTATTGTAATTTTATTGAATAAAATCAAGCATTTTCTATCTTTTTTTTCATTTCATTCTTCGCTTGAGCCTTACCTTCCTCAATAAGTTTCTTTCTCTCACTTTCACTCAATCCTGTTTGTTTTGAATGTATATTGTCTTTGAGTTTATTATATTTGTCCAACTCATCCAACACAAGTTTAAATTCATTCTCAGATATCTGTCCGTCTGTCAAAGCCTTAGAAATCAAATCCTTTATACTATTCAACTTACTATCAGCAATAGTTTTAATCTCATAATGTTTCTGTGCTTTTGAAATCATTTTACGCCTAATTAGTTTAACACACACACCCAAACTCCCACACACAACAGCACCAATCTCTAAAGGCAACATAATTGGAACAGCCAATCCAACACCTGCCAAAATAACACTTGTTGATATCAAACCAGTATCAACACCGTCGGTAATATTTATACCTCGTTTATACTTTTTATACAATGCTTTTCTCACATCTCTCTCATTAATTAACGTCTTCTCTATCTCAGATATCTTCTGTAATCTATAGTTCTGCCCATCTTCAACAGGCAATTCAGGATATAATGGTGCAGTAGGTTGTTTCATTTTTTTCTTAATAACATATATTTTTTTTATTCAATAAATAATTCAATTATCATCGAAGCCACAGTATTAACACATGTAGCATTATTAGTCTGACAAACAAAATCAATTGCATCACCAGCCTCAACCTTTAACGGTGTATCAAAGTTATCGTGTTTTCTTAAAATATTATTCAATGATATATCATATCCTGCTTGTGGATTTCCATTAATTGCAATCGCCACAGACACATCGCCTTTTGTTCTTTTACTCGACAGTCCAACACCTATTATCTGGCCAGGAAAGTTCATCACATATCCAACACCTACTTCTCTACCACCATCTCCAAAGCCAAACACTTCATTCTTCTGTAAGGAACCTTTACTCTCCGCACAAATGCTTATCAATTTTCTGTCTGACATATTATCAACCTTATTATATAATAATCGATGATTGAGATACATATCCCGAAATCTATCTTGAAGTCCTGTATGTCTATCATTCAATGTATTTATTTGTGTAAATGCTTGACTTCTCATATTAAATATTTCTTGTTTCAGCCCCAATGCATCTACGTGTTTTCTCTTAGCACCAAATATACTCATTTTTTTTTATTATAATTATATAATTTCCAAAACGCAATTAATTGGTAGATGATTAATTACCTTGTTGTTATTTTCATCCCTGATTTCTAATTTCAATTCTGCTATAGCATCATTCACCAAACACTTATATTCTGGATGCTCAAATCTCACTGTTGTTATCTCTCCAAACTCTTTATTTTCCACTGGAACAACAGCCAACACAGTACTCGGCATACCATCTAAATAATTATTTGAAGTATTAATCTGTTCCAAATGAACATACAATGATTTATAAACAGCAAAATCTACAGCTCTCTCACCATAATGAGTTTCATTAACAGCAAACTTTCGCTTATTTCCAAACCCCAACATTTGTTTTAAGCCCTTGCTTATCTTCAATTCATCCGGTGTAATTAAAGAAGCAATTCCATTTGTTTCATTTACAGATAATGTAATATTATTACTTTGAAATAAATCTGCTATTTGTTGGAAACTATAATAACCATCTATAATCTTATGAGGTCTCTCTTTAGTCTTCTGCAAATATTCATCAACAACATTATACCATCCAACACCATATGTTATAGATTTCAAACCAATACGTTTATTCCCATCTCTGTTATCAATGTATTGTTGCAAGTTTATTGTCTTGTCAATATTCGAAATTGTATGATACATTTTTATTTTTTATATATAATCAATAATAAAAATGATACCTAAAGAATTCAAGTACAATCCCAATGCATCATATAACCCCAATACTAAATATACCGAAAAGAATATTGAACTTATAAAACAAACGATTTATGTTAACAAAGACGACCATTTTCCAGTAACGTTTCCCGACTTATTTCAAAACTATCAAAATCCAACATTACACACCAATGAACCGTGGAATACATGGCTTCATTCATCATTTGACTGGTGGCAATGTCAATTAAATTTTGCTGTCTGGTGTGCCACTGCAGGATGTGGTGTAAGTTATCAAGATCATTTGCAAAACACTTCAGGACTAACTAAAACAATATATACATTTCATGTTTATTATTGTATTGCTCGTATTTTGAAAGAACTTAAAACACCTTTACCAACAGATGAATCATTTTGTTATTACAAAAATCCATACGAAAAAGCTGTCTATCAAAAGTTATGCAATGAATTCAATGTTTCACCTAATACAGATTGGAGGCAAAAATTAGAAAGTAGTTCTAAATGCAGTGGTCTAGGGAGTTACACACAATATTTTAAACCAAGTGGAAAATATAGACAAGAACATCGAAGTGAAGGTCCATTCTATAATCCAAATGATAAAATAGAACATACAGTAGATATAAGTGACGCCTGGACAATGTTTATATTAGACAAATCAGAAGGATTAACAAAAACAGGTATTGAACGAATTAACGAAAGTATTAGAATGTTTGTATGGGCACTATTAGCAGCACAATCTCAAACACGTGTAGAAATTCTAAAAATAGGCACAGGATTTGATGCTCAGAAACAATTTCTTGCTAACATTGAAGACGCTATTAATAGTCCAGTTGATTTACCAAGTCAAATACAAACATATCAAAACACACTCAAATATGCAAGAAGTAAAGTAGATTTTGTTTATGGTATTGGATTATATATGTCTCCCAGTGATATGGTTTTACAAGTTGGTACTATCGCTGGATATAATAATAAAATTGTAATTGCAACAGAAAATCAAACACTTGGTTTCAATAGTGATGTAAATGTTAAACCTGTTGCATCTGCTACACAACCTGCAACTATACAAGGCACACAAACAAAGAAATCTCTACCAGATTATCATCAACAAGCAGTTGATTATGCAAAGAAACACAATCTGTCAAAAAGTTGGGTTGATGGTGCTGGTACCTCCGATGCTAGAATAGCAGATTGGTTTAATCATCACAAACTTGCTAACCAATCTACTACAAAGAAATCTCTACCACAATCTCTACAAGGCACACCAACAAATAAATCTCTACCAGAAAAAAAAGAAGCCATACAACATGAAGACAACAAAACAGCATTAATAGTAGGAAGTATAGTAATTGGACTATTAATTATGTATGAAATTTATTAAGTTCTTTTTTTTCTTATAAACTCTCTCGCAGATGCATATAACAATCCAGCAACCAATACAACTAATGCCCATAAATGTTCTCCAAACCAACCAACAACTTTACCCGCAGAAGACAACAACCAAGACACAATAGAACCAATAACACCTGGTAATGCAGTAGCTACTTTTCCTGCAAGGGTAGAAAGTAATTTACCAAGATTTGATAATTGTTTCTTAACCCAATCTTTAACACCACCTTTTGGTGGAGAAGGAGGGGTTGAAGTAGTACCACCACCAGTAGGAATAACAGCCTCAACAATAACTCCAATAATCATTCCAAAAGCGGTTAAAATACTAACAATTGTAATGCCTTGTTCTCTGAATAATGTTCTAATTCTTTCACCCAATGTAGTGTCTTCTTTTAATACTTTGTTTATAGTCTCTTTGATTCTATTTACCTGACTACGTAGTTTTTCTTTATTAACATTAATAACTTCCAATCTTGCACTTCTCTCACTTTCTAACTCTTTGATTCGACTACTTATCCTTTCTATTTGAAATTCATCATTGTCTGCTTTGGCTTGTTCTAATTTTGTATTTTCTTTTGCTAAGTCTTTATTTGTTTCATTCAGTTTTGCCAATTCATTTGCTATCTCTTCTTTGACTGTTGTCATTGCATTTGCTATTCCATCAATCTCTCTTTTTGTCCAATCTGTTTGTGTTTCTTGTTCATTAGTAAATGATGTCTCCAATGTTTTCACAGCAGTTTCTACATCAACTGTTGTATTTAATAGTTCTTGAGTTTGTTCTTGTGATGATATATCTTGTAAAGGTATTTCTTCTTCTGTTTGTGTTATTTGAGTTCTCGTTTGAAGTAATTGTGTGAATGCTTTTCTACCTTCTTTAAGTCTTGTAGCAGATGGTTTAAAATCATCTACACCTAATACATTCCTAACAAAATCAACACCATATTTCCTTTGCAAAGTATTAAATGATAAAAATGTTGCTATTTCATCTGGTGCATTGGAACGATAATATGTTAATGCAATATTCTTTCCACCTTCATCTTTAACATATAACATTGGTCTCCCTATATCATCTTTCTTGAGAGACAAACCTTTGATTTTACGTTTAGGTTCTTCATTCCTTTCGTAAAATCTATCTATCATGTTTTGACCTATGCTATTACGCAGAGTTTTCCAATCATCACCGGTTAAATCATTCAAACCAGCAAACTGACTATTTAATGTTCTCTGAAACTGCTCTTCATCTGTAAAAGATGTTTCTGCTTCTTCATCATAATCCTCCCTGTCATACTCAGGATTTTCATATTCAGCCATTATTTATTTATTATTTAAAAATATTTTTTTATCTTTTAAAAAAATGTCAGCTTACGGAGATAAACTAAACCCTTACAGAAAATTAAGAGAACCACGAGGTGTGAGAGGTATCCGTCAAAGTGTAGTAATAACAAATAACCCTTCAACTATTGACCAAAATCAACAATTATTAGTGAGATTTCCTAATCTAAGTAGTAATGATGTTATTGTTCCCGGAACAGTCAGATTAGCATTTGAAATTGAACTAACCTCTAAAGATGCAAATGCAACTGTATTTCAAAACATAGGAAGAGCAATAATTAAGAAAACAACAATTAGAATAAGTGGAAATGAAGTTATGTCCATTGACGATAGTGACATCTATCATTGTTATATTGATTTATGGAAGACTATTACAGAACGTGTAAATATGGTATATCAAGGCGTTGGCAAAGAGAACATGTTGAGACATAGAGTGGGTGCAGGAAACGCAACAGCAGATAAAGAAGATCAAGCCATCGCAAAAGCATATGGAAACAGGTTTTGCATCCCACTTGATTTTGAATTATTGGAAACCCATATGCCATTTTATCAAGCAGGACTAGGAGATAGACTTGAATATGAACTTACATTCAATGATTATAATAAAGTAATTAAATCAGGCGATGCAACTTCAACTTATACAATCAAAAATATTTGTTTGGAATTTGATATTGTTTCTGATACTGAATTAGCAAGACAAATAAGACAGCAAGTTGATGGTAAAATGGTTATTTTGTATGACAGAATACTAAGACACAGAAAAATAACTAAAAACAAATCTGATACACTATGGAATATCAATCTAAATGTTCCTGCAAGAAGTATGAAAGGAATTCTTATGCTATTCGAAGATCCTGAAAGGGCCAGCACAGAAGAATATTATAATCCAGAAATTACAAAAGTGGAAATGACAATAGAAGGGATTCCGAATCAATTGTATAGTCAAGGAATGAAGTCCCACCAACACTGGGACGAAATAAATAAATTCTTTGCTTTGAATTCAAAAAGAAACAAAGAAACAAGTATGGTCGTTAAAGATTTATATTTTACTGATACAACAATAGAAAAATATCTAACGAACAGGTATGCTTTATGGTTGGATTTACGTTCAACTGATGATAATACACTTCATGGTTCTGGAAGAAGAATTGAAAATGCATCAGAAGGTATTACAATACAAATAACGAAAGAAGCAGGAGCAGATGAACCAATCAATCTTTATTTGTTTGTTATACAAGATGCACAAATCAACTTTGAAGATGGTAGATTTAAAGAAGTCAGTTATTAATATTTTTTTTTTTTTACAAATAAAAATGGAACTACCAAAATATCCTCATTGTGCTATTATATGTGGTCAAACTGGATGCGGGAAAACAGAGTTTGTCCTTGACCTTTTGGAAGAGGAATATCGTCAAGTATTTAAACATATTGTTATACTTTGCCCAACCATTCAATGGAACAAGGCTTATAAAAATCGTGAGTGGATTGGTGATGTCAGGAAACCTAAAACAAAAAATATAACAATTGTTAATCCTATTGTTAATGGAGAAGAAAAACTACAAGAACTACTAAGAATGTTCTTTAATAAATATGCTGGTCATTCTACTCTCTACATTATTGATGATTGCAGTGCAACGAAAGAACTAACAAAGAAAAAAGATATGTTATCAGAATTAGCATTTTCTGGTAGGCATGCAGAACAATCAGTGTGGGTTATTTCGCAGAGATATAATTCTGTGTTAAAAGATTTAAGAGAACAAACAAAATGGCTATGCATGTTCTACACAAAAGATAGAGATAGTTTTGAAAATTGTTTAAGAGAGAATGATGTTATTCCAACTTTGGAAGAACGACAGAGAATAAAAGAAGAACTGAAAAAAAAGAAGCATCGTAAGTTAATTTTGAAGACTGACCAGCCTACTGGTTATTGGTTGGTTGATTGATTATTTTTTTAGCAATGATTAAGTAATGTTTATGCAATGATTAAGTAATGCTTATACAATGCTGTAGCAAATCTTAAGTAATGCTTATGCAATGTTTTAAGTAAAATAGCAATACTAAAAAACAATGCTGTTAGAAATATTATCAATCACTGCAATCTTATCAATAATCATAACAAACACTGCAATCTTATCAATAGTCGGATATGCGATGTTTTATTTTTTAAAAATAAAAAATAAATTACATAAAATAAAAATGAATGCTGAAGAATTATTACAAGACATTGAATGTGAAAGCACAGAAAATAATGAACAAGAAACAAAACGTGAGCGATTATCAGCCATTGTTGCTGGTGGTGGTAGTAAGCAGTATCTTGGTAAAGACTTACAACTATCAGACATTGATACAATGACAGCAGAACAAATAAACAAACTTTACTGCAGATATGAAGCAAGATTGGGAGCAAGTATGACTAAGACATTAGGTAATTCTTTTATTAGCTTATATGTGGTGGGTGTATCAAAGTATTTCAATGTTGTTAATCCACCTAAACTGATACAAGACTTAGAGGAAGACCCTTTTATCAATCACGCTTTGACAAGTTCGTGTTGTGAATTGTATTATAGATATGGAATGTACCTTGCTCCATTAACTGCAATTTTAACAACAGCAAGACATATTGATTTTAATAAAAAAGAAAATATCTCCTTAGAAAAAAATGAGTGATACTGAAGTTAAAACAAAAGACCCAAGACGAGTATCTGCTGGTAAGAAAGGTGCAGAAGCAAGAAAAAGAAATGCAGAATTAAGAAGAAAGGAGACTGAAACTATAAAGAAAGAAAACATGGAATTAAAATCTATAACAAAAGATGATGAAGTCGGCTCTCCAAATTCACAGAATATAAATATATACAAAAATTATATACCATTATGCATAACAGTTGGAGTTGTTGGAATAGGATTGTATATGTACAAGTCTAAACAAGTTGTACCACAACAACCTATGATGCAACAACCTGCACCTATTATACAACAAAAAGAAATTGACCCATTTGAATTTAATTAATTTAAAAAAATAATATTCTCATTAAAAAAAAATGACAACCTCAATAGACGGAAAACAAATTGCAAACATGTTATATCATGCCGGAGTGGAAACTGTATTAACTGTTGGATATTCAGAATTAGGAAGAAAACTATTGAAAAGACCACCACCAAAAGTAGATTTTAATATGACAGATATTGGTATGTTGTCAATTGATATATTACTTGCAATGGCAACAAAGGATATGCTTGTTAAGCAAGGTATTATTCCTGCAGATATTATGAAGTAATTTTAATATTTTTTTTTTTCCATTATATAAAAATGGCAAGTGCAGTAGCATTAATGGTTGGAGGAGCAATTACAAACGCCTTAGCCTTTTCAGGTAGTAATTATTTATTTTCACATATGGGTAGTAATAGTGATGAAGAGAGAAAAAGACATGATAAGGCGATGGAACAATTAGAATCAGCAACAACTGCGTGGAATGAGAAGAGAACACAAAGATTGGATTTTATTAATGAGCAACTGAAGAAGGAACATCATGCTGTGGATGAGTTCAGTGATGCTGACACTGCTATGAAACAATATTATTATATTACAGGAAAACAATTGCCAGATAATTTATCCACACCATTACCACCAAAACCTACATTAAGTGATTTTTACACTCCATCAGAAGACCAGAAAAATAGAGAGATTGCATTTGTTGTTGGTGGTATGGCATTGACAGGATTTGTTGCTTGGAAGTTGATGTAGGTAAAAAAAAAATTATTTTTTGACATAATCTTTCTTTGGAAAAACTAAATCATAAGCATGATATTTATTTTTTTTATTATTCTTACATGGTTTCAAACCAAGTGGTCTTACATAAAATGGTGGTTCTTTACCTTCTATCTTCTTTGTGAGATGTGCAGGACTCCATACTTCACCATTGTCTTTGAGAGTTAAAATTACACTCACACCATTTTCTGTGTTAATTTCTCTGTAGTCGGTGATTGTATAAATGTTGTTGATTTCTAAATCAGTCCATTTCTTTGTGTCAAATTGACTTTGTTCCTTTAACAGCTCTTCAAACTCTTCTTTTGTAGGTGTATAGTCAACATCAAGCAATTGTGCTATATTTTGCGTTTGTGCATTCTTTGACATCTTTTTATATATAAATATTTTTTCTTAAATATAAATAAATGGAGAAGATATACTATAGTCCAAAAGGTTTCTGGAAAGGACACTCAGCTGTTGGTAAGTTAGCAAAAGAAGCAAAGGTTAGTCAGAAACAAGCATTAGAGTTCTTAAAGAAACAAGCAGTATGGCAAATATATTTACCTGCACCTAAGAGAATAATAAGACCAAAATTTGATGTGTCTGCAGAGAATGAAGTTCATCAGGCTGATTTGTTGTTTTTACCTCACGATACTATTGGTAGGAAGACATACAAGTATGCATTGACAGTGGTTGATGTTGGAACAAGATATAAAGAAGCCGAACCTTTGACGTCGAAAGATAGTAAAGAAGTTGCAAATGCTTTTGAGAAGATTTATAAAAGACATTTGAAGTATCCTAAACTATTGCAAGTTGATCCTGGTAGAGAATTTATGAGTTCCGTTTCAACTTTGATGGAAAAGCATAATACCAAAATAAGAAGAGGTAGAAAAGAAATACACAGAGACCAAGGAATAGTAGAAAGATTTAATAGAACCTTAGCAGAAAGATTGTTTGGTTATCAGTATGCTAAAGAGATTGATACTAAAAAAAGAAACAGAGAATGGGTTAAGAGATTATCTGATGTTATTAAAGCATTAAATAAGGAGACGAAAAAACCTCCTCCAATTATAACAAGAAAAGTTGATGCTGAAATTTGTCCTTATGTAAATGTTAGATATTTGTATCAACCTGGAGAATTAGAAGGTGGTGGAAAGAGAAGGGCTACTGACCCAGTATGGTCTGTTGATATTCATAAGATTGACTATCATATTATAACGCAGGGAATAAGAGTTTATTATTTGAAATCTCCTGCACCTAAGAGAGGGTTTGTCAAAGAGGAATTACTTATTGTTCCGGCTGATACCCATACGCGTATGTCGTAATGCCATCGTCAGTTATGTATCTTTTTGTGTCTAAAGGAGAAAGTGAAGTCTTATTTACTTTTAATCCATATATGTTGTGATGCATTGAGCGTAGCATGTTCATTGAGTGTGTGTATTTCTTTTTGTTGAATAATGCATCTCTGTAGTTTTCAAAATTGATTTGTTTTTTGATTACATATTTTTTTGTTCCTTTCGCTTTTTTGATGACTTGTTCATCTGCTCTTAATACTGAATATAGTTTAGGACGAAGACCAATATATTCTGATATTGGAACACCAGCACATTCATCCTTCATCTTACCTATGACCTTCTTGTTTGTTTCATCGTATAGTGGATGTTCTTTTGGATAATCAGAGAAATCGTATTCATCTTTCATTTCAGACATATCTTTGTAAGCATCTTTGGTTTTGATATCTACTAATAAACTGTCTGTGTCGGTGTATAACAAGGTGCAGTTATTACCATACTTCTTTTTCAATGTATTATAATACCAATCATACATAAGATGTTTTGATAAATCTAAAACACAGAAGCCAACATATATTGGTTTATTGAGAGTTAATCTTGTTTTATTCACTTGAATGGCAGATAACTCATTAGAGAACTTTATTCTACGATTGAAGTTTGGTTTGGCTATTATCTTGCGGATTTTTTCATTTTCACTGCCATCTGTTTTGACTAATTTAATATCAACTCTTTTACGTATGTTTTCCATTGTTTTGCCAAATACTGAGTTGTTCATAAGTTTAAAGAAATCTTTTTCAAATGTAGTCTTTGCTTTTTTACGTAATTCTGTATTCAGACGTATGTAAGGTTCCATCCAAGGTTTCTCATCAAATTCTAATATTCTGTGTATTTTTGTTATTTTCATACCAAGTTGTTTGTATAGTCTTAAGTTTTTGTAATGTACTACATATTTCTTCTTATCCATTAGATTGGGGACAAGTTTTTCTGTTTTTAACATACTATTTTCAATTAGTTCATTTTGATAGTCGGATAACCATTCTTTTTTAATTGCTAATTTTTCAGGTGCAAGTGGATAGTCATTATGTAGTTTATGTAAATGTTTGGGGTATTCTAAATCTACTTCATATATTCTTCCTCTACCTTTTTGTAATTTTGGAAGTTTTCCATCTATTAAATCTTTATTAGTTATCCATTTGAAACCACCAAATGGAAGTGGTTGGCTCATTGAATGACCATATAAATTATTTTCATCTAAATACATTATGTAATTGTCTTCTTCATTTGGATTATAATCTGCTACATATTTATTGTTTGCTTTTGCGTGTCTTTTAGAAACCATACTTATTCCACCTCTCATTCCTTTTTCAATGAAAAGATGCATATCCAAATCTGATAGAAGTTGTAATTCTATTTCTGTGTATTTTAGAAGAGCATCCCAAGATAGACCAGGTGCAGTGTAGTAATGTAGAGGGTCAAGTTTATAGTTATTCATACAGGTTTCTCTAAACTTTTGAAAAACATCTGCAAGTAAGAGAACATCTGTTTTGAGATATAAATCATGATAATCACCAAGTGTTTTACAGTTAAATTGTTTCCATACTTTTTGAGCGTGTTCATAGTCTTTTTGTTTGATACTTTCATCTGTAAGACTGCTGTAGAATTTGTCTATGGGTGGTAGTTGTGTTTCATCAAATCTATCAAAACTATCAATGTATTCATATGGATAGATACCTTTACGAGCAAGAAGATGTGAGTTAGTTGTATGTTTTACAGTTAATGGTAAGTCTGATTTGTTGAGTTTTTTATATCTTGTATTGTGACATTTTTTACATTTCGCTGTTAATAACCAATTTTCATTGATGTTTATTTCTTCTGTACCTTTACATTTTTCACATTCTGTCTTTACACCAATTGCTCCATCTACCAACTTTTCAAGAGAGGAAGCCATAAATTGAAAACTGTCTAAGAATTTCAGTTGTCCAATACTGAATGAGATGAATTTCTCTGAATTATTTGCAATACAAGTAATGTTTCCACTTGCTTTGTGTATTTTCTGCATTATTAGATGGCTATCATAACCTTTTAAGTTGTGGAAGATAACTGGAATTTTGGTTTTATTTGGTTTGATTGCAAGTTTGAGATTACAGGATTTGTGTGCTGGTCCTCTATATTCTCCTGTGAAATGACAGTGGTCTTTTACTTTTGGATTCTTTTCATTATTAATTTCTTTTTCACATATCCAACAATGGGAAGCATTTTCATAATCTTGTATGTTCTGTTCTGTTGGCATTATTAATGGTTTAGGATGTCTAAAGATGTTGTTGATGTTATTCACTTCACATTTTAAATGATTTAGAAAAACCTCTGCAACATCTTCACCTCTGTATATTACTGGTTTGTCTGCTTTACCATCATATCTAACAACTTGATATCCAAATCCACACGCTTCGTGTTCGCTTGTTATTTCTGATTTATCTCCTTTTTGTTGTGATTTGGGTTTGATTTGTGCTTCAAAGTCAGCATAGATAACATATGGAACGGGCATTTGATTTTGATGGTTTTTAAACTTGATAAGACCTTTTGATGGCATTTCTATTCGCATTGGAGATTTATTTATGCCTTCACAGTCTTCTTTATGTTTGATTAGTAGGTCTTCTCTTGTAAAACCATAAAGACATCTATCACAGAAATGTGTTTTATGTTTGTGTTTATTGTTCTGATTGTAAAGTAATCTATTAAGGTTTTTAATAAAACAGTAGTGATATTTTGTTTTTGACTCATCAGGAGGATAGTCATCAGGATTATAATCTTCATCTATCATTTCTTCTTCACTATCATCAATTTCCTCTTCAACATCTTCAGTTATCAAAAGCAGATTAATTCGTTCTTTTTCATTTGGTTGATTTGAAATATGATATGGAAATATAGTAAGTTTCTCTGTCTTTTTTGTTAATGTGTATCCATAAACATTGATTGCTATATTGTTTTGTTTCTCAACTTTTGGTATTTGTGAGATTGGTGTGGGAAAGTCTATTCCTTCCATATTTAATGTGCCTAAATATTTACGATAACTTGATAACTTACTTGGATTGTTTTTGTTTGGGTATTTAGAAGCAAGTATATGCCATTCTAAACATCTATCATCATCATTTGATAAATTAATTATTGCTTTTTTATTTGCTATTGCACTTGGAAGAGAAATATACGAAGAACCTTTGAGTGGTTCATATTTTGCTATATTAAGATAAAGTTTGATACAATGGTCAATTTCTAAACCCGTTGCGGTATTTGTGAATTTTTCAATCCATGTTTGTATATAAGTTGTTTGTTTGTTATAGTTTTCATCTAAATTATTTCCATCAAGAACTGCACATTGTTCTCCGTGTGATGCACCGGTAACTTCTTTTCTTTCACCATTAAGTTCATCTTTAAAAAACTTTATAGATAACCCAATTGAAAATTTAATACCATTGTATTCTTTAATGTTTTCATTAATTTTATCTATAATGACAGATTTTTTATCATTAAACAAAATATTTGGGTCTTTATATTTATGAGCATCTATTTCATACGCTTTGAAGTAATTGCATAATGGTTTATCAACCAGTTTCAGAACATTTTTCTCTTTAGTATCTTCATCATTAATTTTTTCACTTGTTTTAACAGCATTTTGTTGCTGTCGTTTTCTTATCTTTTTATCTCTACGTCTTTTACGCAGATTTTCCAATGTAGAAGTTTGTTGTAGTGCATCACTCTTCTGTTTCTCAATATCTAAGGATTTAAGACCCTTGTCTAAAGCCTCATCACTAATTCTTCCTTCACTATGCAATTGTATTAGTCTCTCTACAGAACTCATTTTTTTTGTTTTCTTTTAAACTATAAAAAATTTTTTTTAAATATAATAATAAAAATGGATATAGAAAAAGCAAAGATGCAAAATATATGTGCTATGTTGCCGTTAGGTTCAAATAAACCATGTAAAAACAAATCAGTAAAGCATTCTATATACTGCAAGGCTCATAATTTTATTATAAAACATAACAAAAGTAAAGTAGTGAAATGTTTACAATGTGGTAAAGGTACTACAGCAAAATATCAAATCTGTGATAAGTGTGGTGGAAAGAATTTTAGAGAAAAACAGAGATATTTTAACTCTATAAAACCTTTTAAGCAGGAAATTGCAAGATTGAGTATGATAGAGTGTTGAGGATGATTCAGGACTGAAAGAGAACATACATTCAAAACATTCAAAACTGAGTGAAAGTGAGAGAAAGAAACTTATTGAGGAAGGTAAGGCTCAAGCGAAGAATGAAATGAAAAAAAAGATAGAAAATGCTTGATTTTATTCAATAAAATTACAATAGTAAATGACCCACCACCAAAATATGAAAGTTAATATTTTTTTTTTTTTTTGCTTCACTTCCGACCTACAATGTTATAAGAATGTGCATTTTGTATGTTGAAACATATGTACAAAGTTTGGTGGTAATTAGTTGAACCAATGTTATTTTACAACAATTCAAAGACTTGCAGGAAATTCCAAAATGATGCTAGAACTTTGAAATTTTGTGATAATATGTATATATGCAACCCAAATACATATGCAAAATTTGAGACTAATCGGTTGATGGGATTCCACTTTTAGGAAGACTCAAAGACTTTCTGAAATTCCAAAAGTTGTCATAGGAACTTGGAATTTTAATATGTTATACAGCCTTAAAGTCTTGTTATATGTGCAAAATCTGGTGGTCATTGGATTATGTAAAGGCACTTTCAGGAGGGGTTAAAGTTTTTGCCCCAAAGTGGAATTTTCAAAATTCTTTTTAATATGTTTCTATATAGTGTCTATCCGCGACTTTTATCGGAGCAGATTTTGGATATTACTTTTAATTATTTGTTGTTCTCTACGAGTTGCTTAGTAACCTTTCTTAATTAAACCGATTACAGTGTTATCAGGATTTTTTTGTATTTTTTTCTTTTTTTTAACCCATTTTTATCGCTTAGAAACGCTTTTTATTGAAACCGATTACGCTGTCATCATTTTTATTCAATGTTCCATTATAAAAAGATTTTTATGTCATTACCGGGATTCGAACTCATGCCCCACCATTTACAGTCCAAACCATCTAGACCACTCGGCTATCACGGCTTGTACTAGAATAGTAAGAAATTGAACGTAAATAAATGACTAGTTTTTTGTCCAGTGAATGGTTTTCTAAATACTGAAATAGTCCGTAGGTGATTTCCCTTTTGGACTTTGATGTCCAACTATCAGTGTGGTAAAGATAAATTGACATGTAATAGTCGGTTTATCTGTCTGCTCAAAATACTGCGGTAAAATATATATGTGGTAAGATGTGTTTATATATAGATAGTGCTGGTTGAAGAGGTGATTTGTGAGGGTTTTTAACAGATTACCTCAAAACCGGCACTATCTATATATATTGATCTCATATGCTTACATTTTAAATTAAGCAGGTTTACCAGAAAAAATTGGTAGAGGGGTACCTACATATTTTTTTCTTATTTTTGCATGAAAACAAATGTTGGGGTACTCATTAGAAGCGTTAGAAGCGCATTGGTGAGGCGCTTCTAATGTGTACCCTCAAGATATGTATTTGTGAAGAAATCAGAAAATAATATCAGTACTTTATGGATGAAAAAAGCGCCTTATCTGGAGCTGTCTTAGCGAATCATTGACACTTCTCCAAAATGACCTTTACAGTGTTGACGGAGACGTCAAATCAAACAAACAAAAGATATTCTAAGCGGTTTACGTGTAGCCGTGTGCGGGCGGATTCAGCTCTGTGTGGAAGCACCATGCAGCCCGAACTATTTCTCCAAGGCCCGATGGGCGGGGGCGCAAATTGACGGGTTGTTTCAGTGTACACCTTGGTCCGTATATGCATTAAATGAAACCAACCAACCCTTTTAGTGTGGTTTGTTTGTTTGTGTTGGAGTTTAACGGCCCAGTCAACACTATTAAGATCATTTTTGAGCCGGTCAGTTTATCTATCCACACTTTTCCTGGGCAGGCTTATACGTAAGCGATTAACCAGTACAGTGCACATTATTTCGCCAGAAATTTAGAAAGGGTTTGAAGAAAGAAAGAAAGAAAGAAAGAAAGAAAGAAAGAAAGAAGAGAAAAACGTAAGAAAAATAGCTCTTATCATGCTACACGCTTCAATGCGTCTGCAAATCATCTTAACCCATATATGACAATGGAATCTTCCACCTAGTAAGTTTAGAGTGGTCCATTTTCAATTATAGGGATGTCAGGTATGTTTTTGTTTGTAGTAAATTTTTCAAAAATGAATCTCCTTTAAGCAAACAATGTAGACCAAGATCAGACGCCGCGTGCTTCGGCGTCTGATCTGGGTCTGCACTGTTTGCCAATGTTACAGAAAAGGGCCGCTAGGCATATATTGGTTAATACCATTGCAACTATAGTCCTGAAAACCAGTGCTTCAGCTGAAGTGCACGACCCGCCAGATGCTTTTAGCTTTATGAGTGTTACCATATATGGGTATGGCGGCCATTTTGGTCATGTGACCTGGACCTAAAACGGTTCCCCCAATAAATGCGCCTTATCGAAGGGAGCAAAAATATATATTATACTTTAGTACTGTATTCTGAATCGTCTGCATGATAAAATGCATTCTCACTTTTCCAATACAAAAGCATATGTGTCAAAGTTTGACCTAGGCACAAAGAAGGTCAAGGTCAACCCAGGGTCACCATTTTATCAATTTATGATGGGCCTACGTCCCAGATGCTATTTATCAAGTTTTGTGGAAATGTGCCCAGTGGTTCTGGAGAAGACTATTTTTGAAGGGTTTTTACCATATATGGCTTGGCGGCCATTTTGGTCATGTGACCTGGACCCCATGAGCAAATTTTGGTTTCCCCCATCCCATAGAGGCTCCATATGAAATTTGACTTCAATCGGCCCAACAGTTTCCGAGGAGAAGCAGTTCGAAAATTTTCACATTTTTCGCCTCGGCGAGGCTATACTAAATGGAATGTAATATTTCGCAAATTCATTGGTTAGATCTCATTGATATCTATCAGTATGCCAAAAATTGTTTAAATATTCCAAGCGGTTAAGTCACTATCACCAATTTTCACAAACGGGTTACGGACGGACAGGCAGACAGACCATATATGGCTTGGTGGCCATTTTGGTCATGTGACCTGGACCCCATGAGCAAATTTTGGTTTCCCCCATCCCATACAGGCTCCATATGAAATTTGACTTCAATCGGCCCAACAGTTTCCGAGAAGAAGCAGCTCGAAAATTTTCACATTTTTCGCCTCGGCGAGGCTATACTAAATGGAATGTAATATTTCGCAAGTTCATTGGTTAGATCTCATTGATATCTCTTAGTATGCCAAAAATTGTTTAAATATTCCAAGCGGTTAAGTCACTATCACCAATTTTCACAAACGGGTTACGGACGGACAGACAGACTGACCGAATGACAGAATGACACGGTGATTTTAGGGCACTCTTAGTAAATCAACCGACTTCAGCCGGTCGCTTTTTCTGCGGGTCGTGCAATATAAGATGCTGACAACCGGTTCAGTCGGTAGTTCGACGTAATCAAAGCACTGACAGTGCTGATGGGGCGATGGTTTGTAATCTTTGGATGGCATTAGGCAAATTTTGCATCTTGTTAGTAGTTTTTTTTTTTTTAATCAGGCTTAAAGAATATAGTAGTTTAAATAGAGCTAGAATATATTGGGGGTCACTGATGAGGCCTAATTTGATGGAACTAGCTAATCTGACCCAGAAAATTTGTACACTTGACGGTTTTCATGCCTTTGATCCAAAGCAAAAATCTTAACAAAAGACATTAACTACAGCTGGTACTGAGGGACTGTTTGGTCACAAAAAATGTTTACATTGTTGTTGTGGTTGTTATTGATTTCCATTTTAGAAAAAAAAGAGTTTATTTTTTCTTTATCATATCTTGCAAGCCTTTAAACTGTATAAATTTATAAATATCGATGTTGCAAATCGTTTCTAAAGTGGTATCGCCATCCCCTATATTAATAAAGTATCAACAAGATGTGTTAGTGAAACACTGATGCCCCCGTACAGCGCATGTTAAATATGAAAGTAGTATCACTAAGCAATCGAAAGGTATGGCCAATGTTCAATTCTAAAAAAAGTAGGTCAAGGCCACAAGGTAAATAATTATGGGATCGTTGGGAAGGTCTAATGACACAGAATGCACATGTGAAATATGAAAGCCCTATCAATTACCAATCGAAAGTTATGGCCAATGTTAAAGTTTTTAAAAAGTTGGTCAAACGTCATGGTTAAGGTCAGGTACCACTGGAAATGTCTTGTGAAAAGGAATGCACATGTGAAATATGAAAGCCCTATCACTTACCAATCGAAAGTTATGGACTGTGTTAAAGTTTTTAAAAAGTAGGTCAAATGTCAAGATCAAGGTCACGAGGTCAAAAATTATGGTACCTCTAGAAAGGTCGTGTGACAAGGAATGCACATATGAAATATGAAAGACCTACCACTTACCAATAGAAAGTTATTGCCAGTGTTATTTTTTTTAAAGTAGATCAAATGTCAAGGTCAAGGTCACAAGGTCAAAATTATGGTACCGCTAGAAAGGGCTTGTGTCAAGGAATGTACGTGTGAAATATGAAAGTCCTACCTCTTATCAATCGAAAGTTATGGACTATGTTAAAGTTTTTTAAAAAGGAGGCCAAAAGTAGGTCAAATGTCAAGGTCAAGGTCACGAGGTCAAATTGGTACCTCTTGAAAGGTCTTGTCAGGAATGCACATGTGAAATCGCCCCCGAAAATTGCTTCGACTTCAGTACGTCAAGGGCCTGTTGTGCTTGCAGCAGGTTCGGCTTTTCTTCAAGAGTAAACCCCATTTATTTCAAAAGGATTTCTTGTAATGGAAAGCAAACAGCAAATCTCAAAAGTTCTTTAGGAACAAATTCTTTCCTGCAAGAGTAAATCCCTTTTTCACAGGGATTCATTATAAAGGAAAGTAAACAGCAAATCTGAAAAGTTTCTTAGGAACAAATTCTTTCCTTGAAGCGCGGACATCTTTTTCAGAAGTTTTTTACTATAAGGCGTTTCATCGGAACAAAGTCTTTCATTCAAGACAAGACCCCCTTTTCAGAAGGATTCACTATAAAGGAAAGCAAACAGCAAGTCTCAAAAGTTCCTCAGGAACAAATTCTTCCATTCAAGACTAAACCCACAGCCCCGCCCAGTGGGGCTTGAAGAAATGGATGGGGTGCATGGTGCTTCCACACAGAGCTAAAACCGGCCGCACACGAGTACTGGTAAACCGCTTAAAGCCTGCCCAGTCAATGCAGTGCAAGTCGGATCGTCCATGCTTATAAACCCTATTGGTTTCATTGGGCATCAGGGCTTGAGATGTCATTTCATCTCAATGTCGGATAAAAGTCCAACGAAATTCGAAGCAGCGTCTCCAAAATGACCTATACAGTGTTGACGGGGACGTTAAACCTCAAATCAAACAAACAAACAAACAAATAAGTAAAAATCAAGACTAAACCCCCTTTTTCAGATGGATTCATAATAAAGGAAAATACGGGCCTCCGTGGCCTTGTGGTTAAGAGCGCTGACTCTTGATCATTAGGTCTCTCACCGCTGTGGTTCGAGCCTCGCTCGGGTCATATGTGAGACGCCAAGTTCTGCAACGAAAGGTCAGGTGGTTTTTCTCCGGGTACTCCGGTTTTCGCCCACCTCTGATTAACGATCGGCTCGATATGAGTGTAATAATCTTGAAAGGGCCGTAAAACCAAAACCAAAAAAAAAAAATAATAATAAGAAAATAATAAAGGAAAGCAAACAGCAAGTCTTAAAAATCATAAGGAACAAAATAAGAGTAGACCCCTTTAAGAGTAGACCCTTTTCCATAGAGGATCTTACATGAGTGTTCATGTATTATTGAATTTATTAAACGGAGTTGAGGAAAAGGGATAAAATGCGAGGCTCTGTCGAGCATTTTATCCCTTTTCCTCAACGAGTTTAATAAATTCGATAATACATGAGCACGAATGCAAGATTCTATTTATCATATGACATTTAAAACGCATTTTATTCACGATCGTTTACAAAAATGTCAATATTCCGCCGTTAGTAAACGCGACGTCGTTAAGAACGTCGTATATGTAACGTTACGGGACGTATCTAGCAAATTTGCATATTTAATCCACTAGAGGATTATCGAAAATATTACATGGCGTTATTACACTCTCAGACGCGACGTCATATGATAAAAGTTCTTAAGGAACACAATAAGAGTAGACCCCTTTAAGAGTAGACCCCTTTAAGAGTAGACCCTTTTTCAGTAGGATTCATTATAAAGGAAAGCAAACACCACATCTCAAAAGTGTCTTAGGAACAAATTATTTCCTTGAAATTAAAACCCCTTTTTAGCTCACCTGAGCACGAAGTGCTCATGGTGAGCTACATGTATTGCGATCAGTGAATGTCCGTCGTCCGTCGTGCCTCTTCCCGCGTCCCGCGTCTCGCATCAACAATTTGCTTTTAAAGATCTCTCCTCATAAACTCTTTGGCCAGTTTTGCTTAAACTTCACAGGAATGTTGCCTAGGCTGCTGCCTTTCAAAATAGCTAAAATCGTTCCACTTCGATAAACAAGATGGCCACCAGAGCTAAAAATAAAAAAAATAAAAAAAACAAGAATTCCGCCGAAGGCTATGTCGCGCCTGTGGGGCTGCAAGGTCACTGAACCATGACATCTAGGCAAAGGTCAAACATAGATGCTTGCATAAAAGTTGCCATTCTTAAATGCAAGCTTGTACTAAGTATCATTAATTATAAGCTGTAATAATTCTTGAGAAATGAACTTAACCATTAGGGTGAACGCTAGGGTGGTTGCAATATTTTACCAAGTCAATGAACCATAAAATGTAGGTCAAGGTCAAATATGGATGCTTGCATTTAAGTTTCCATCTCCAGATACAAGTTTGTATCAAGTATCATTAATGAAGCTCTTATAGTTCTTGAGAAATTAACTTGACCATCTGGGTGAACGCTAGGGTGGTCGCAATATTTTACAAAGTCAGTGAACCATAAAATGTAGGTCAAGGTCAAATAGGGTGGTATGCATTTAAGTTGCCATCCCCAGATACAAGTTTGTATCAAGTATCATTAATTAAGCTCTTATAGTTCTTGAGAAATAAACTTGACCATTAGGGTGAACGCTAGGGTAGTCGCAATATTTTACCAAGTGAGTGAACCATGAAAAATAAGTCAATGTCAAATATGGATGCTTGCATTTAAGTTCCCATCCCCAGATTCAAGTTTGTACCAAATATCATTAATGAAGCTCTTATAGTTCTTGAGAAATAAACTTGACCATTAGGGTGAACGATAGGGTGGTCGCAATATTTTATAAAGTCAGTGAACCATAAAATGTAGGTCAAGGTCAAATAGGGATGCTTGCATTTAAGTTGCCATCCCCAGATTCAAGTTTGTACCAAGTATAATAAATGAAGCTCTTATAGTTCATTCAGAAATAAACTTGAACATTAGGGTGAACGCTAGGGTGGTCGCAATATTTTACAAAGTCAGTGAACCATAAAACGTAGGTCAAGGTCAAATAGGGATGCTTGCATTTAAGTTGCCATCCCCAGATTCAAGTTTGTACCAAGTATCATTAATGAAGCTCTTATAGTTCTTGAGAAATAAACTTGAACCTTAGGGTGAACGCTAAGGTGGTCGCAAATGTTGACGCCTTGACAAACGGACGGACGAACGGACGGAAAACCGGGCGCCTATACCGCGCCATGCTAATAGCAGGCGCGACAAAAATCGTTAAACGATAACTCCTCCCATATCCCTGTGCCAATGTTATTCGAATTTCATAGGTATGTTGCTTAGGTGACCCTCTACCAACATGGCTCAAATTGTTCTGCTCCAATGGACAAAATGGCCACAAGAGCTAAAAATAGAAAAAAGTCAGCAATGTGCTTAAAATGCTAACTCCTCCAAAACCCTTGTGCCAGTTTCCTAAACCATTGTACCAGTTTCGCTTAAACTTCACAGGAATGTTGCCTAGGTGGCTCTCTACCAAAATAGCTAAAATTCTTATGCTCCGTCGAATAAGATGCCACCAGAGCTAAAAATAGAAAATTCTTTAAACGACTACTCCTCCCAAATCCCTGCGCTAATTTCATTGAAACTTCATAGGAATGTGGTTTGGTGATCCTCTACCGAAAATAGCTAAAATCATTCCACTCCAGTGAACAAATTGGCCCCCAAGAGCTATAAATAGAAACAAAAGTAAACGATTACTTCTGCCACACACCTCACACACATTGCCCAATTTCATTCAAACTTCATAGGAATGTTGCTTAGGTGACCCTCTACCAAAATAGCTAAATAGCTAAACTCATTTCGCTCCGATGAACAAGATGGTCGCCAGAGCTAAAAAAAAATAAAAAACGTCAACAATTTTGCTTAAAATGCTAACTTTTGCTAAACCCTTGGGCCAATTTTGCTTAAACTTCACAGAAATGTTGCCTAGGTGGCTGCCTATCAACACAGCTAAAAACCATTCCGCCAACATGGTCGCCCTCTCTAAAAATAGAATAATCTTTAAAAGACAAGTCCTCATATGTCCATGGGCCATTTTCATTCAAACTTCATAGGAATGTTTCTCTACCAAAATAGCTAAAATGGATCCGCTCTGGTGAGAAAAATGGCAAATAGAGCTAAAAATAGAAAAAAAATCATCTTGAAATCAGGTGAGTGATTCAGGACCATCTTGGCCCTCTTGTTTGAGAAGGGTTCATTCTAAAGGCAGGCAAACAGGAAGTTTCAAAAGTAAAAGGAAATAATGCAGCAGGTCAAGCCATTCCCCTGAAAAAAAATAACATGTGTTGCTGTTATTAACCCATTTTGTACCGGAAACCCCAAAACGGGTACCCTGGAAAACAGTGCAGGCCCAGATCAGACGCCGCAGAGTGCGGCGTCTGATCAGGGCCTACACTTTTTGCAATAAGTTCAGCCATTTTCCAAATAAATTTTGCAGAAAAACACAACCTGTCACCCCTAAATTTTGAAATGGACTCCTGCTATATATATGGAGGAAGATTTCCATTTGGTTCAAAAAGGGTTAAGCTCAAATGGTTATTGTTTTACTATATCCTCATAATGTAAACCAAGACTGGCTTCCATAATTCATTAATGTATAATTCGGCAATAAATCGTCAAAAACATAAAAATTGAAAGACTAACTATGTCAAAGTATACTTTCTTGTCCAGAGTAGGTAAGGTTTTACCACATTTTATAATATTTAAGGACATTAAAATTCCCAAAATGACACGAAACTACCATACACTGACAAATTACTTCCACTA
The DNA here is from genome assembly GCA_963580285.1 of Lucinisca nassula. Taxonomy (NCBI): domain Eukaryota; kingdom Metazoa; phylum Mollusca; class Bivalvia; order Lucinida; family Lucinidae; genus Lucinisca; species Lucinisca nassula. Next base: position 20,592,380 of record OY757016.1, on the reverse strand, counting down.
ATATGATTTTATACCTATCAAAATAATGCGTTTCATGGTCTTATTTTTGAATGTCTATAAAAAGAAATCATAAAAAATAAACTTTTCCGACCATGAAATGTAGGAATAGTTGTGGTTAGATAATGACGTATTATGTCTAGACATGTAAGATATTTCGTGAGGAAGCTGGCCATGTGTGTGTGCGTGTTTGCGTGCGTACCTAAACCATCAATGCTGTAAATTTGGAGGCTTTTGCGTGCTGGAAATTACCGAGGAACAATTGATATGATCTTCACAGCAAGGCAGCTCCAAGAGAAATGCCAGGAACAGAACATGGACCTCTACATGACCTTTATTGACCTTTCCAAAGCATCTGACACAGTCAGCCGTGAGGGTCTTTGGAAAATTATGGTGAAGTTTGCCTGTCTAGCCAAGTTCATAGCAATGGGGCGGCAGTTCACCGACGGTATGCTTGCACGGGTCCAAAAATGATTGTGAGTTTTCTGATCCATTCTCTGTGACAAATGGGTGTACGAGCCCCAACACTGTTCAGCATGATGTTCTCTGCCATGCTCGCAGATTCTTTTAATGGTGTGCCTATTAGGTATCACTTTCAACCTTAGAAGGTTGCAAGCCAAATCCAAGGTGCAGACAGAGGTGCTAGATAGATCAGTTCCTCTCTGCCGATGACATGGCAAAGTGTGCTACAACGAAGAGAACATGCAAAAAGGTGTAGATCAAGTATATGACTCCAGTGACAGCTATCACCTCACAATTAGCATCAAAAAGACTGAGGTGGTCTATCAACCAGCACCTTACAAGCCTTATAAGGAGACCATCATCACAGTGAAAGGTCAAAGATCGCAAGTGGTAGATAAATTCACCTACCTTGTGGGCACACTGTCAAGAGCCGTGCATATTGATGACAAAGTCAATGCCAGGATTGCCAAGGCCAGTGCAGCATTTGGCCGACTACAGGGTAGTGTTTGGGATCGAAGTGGAATCAGACTTGACACAAAATTGAAAGTCTACAGAGCTGTGGTGCTGCCAATACTATTGTATGCATGTGAAACATGGACAGTTTAAAAGACTGTACCATTTTCATACAATCTGTCTTAGAAAGCTGTTAAAGATTAAGTGGCACGATAGGATTCCAGACACGGAAGTCCCGAAAAGGGCAGGGATGCATTCTGAAACTGGCACAGTTAAGATGGACAGGACATGTTACCAGGATGCCTGAGGAACGGTCGCCAACGAAAATCCTCGACAGACAGACGCTCCCATGGTGATCCGAAGAAGCGTTACAAGGACTCAAAGCTCCCTCAAGGACTTTAACAGAGTCGAAGGAACAAATTGCACAGGACAGAGCAAAGTTACGAGGCCTCATCAGAAGGTGTGCTAGTGAATATGGGGCAAAAAGAATCAACGAAGCCGAACAGAAATGTGCACAGGGCAAAGTCAGAGCTAAGGCATCACCAACAGAGCTGTCTGCTTCTAAGCTATGCTGTGCTACCTGCAACAGACAGTTCAGAGCTAGAATTTATCTCATCATCCATCTTAAAACACACAGACTTTAGCATTTATCATATGACGTCGCATCTGAGAGTGTAATAACGCCATGTATTATTTTCGATAATCCACTATAGGGATCAGCCATGGTTTTTCATTCATTAACATTTGCCGGATCCCGAGGAAGCTGTTTGAACATGAGGCCGCTAGGCCGAATGTTCAAATATCTTCCGAGGGATCCGGCAAATGTTTATACAATGAAATAACTATGGATGATCGTTGTTCTTGCTTAACTTACGAATCCGACAGCAAATTTTTACGAAAACGCCCAAAAAGCCCCATATAAATTCCATATAAACTCTTCAAATGCGAGAATGTTGTTTACAATGACGTTGTCATGCAGTTACGTCATCATAGAACCCTAAAACGCTACGTTCAGGGCGATAACGTTACGTCGCTAAACGTAATGTAAACAAAGCAAGGCCCGTCTTGTGATATCAAAAGCTCAAAACCCATGTTCAAACAGCACGTGAATTTCATGATTTGAACATGGTTTTTGCTGTTTGAGCACGGCTTTCGGTCCATTTGACAATGGCTTCAAACAGCCATGCGCATAGATATTTATGCAAGAATAGTGAATTAAATAGGCAAATTAGCTAGATACGTCACGTAACGTTACATGTACGGCGTCCTTAACGACGTCACTTTTACTAACGGCGGAATATTGACATTTTTGTAAACAAACATGAATAAAATGCGTTTTAAATGTCATATGATAAATAGAATCTTGCATTCGTGCTCATGCATTATTGAATTTATTAAACTCGTCGAGGAAAAGGGATAAAATGCTCGGCATAGCCTCGCATTTTATCCATTTTCATCAACTCGTTTAATAAATTCAATAATACATGAACACTCATGTAAGATCCTCTACTTCTCGCATGTGATTAAGATTGGTCATTGTCAGTAATGACAGACACCTACTATAGTGCTGGACATGTATTGCTAATGTATGCATGCTTTGCTAAGTCAAACTGGTGTTGAATTTTATATGTCAAAACTTTCAAAAACAAAGACATTATACATATACAGTAAATTCCTGTATTAAGACCACCTATGGGTCTGTTCCAAAGTGGTCTTTAAGACCACTTTTGAACAGTCTCAAAGGTGGTCTCAGACCACAGGACACTGTATGCAGAAAACACAAAGAAAGAATAACTGCAACCTGTTAAATAAGCTTTTTAAAGCAGAATTACGCTTAAATTTAGGTGGTCTTAACAGCGGAATCTCACTGTACCTGACATAACTTTAACTAGAAATTGTGTTTGTGAAACACTATGCCCCCAACCATATGCTTGTCCAATGGGACAGTAAACAGTACCTCATGATCATTTGCATTAAAAATAAACCTGTTAAATATTAACAGATTTTAAACAAAAGTTATTCAGGTCATCTATGCCTTAGTAGCAAACAGACTGCCAAATATAATGATTTGTTTTATTTGAGGTTTAACGCCCCCGTCAACACTGTAAAGATCATTTTGGAGACGTTGCTTCCAATTTTGTGGGACTTTTACCCGACATTGAGATGAAATGACATCTCAAGCCCTGTCGCCCAATGAAACCAATAGGATTTAATAGCATGGACGGTCCGCCTCGCACCGCGGTTCCAGGACAGGCTTAGATCCTCTAAGCGGTTTACCAGTACTGGGCCGGATTCAGCTCTGCGTGGAAGCATCATGCAGCCCATATATTTCTTCAAGCCCCTATAGGCGGGGGCCACCAAATATCATGATCCTAGCTCAAGTGGTTCTCCAGTTATTTTGTACTCAGGGTTTCACTATAGCCAAAATGTATAAGTCCAAAAAGGGGCATAACTCCATTTAATATTTTCAGAATTTCGTCAAAAGTTAATCAATTCATCTACACATTAGACCCAAACTGTATACCAAATATCATGAGCCTAGCCCAAGCGGTTCTCCAGATATTTTGTTCACAAGGTTAACCTATAGCCACAATGCATAAGTCCAAAAAGGGGCATAACTCCGTTAAATATTTCGAGAATTTCGTCAAAAGTTAATCAGGTCATCTACACTTTAGACCCAAACTGTATGCCAAATATTATGAGCCTAGCTCAAGCAGTTCTCCAGATATTTTGTTCATAAGGTTTCCCTATAGCCACAATGCATAAGTCAAAATACAATGAGCCTAGTTCAAGCGGTTCTCTAGTTATTTTGCTCACAAGGTTTCCCCATAGCCACAATGCGTAAGTCCAAAAAAGAACGTAACTCCATTAAATATTTTCGGAATTTCATCAAAAGTTTATCAGGTCATCTATACCTTAGACTCAAACTGACTACTAAATATCATGAGCCTAGCTGAAGCAGTTCTCCAGATATTTTGCTCACAACGTCTCCCCGTACATCAACCATAGTGCAGTTTATATTTTACTTTTGGTCCTTTGAGATCAGCGTGAATATTCTGAGAAATCAGAAATAAATTATTGGTTTAGACTCATATTCTAGACAGGTTTTTAATTATTTGGGCCCCATTTTGATTTAGATCAGTCTTTGAATCGACTGTCTATTCGAAATTCGCAAAATTGCAGTATGTTTCCTCTGGCTTTCTTTGCCGGATCATTACAGGGTCACTGATGAGGCTTTATTAGCCGAAACTACGTAGTATGACCCATCTTCTTTCTTATGAATGTTTTCATTGCTCTTAAAGGAACTCATTTTTGATTTTTATTTGCCTTCACTGCAGCTGGTATTGTGCCGTGTGGCGGCCGTAAAACGTCTCCCCGTACATCAACCATAGTGCAGTTTATATTTTACTTTTGGTCCTTTGAGATCAGCGTGAATATTCTGAGAAATCAGAAATAAATTATTGGTTTAGACTCATATTCTAGACAGGTTTTTAATTATTTGGGCCCCATTTTGATTTAGATCAGTCTTTGAATCGACTGCCTATTCGAAATTCGCAAAATTGCAGTATGTTTCCTCTGGCTTTCTTTGCCGGATCATTACAGGGTCACTGATGAGGCTTTATTAGCCGAAACTACGTAGTATGACCCATCTTCTTTCTTATGAATGTTTTCATTGCTCTTAAAGGAACTCATTTTTTATTTTTATTTCCCCATTGCCACAATGCATAAGTCCGAAAAGGGGCGTTACTCCATTGAATATTTTCGGAATTTCATCAAAAGTTAATCAGGTCATCTGCACATTAGACCCAAACTCTCTACTAAATATCATGAGCCTAGCTCAAGCGTTTCTTCAGATATTTTGTTCACAAGGTTTCCAAATGGCCGCAATGCATAAGTCCGAAAAGGGGCGTTACTCCGTTAAATATTTTCGGAATTTCGTCAAAAGTTAATCAGGTCATCTACACCTTAGACCCAAACTGTTTACTAAATATCATGAGCCTAGCTCAAGTGGTTCTCCAGATATCTTGCTCACAACGTTTCCCCATAGCCACAATGCATAAGTCCGAAAAGGGGCGTAACCCTGCAAAGACAAGTCCGGCGAAAAAAAAAAAATATATATATATATATATATATAAAAAAAAAAAAAAAAAAAATACGTGTCCGCTTATTTTTCATGCACATTCCATATAAGAAATTTCGAGATCATAGCTCAAACCATTTTTGAGTGTCCTACAGGGTGAAAGCGTAACGGACAGACGGACGAGACAGAACCAATATGCCCCATCAACTTCTTCGAAGTTGGGGGCATACAAAATAATAATGACAGCATGATTTCATGATACAATTGAGAAAGGGGTATAAAAACATACAAGAAGGCCTTTACCAGACCAAATCTGATCAGACTCTTTACTGATCACATGCGATTTCTATAGTAAGTAAAGAGATTATTCCAGGGGCTCAAAAATACAGTAAAATTCCTATAGTTAAATACCACCTTTGGGACTGTTCAAAAGTTCTGACCACTTTTGAACAGTCCCGAAGGTGGTCTCTTATTCTGAGACACTGCGTTAATGGCGGATGCTATTTTTTGGTCGCGCTTTTTTGACCGCGTTTTTTTTCGTTTTTGCCTGATAAGCAGATTCTGTTCAAGGTAAGTAGTGTGGTGTGTTTCGGAGGAAGTGTATGTGAGGGTGGATGAGGTGTTAGAGAGTTGAGTGGAGACACAGAAAGGTGTAATATCAGAGTTGGAAATTCAACCACAAAGCCGTGTGATATGGCTTCCGCAGGTGCAAGGGTTCGGGTTGAAACCGTTTTCTTCAAGAACTCAGATGTTCCCCAGGCAAACAACAAATGGCTGGGTACATATGAGATACGTATGGCATGTTCTGCTGTAGTAAAGAAAGATCACGTGGAGGCATCCCAAAAGATAGGTGATTTATGGCGTGTATATCTGAATGATGACACTGCCAGTGTCACATTGCTCAGTCAAGGTATAAACCTAAGGGGACAGCAGGTTGATCTGAAAGATAAAAATTCTTTTCTAAGAATAGGATATGCAGATGCTAATACAACAAGGCTGTTCATTAGAAATATTCCATTGTCATTTGACAATGCAGAAATTGAGAACTCATTAGATAACCTGGGAGTTGAAAAGGTAAACTCAATGAAATATTCTAGAGCCAGAGATCCAGATGGTAAACTCACAAATTTTAAAACAGGTGATAGGTTCATAGATATAGTAGTGCCAGAACAACCATTGCCAAAAAAACGTTCTGTAGGAATATTTACAGCCTCTTTGTATCACAAAGAACAAAAAACTTTAAAAGGGGGTATTGAATGTGGAAACTGCATGTTAAAAGGCCATTTAAGAAAAGATTGTCCTAATGAAGTAGTCTGCTACCAATGTAAAAATCCTGGACACAAAAAGGGAGACCCTGAATGACCATCCTTTAAGGGTGAAGATGGGGATACAAGCAGTGAGAGTGAGAGCGAAGATGATGCAAAGGGAGAGATTGATAATAATGAAAAGATTGAGGGCGAAGAGAGAAATGTTAGTGAAATGTTACAAGATGCCCTATCCCCTAAACCTGCAGAGAAAACAGGTAGCAATCCAGCAGATTCTAGCAAAACTTCTAAAATTGAAAAACAGAGCCTTATTACTGGCTTTGTTTCAAGTGACACCCATGCTGGTCACTCTGCAGGTAGATCTGGAAGCCCTGCTAGTAGAAGAAAAATGGCTGACAGGACACCTGAAGACTCAAAGCAAGCACAAAAATCTAGAAAACACAACAAAAAATAAGTAATGACCTTAAAACATGGGCCCAGATCATGTAAATAATGTAAATATCATTTCACTAAATGTCAGGGGATTAAGAGATACAAAAAAGACTTAACCTGTTTTACTGGCTTCATCAGAAAAAAAATTAACATTATTTTTTTTACAAGAAACCTACTGGACAGCTGAAATGCTTACAAAACTGCAAAAGGAATGGGAAGGGGATATTATACTAAATTTTGGCTCTGAACATAGTAAAGGAACAGCAATATTATTCAAAGGCAAATATGATATATCAGATACTCATAAATCTGAGGACAGTAGGGTAATATTATCAAATATAAAAGTAAACGATAAAATAGTAACTTTATTAAATATCTATGTACCAAATATCCCAAATGAAAAAAAAAAAAAAAAAAAAAACAAGGAAAGAATAACTGAAACATTCTCAATAAGCTTTTACAAGCAAATTTAGTCTTAATTTTAGATAGTCTTAATAGCGGAATTTTACTATCTATTGAAAATTCGCACAACTAGAAAATCTGTGTAAAAATCTTACATTTAAAGGAAAGCAAATTCATTTAAAGGAAAGAATTTGCTTTCCTTTAAGAGCAGCCTCCATAAATTTGATGTTCAGGTGTTCCTCTTTGTCGCAAACATTTTACATTACACACATGGATAAAATGCGTAATGGGTGTCTGCATATGGAATCTATCCAGAATTGGTGGGTAAAGAGTCTGAACTGAGTTTCTACTTCATTAGGAAAACTTGCCTATTCAAATAAATTGAAAATTTTACCACTAAAAAATGAAAGTTTTTAGATTATAAAAACTACTGACAGTTTTCATATTTCTGCTCAAATACTCGCGATTCTAATGGTTACTGACAGTCTATGAAGGAAAATAATTTCTTGCACACCAGACAAGGAAATCGGTGATTTTTCCCTGGGATAGAAATTTATGTTCTGGCCCTGGTGTTCCTACCCAATATTGAATATTCCCGCGTGTTTGATAAATGTACTGGTTGAATACGACCTCGTATGCGCCGTTGTTAAGGTTGACGTCATGCACGTTAAGTCACGTCACTCAACATTCCTGTAGTGTCATCACAATATGGCGGACGTTGGTAACCGAATTGACTGCAGCATTAAAAATCCGCGCTAAAAATGGAAGGTATGCAAGAAAAAGAATCCAATATGGGTGTGAGGGGTGGATAGAAAAATCCGTCCCTCGGGATCACTGTCCGGCATCACTCGGCAAGCCTCGTGATGCCTAACAGTGACCCTCGGGACGGATTTTTTCATCCACCCCTCACACCCATATAAGATTCTTATAGTATACCCCTATAAACTCCAGTTTTACCATATAAAAGCAGGGTTTGATGATGATGATTTCCTGTTTAACGTGTCAACCCTCTTTGTGGCTAAAGTGAGGTTTAGGGGGTCAAAATTACATAGGCGTGTTTTCGTGATGTGTTGCCAAGATCATTGTAGGCTTTTTTGTTCCCTGTATAAATGTCTTTCTAATGTTTTCTCAACATTATTTATTATGAGTATTGTTTTATCTCACACCCACTATAAAATGCAAACCACAATTATTTAATAACTAAGATTTATGTCAGTGTGACATTCGGTCATCTGAACAATGAAACAACATAAATGAAACATAGTTAAATTTCTATGTTCAGATCACCTTCGGGACTGTTCAAAAGTGGTCTTTAAGACCACTTTTGAACAGTGCCAAAGGTGGTCCCTTATAAGAGGAAACTTAGTATAGTAAACACAAAGATAGAATAACGAGGAAGTAGTGGTCATATTGTTAACTGTTCTAGCAAGTACCATATCTAATATAGTGTAATTTTTGCTAAAAAAATGAGAGCAACTTTTAATTGCACGCCGGTGGGTCAGGCCTCAGATTCTATGGCGGTTCTAGCGTAAAGGCTTACTGAGAATTAGAGCGATCTAGTTCAATGTAACGTTGGCTGGTGCCTGATACTCTATCCCTGGTCGGGCCCATAGGAGTCTGACTGTTGGTTTTCTTCTGCTCCGGCATTTCAGTGGTTTCTTGCTGTCGAGTCCTCACCATTGTTTCATCTCTGTGGTTGTTTGATTTTTAGTGTTCAAGGAGATGTTGCACTGATGAGTTAGGAGGCCTTCATGCGGACTGAACAAATCATTTGTCTAAATCTCAACGGAAGTGCACGGTGGAAGTAAGGGCGAGGAATGTGGCCACGTAAAATCGATTTAAGCCCCCAAGTGGAATTCGTTTCCGCTGACCGTTCCAATGCGGTTCTTCTGTCGTGGTTTATTTTTGTTATGGTTTGTCTTTGGGTGTTTGTGTCGCTTATATTATATTATTTTGGATGGCCTATTGGCCATTTTGTTGGGAAGTAACTGTCCTTTTGGCTTTCCGCTATTGATGTTTCCATTAGTGTCTGTTGTTTCATGTTTGTGGTTCTTTCCCTTTGGTGTCTCTGATGGGAGCTGTGGGTTAACCCTTTTTGTATCAAATGGAATCTTCCTCCTTTTATATAGCCAGAGTCCATTTCAAAATTTATGCTGTCAGGTTGTGTTTTCTTCAAAATTAAATAGGAAAATGTCTGAACTTTTTGAATACAGTGTAGGCCCTGATCAAACGCCGCGTTCTGGGGCATCTGATCTGGGCCTGCACTGTTTGCCAGGGTACCCCTTTAGGGGTTTCTGGTACTGAATGGGTTAATTGCATCGATTCCTGATCATTGCCTCCACCTCTATTTTGCATCTGCAAAAGCTGCTCTCATTTTATCAGCAAAAATATAAGTATATCTGTCATATTAAATGATCAAAATTTTAACGATATGTTAACTAATGACGTCGTTAGTTTTGAACAACTGTCCCCTGGTCTGGGAAGTGTTGGCACAGTCAAACCTGTTCTAGGGAATTCCTCTACATGAGAAATAATGAGGGAAAATTAAGGATATTTTCCTCTTTTATCTTGCAAATGTATGCTGTGTGTACTCATTAGAATCGCCTCAATGAGGCGATTCTAATGAGTACACACAACATACATTTATATCAGAGGCTCAACCTACCCCTGTCTCGAACAGATTTTCGTGGTTCCCAAGGTGTTTGAGCCTTTGAAGTTCAACTGTTTGCTGATCATTCTATCTATACACCACGTGAACAATTCAGTGAAATGAACACCCCTTTAAACCCCACTTTGTATAGAGAAAACTTGGGTTAAACATTATTTTCTAATTTTTTAATCCAAGATGTAGGTTATAGGTACTCATTAGAACCACCTCAATTAGGCGGTTCTAACGAGACCCCCCAACCTATGTTTGCAGTATAAATAAGAACAGTTTAAACTATCACAAATATTCATCAGAAAAGTAGCCACTTTGGAGATGTGAAAAAATGCACTATGATGCGTAATGTCTACTGTTACTGTGATTGGTCAGATTTGACCATTACTGGTACTTGCAGGTGTACATTACATACAAGCCAGATTTGCAGGATGAAAGCCTAGACAAAGTAATCATGTAATTACAGTAGGGATCTTTAACCTGCACGGGGGTGGCCCCCGCCCATCGGGGCTTGAAGAAATAGATGGGCTGCATGATGCTTCCACACAGAACTGAAACCGACTCGCACATGAGTACTGGTAAACCACTTAGGGGATCTAAGCTTGCCCAGGCAAAGCCGTGGGAGTCAGCCCATCCATGCTTATAAACCCTATTGGTTACATTGGGTAGCAGGCCTTGAGATGTCATTTCATCTCAATGTCAGGTAAAGGTCCCATAAAATTTGAAGCAACGTCTCCAAAATGACCTTTACAGTGTTGACCGGGACGTTAAACCTAAACTCAAACAAACAAACAAAAACCTGCACAGGGGATGATTCTCTCTCCATTTAATGTCCAAATTCGAAGAAATGTGCATTTTGTGGCATACATTTGAAGTTTGTAAAAATCAGTGTCCAGGCAGAAAAAACTGACCTGTTCTAAGCAGTACTTACCAATGGCCTTGTTTATTTGTATTGGAGTTTAACAGCCCAGTCAACACTATTTAGGTAATTTTTGAGCTGGTCAGTTTTCCTATCCACATCCACACTTTTCCTGGGCAGGCTTATACTTAAGTGGTTAACCAGTACAGTGCACATTCTTTTGCCAGAAACTGTCAACTGCCCTTCTTGAATCAGTGGGAGAGAATGACTGTAGAAAAGATTTCATTATCAGTCTCCATGAAAGAATGTTGCCGACCCCAGCAGGTATCGAACCCGCATCCTCCTGATCACCAGTCAGACGTGCATCCAACTGACCTTCCGAGGCCGGCAACAATGGCCTTGGAATAATAAAATACAAGTACACTCTATATCAAAGTTTGGCTTTTAATTGTTTCTAGCACACATTTTGATAATAAATAAACATGTATTGTAATGCAAAATACTGAAGTACCGCACATTTGATGTGCTTTAACTTTTTTTATCTATCCCTAACACAAAATGTCAAAAAATGTCATGCGAAGCTAATAAATAAACACATGTACTAAATGAGCTCGTCTAAGCAAAACATTTCTATCAATGCACCTATTATATCCAAAATGCCCTGCATAATATTCGACCTTAACCCTTTTTGTACCAAATGGAAACTTACTCCTTATATATAGCTGGAGTCCATTTCAAAACTTAGGGGTGTCAGGTTGTGTTTTACTCAAAATTTATTTGGAAAATGGCTTAACTTTTTGCAAATAGTGTACGCCCCGATCAGACGCTGCATTCTGCGGGGTCTGATCTGGGCCTGCACTGTTTGCCATTTTGGGGTTTCTGGTACAAAATTGGTTATGGGGAATGGGAACACCTAGCACATTTTTCTCCCATTTTTTCAAAGGGAGACAACTTTTGGGATTTCTGGTTCGCTTTTCTATACGCCCTGTCCCACTGAAAATGGGGTCTACTCTTAAAGGAAAGAATTTGCTCCTCAGGAGCAAATTCTTTCGTTTAAGAGTTGACCCCTATTGGCATGGGAGACAAAAATACTTTTGCAGGAGTTGCCTCCCCTGAAGGTGTATCCATTCCCTTTAAGACTAACTGACATATCCAACACAATTTCTGTCATATTTCACAAGGGGGACAATTTTAACAATTACCTGTTTGATTTTCCTCAATTTCCTTAAAACAGAGTCCTTCTGGAAAGGGGCCTACTCTTATAGGAAAGAATTTGCTCCTCTGGAGCAAATTCTTTCCTTTAAGGGTAGGCCCCTACTGATACTCTGATAGGGGAATTAAAACATTTTTAAAGAGTTGCTTCCCCTGAAGATGTATCCCATCTCTTTATATGAAAGCTGTAATTATTCTAAAATTTTCACATACCGAGTTTTATATCAGAAATTGTGTTTGACAAGTAAAGGCACAACTTTAGGCAAACACTGTAGCCCCTGAAGGAGCAGTCCGATCAGGGTCCACACTTTTTACAAGTCATTTCACGATCCATTATTCAGATTAATTACAGCAATTTTCTTCGTCTTACTTAAAATGATGTTTATCATTTTCCGCCAGACATCACTCAATGCACATTTTATATAAAAGCAGATTGTATAATATAATGCTTCAATAATGAAAGCTCAACTTAACACTATAATTCAACCTTGAGCCTCGAAATTTACATGAAGTCATCACACAAGCCTGTGTATTCTTAATATGAAGATCTATTTATCCTTGAACAACTTGGTCAATATCATCATTCTTTTTGTACCCATCTTTACACAACAAGCAGCCCCTGCCTATCAGGGCTTGTAGAAATAGATGGGCTGCATGATGCTTCCACACAGAGCTGAAACCGACCAGCTCACGAGTACTGGTAAACCACTTAGAGAATCTAAGCCTGCCCAGGCAAAGCCGTGTGAGTCGGCCCGTCCATGCTTATAAACTCTATTGGTTTAACTGGGTGACAGGGCATGAGATGTCATTTCATCTCAATGTCGGGTAAAAGTCCCACAAAATTGGAAGCAATGTCTCCAAAATTACCTTTACAGTGTTGATGGGGACGTTAAACCTGAAATCAAACAAACAAATCAACATTGAGACAGAAATGCAGCACTATTTTTTGTATATTTCTGAACCATTTTCAAATTTTCTTATACTTAGACAAGCATCCAGCACTATTTTTTTTTTTTTTTTTGGCTTCATTTTGAACAGTTTTCAGGTTTTTATACAAAGACAAGAATTCAACACCATTTTTTTTCATCTTCTTTTTTAACCATTTTCATATTGTCTTACATGGAGACAAAAATTCAGCACAAATTTCTTTTTCCATTTTGAACCATTTTCGAATTGCTTTATATTGAAACAAGAATTCAGCACTAATTTCTTATTCCATTTTGAACCATTTTCAAACTGTTTTATACTGAGACAAGAAATCAGGACTATTTTCATTTTGAACAATTTTCCCCGTTTTTTTTTTTTTTTTCCATGACGATAACACACCCATGCGACATAATACATTTTTTCACATCTCAAAATGGTTATTTTTCTGAATATTTTACTTATTTATACTGCAAACATAGGTTGTGGGTGCTTGTTAGAACCTGAGGCTGTTCCAACCAGTTCCCACAACCTATGTCTTCGAGCAGAAATAAGGAAAATAATACATACCCCCTTAAACCCCAGTTTTCTCTGTATAAAAGTGGGATCTAGGGGGTGTTCATTTCACGGCTTGTTCACGTGATGTTATACTGAGATAAGAATCAAGAACTATTCATCGCCATTTGTTTTACTTGACACCAGTTTACTGGGCATCTGTAGAAGGTTTCATGATTCAGGACTGTCTCTGTTCATCTTAAGTGGAATAGACACACCTAGCACGATTTCCACCATTGTTTATCAGACACATTTTCCGCCAACAAGGGAGACAACTTTCGGGCCTCCCTGTTTGCCTTCCTATAAACTGAGATGCTCTGAAAAAGGAGTATACTCTTAAAGGAAAGAATTTGCTCCTATGGAGCAAATTCTTTCCTTTAAGAGTAGACCCCTATTGACATGGGAGACAAAAAGACTGACCCAGTCAGTTTCGAAACTTGCTGTTATTTGCTACATATTTTCTTCCCTCACAAATTATTTTGGCACAATGGTGAATGACGTTTATAGCCATAAATGAACATTCTTTATGATTATTCGTACATTTCATTACCTATTTCACTAAATCTTACAACTAAGGCACAATTATTGCAAGCATTTTTTTTCTCCTACTCCTAACCCTAAAAGCACTAAGCACAAACTTAGCAGATGACATTGTCATTTTTTTTCGTTTTGTTATCTTTCAGAAAATAAGGCTTGACATTTCATGTGAATCATCTGCAGAAATATCAAACCTTATATTCTTTGCGTGTGGGTGTGGGTGGGGGGTGGGGGGGGGGGGGAAGGAACCATGAACAAGGTCAAGGTCACGAAATCAAAAATTATGGTACCACTGGAAAGGTCTTGTGATAAGGTATACACATGTGAAATATGAAAGCTCTATCTATTACCATTCAAAAGTTATGCCCAATGTTAAAGTTTTTGCAGACGGACAAACGGACAAACAGACAAACAGACGGACAGACCAAAAACTATATGCCCCCGAATCTCTTAGATTCCGGGGGCATAAAAAGTTAGAATGTTATCTGCTATGTTTTGCTTGGAGCTTTAACAGTTAACCAATACAAGCAAAATGTTACAAAATTACACGTAAAACTAATGGTCTTTGACCAAATTACTCACTTACGCGACAAGGATTTCACAAAATAGGCAACAAAATTAGTAAGCCCTTATGGACATACACAATCGCTTACTTCACAAACGAAAATATGATTGAAAATTTTCCCACAATAAATATTTTAGTATAAGAAAAAGCTTTCTGTCCATTCAGGTTTTGAAAACAATAACTGTCGCTTTTTATACCATTCATAAACTTTCCAGGGTACTTTTTAAGCTTCCTGTCTCCATTCCTCGTCATAAATTCCTTTTCCATTATGAAAACACGACTATACAAAAACATTGTAACCTTTATCACCGAAAAAAATTTACGATGAAAAATTCTGATATTTTACTTATTTCTGCTCAAAATACAGATTGTTGGTCCTCGTTACAACCGCCTCATCGAGGCGGTTCTAACAAGTACCCACAATCTTTATTTTAGAGCAGCTATAGGACAAATAAGGTATACCCCTGTATACCCCAGTTTTACCATATAAAAGTAGGGTTCAAGGGGGTCAGAATTGTATAGGCATGTTTTTCATGCTGGGATAATCTTACACATGCACTGACAATACATTGCTTTTTTTTTCAAGCTATCAAAAAATCTGTCAGTTAACTCAAAGACATATACTGAAAAGAAAAATAATAAAAAACTTGTCCTTCGTTATCTGAAACTGTTTACAAACACGGTACATCAGGTGCTAAATAAATGCAAAAACGCCTAAAAAGGTATAAAATGTTGTATACGAAAGTACAGACACGGATCAGTCTGTGCTCATTTTTTCCTCATCACCGGGTCCATTTTTGCAGACTGCCAAGCCTCTGGTCATTCTGTGCATATTCACAAGCTGATCTGAATCTTTGCATTTTGCATATTTTTGTTATGACGCAATTGCATAAAGATATTACCTGTGTGAAGGACATCAATGGAGTATTACAAGATTTGCTGTAGTTATCCTAAATGCTGGGGAAAAAGTTCTTGAACAAACAGTGAAGACCCAGATCAGACTGCTCCTACAAGGAGCAGTCTGATCTGGGTCTACACTGTTTGCCATTCTGCTAGCACACTTCCGCAGTAAAGCCAACTTGTTCAAATTTTGGGTCCGATATGGGAATTTTTCAAGATGTACAAATATACTGTATTTTTATGGTATATATTTTTTTAACCCATTGCATGCGGGGAAACTCCAAGAAGGGTACCTAGGCAAATAGTGCAGGCCCAGATCAGACGCCGCAAAATGGGGCGTCTGATGAGGGCCTGCACTATTTGCTAACAGAATTTTCCGTCAAAAATAGAATAAAAATGAAAAAATAGGCCTATCACCCCTTATATGATAAATGGACTTGTCCAACATATAGCAATGGAAGAGTCCACTAGCATACAATGGGTTAAATTGACACCTGTTAAAACATTGCAGCTTTATCAAAACAGATAAGGTCATGATTAACTTCAAGCATTTTTTGTCCCTGCGATGTCAGAGTGCCAGGAGAGAAGGTTATAATTATCTGATCAGGCTCTACACAGTTTGCTTACAGGATCTGAGGGGTTTAACCCTTAAGATGCCAAATAGAACAACATTTGAAAATGTCTTCTGCTAATGTTGTCTGCTGATTTTTTTTTGCAAACTTGTAAAAAATATTTTTGCATACAAGCAAACAGTGTGGGTCCGGATCAGACTGCTCCAACAGGAGCAGTCTGATCTGGGTCCACACTGTTTGCAAATTTTTTTTTAAGGTTACTGGCAGATGGCAACGCAGATGACAATTCTCTTGAGTTAACAAAACAGTCTTATTATCAGTGTATGATGTCACATGTTATTTGATATTAGCGATAAGATCTTAATTTAACCCCGTAATGCCCCCGCAGTACAATACAAAAAAATAAACCTTTTTTAACTGATTTGTAAAAATGACATCTAAGGTTTGACTCAAGGGCAAAAATGTTCATCATCTACATGAGTGTATTTTAATATTATAACTAACGACAATTCAGACAAATAAATCACAGATCTGTTAGAAACACGTGTGAGTAATGATTGACTCATCAATTGACGTTTGTCATAATTTTAACGAACAGACCTTCATTTTTCCCCCTAGAATAAATCACACCACATGAAATCAATTACATCTTGTTAGCTGTCATTCTTTTTTTTGCGAAATTTTTGATCAAAAAACAAAATTTCACAGACAGAGCAGTGAACTGAGTTAACGTGATTTAACCATGCAGCTGCCAATAACAAAGCAATCGTTATTTTCAATCATTTTTTTTTACTAATTTTTCAGTGAAAAAAAAGCCTTATAAGGCTTGACATTATATGTGAGTTGTCTGCCTAGCAAACGATTCACATGTAATGTCAAGCCATATTTTCCCTAAAAAACAATTTGATTTAACACTTACAACTGCCAATAACATTTCCAACCGTCAATTTCAATCTTTCTTTTTCTTATTTTTCAGAGACAATAAGGTTTATAGAACTTGAAATTTCATGTGAATCTTCTGCCTAGCAGATGATTCACATGAAATGTCAAGCCATATTTTCCCTAAAAAAATTGAAAACTAAAAAAAAAACCGCAATCTGCTATTAAATTTACATGGTGCTCTAAGGGTTAATACAACTGTATTATCTGACACACTGGTATTTTTGCTGAAAAAATGTGAGCAGCTTTTGCTCCTCACATTTTTTTTTCAGCAAAAATATCAGTGTCTCTACTTTACTGAATGAAAAATTTTCACATTTATCATCACTTTAATCAACGTTGAACCAACTAGTTTCAGTTTGAACTAATTTTTATGATATACTGGGAATCGGAAACAAAATCACGACCAACTGCACAAGCTAACTTTCCTAAAATAGCCTTTTTACGAGGCAGTTAGTCTTTACATGACATTGCAGTTTAAAGTCTAGACGTGTAGCGAAAAAACAAAAGAATTAGATTTTATCAGGCTCTATGATTTTATCGTTCTCCGCTGTAACTGACAAGTGAACGCCTTATGCAATACAACAATAAAATCTATTATTATGCATGATGTCAGAGAGGTAAAATATAAAATTTTACGCTGCACCATGCATGAAATTGACAGCAATGCATGTGATTGATGAAACCGCGATATACACTGTATATTTTACATTACAAAAGACAGCATGAGGCATAGGTATATGACCTTATTATTATTAAGAGACCTGTTCGCTGAGCAATGACTCAGATCAGCCTGCAAAGCCAGTGTTTGTACCATAATGATCCTAAGTATTGGTAGAGACACACCTAAGCAAACGGTGCAAATTAAGATCAGACAGCTCCTGAAGTCTGATCAGCGTCTACACTGTTTGCCATTCCATCTCCTTGTTGGATCATGGAACAAATTTGTTAAAAAGACAGAAGAAAGCAAACTGAAAGTAACCAAATTTTGTCTCTCGTTTATTCGATACCTTAACCCTTATCTTGCTGTTCACGACAACCCCTATCTTTGCAAACAGTGTAGATCCAAATCAGATGGCTTCTGAAGAAGCCATCTGATCAGGATCTACACTGTTTAACGTGAAGTTTATGAATTTGTAGCAATTAATTACATCAAGTAATTTGATTGGTTGATAGATAGAAATGGGTGTGGCTTAAATGAATATTCAGCAATATAAGGGTTAAGACAGTTCTCTTGACACTTTACGACAGGTCAACTTAACCTACCCGGTACATCATAATAAATAATAATAAGCAACTGCATTTGGTCATTAAGACAGGCACAAACATTTATGTACTGTTTGGTCGTAAGTAATTATCAAAATTGTAAACGTTTAGCAACACATGGGAAAATATGTAGTCAACATCATTAACAGGCAATTATAGGACGGTAAATTGATGAGCTGACAAAAAGCTTGACCTTTTTTGACCCGAACAAAAATTTTCAACTTTTGCCAACAGTGTGGATCCTGGTGAGATGGCTTACAAGGACAGACACTTTGCTGTATTGATGTTTTCTGGGTGTCAAATCCAATGTATCCCCTCTTTGGAAAAGGGCTTTCCCAACATAAAAGATGAGAACTGCCATATTGATAAGTGTTTTCTGGGGGTCAACAGTATCTCTTTTTTGGAAAGGGGCTTTGACAACCTAAAAGATGAGAAAGCCTTTTTTATGTAAAGTTAGGGCTCGAAGGATCTTACAAAATATGACAACAGATACATAGCACAAAACCTGCTGTATTAACCCTTAAGATGCCAATCACGACAACTGTCGTCTGCTGGTTACTTTAAATGTAATTTTTGCAAACAGTGTGGACCCCAAATCAGACTGCTCCTCTAGGAGCAGTCTGATTGGGTCCACACTGTTTGCCTGTATGCAAAAATATTTTTTGAAACGTTTGCGAAAAATTTCAGCAGACGGCATAAGCAGAAGACATTTTCAGATGTAGTTTTTCTCGGCATCTTAAGGGTTAAGAATTCACACCTAATGGTATCGATTCAAACCAATCTGGGTTTTCTTCAAGATATACCAGTCGCAGGTAAAATTGACTAGGCTGAGCTATTGTTTGCACCTGCCTTTGGAATGTTCTATTCACAAAAAGGTAAACCAAGTCACCTGATTGTATGAATTCAACTGTAACACAAACAAAGCCATGGCGTATATGGCCATTTGGTCCGTTTACAGAAAGCATGCGAAAGGCACTCTACCGAATCTTCTGGTGAAATGAGCGAATTTGACATACATCAACAACACCAAGTCAATCGTATCTGTGACTACTATACTTAAAAAAGGCCAGAAATTCAACTACATAAAGTTTTTCCTATACTGCAGACAAACTTCCAACTGCTCAAACACCTTCAGTATTACGAAAATTTATTTTAGACAAGAATAGTTTTAGCCAATCTCTAAGGATTGGCGTCTTCGCTCCAGCAGAAACTGGAGAGAAGAATCCAATCCCTAGTGGTAAGATGCTACAGAAGGATCCTGCACATCTCTTACAAGGACCACATCACAAATATAGAGGTCTGCAGTTGGGTTTGGCCACAGAGAAAAACTACACCTGAAAATGTTGGTCTGCTTATGTCGTCTGCTGAATCTTTTTGCAAAATTTTGAAAAATATAATTGCAAACAGGGAAACAGTGTAGACCAAGATCAGACTGCTCTACAGGAGCAGTCTGATCTGGGTCCATACTGTTTGCAATCATGACTTTTAAAGTAACCGGCAGACGACAAAGCAGACAACAATTGTCATGATTGGCATCTTATGGGTTAAAAATCCCCATAAATTATCACTAAATATTTGTTGTCCATATAGCTATCAAAAGAATCTGTAAGGGACTCAAGGAGTTTGCATTAAACATGGTTGAGCCATCTGTGTTCAGAGCCAGTGAAGTTTTGTTACAGTTGTCTATAAAGCCACTTAAGCAATTCTAAGGCAAACATATTATGACTGGACTAGTACAATGTACCATGAAATGTGTATTCATTCCAGAATCAGTGATTTTCACAAGTTTTTACAAATTTCTAAAGCTTTCTTGTAGACATCCCTTGCCTCCTCATATGTAATCACATCACTCAGCTGTTCACGCTTTTCTAATGAGAAATCAACCTCCGCGTCATATTCGCTCGAGCTGCGTGGAGATCTCTGGCGGTAATAATGTGGAGAAAGTAAATCTTCGCAACTATCATAGGAAAAGTCAAGCATATCCGCAGAGGAATTTGAACCAATGCTGCAAGCACTGAGCCTTTTATCTGCTTCCTCCTTGGTTTGACTGCGATTTTTGAGAATCCCTTTTCTACGAGAAACCACTAGGTTCCCTGCTTCCAATGTCTGTGCATTTGAGCTAGTTTTCTCAGACTGCTCCTGTTCGAGGGGAAAATTAAAAGCACCAGAGTTGAGACTATTGTTACTATTTTTAGCATCTTTGGATGATATGGCACTTGCATAGTCAGGAGAATCTATTGCAGAGTCAACTTCACTGAGATCCATGACATTACTAGAAATGCTTGAGGATTTTGATTTCGAGTCATTTAATTCACATCCGCTGTCCCCTGCACTAAATTTTCCCTTCCTTTTGAGAATACTGCGCGCTGGCATTCTTTGAGCATCAAATATTTTCTTTCCATTTAAGTCTGAACCAGATGAGAATACTTCATTACCTTTACCCTCAGAACATTCATCAGTCTGCTTTTTTGATTCAGGAATTTTCTCAGAACCAGTCTGGTCTTGTGTAGCACTATTACAATTACTTTGAGAACCAGTCTGTGTTGTCATTGGATTTGAATTTTCATTTCTAGCTACCCCAACACCAGAGTGTGCATGTGAGTCAGTCATTTTTGGCTTCTTAAGGATTCCCTTTAGGGGTCTCTGTGTCTTTGGCTTGGCTGATAAATCTAATTCCCCATCACTGTCAGAAGACAGTCTTTCGTTTGGACAGGCTGGAACTGGCTGAAGCACCGTTGGACAGATGTAAGGCTGGGCATCGGGCATTATCTTGTGACCGAGATTCACCCACCAGTGAGACAGGATGTCTGACATTGTGGCACGTTTGGCAGGATTTACAGTCAGTAGGTGTCTTATTAAACCGGCAGCCTCTGAAAAACAGACAAGACATTTCTGTGTTATCAAAAAAGTTGTCATCTAAAATAGAATTCAATATTTTTAATCTGCAGAGACGATATGGTACTTACAATTAACCCTTGAAGTGCTGGGGCCAGTTGTTCAAATCTAACGACGTCGTTAGTTAACATAACATTAAAACTTTGATCATTAAATATGGCAAATATGCTAATATTTTTGCTGAAAAAATGTGAACAGCTTTTGCGGATGCAAAAGCTGCTCACATTTTTCAGCAAAAATGCCAAAATTTTAGATAATGTTCTTGTTAGAACAGTTAACAATTTGACCACTAAGGAGATCATTATGCTAACGATGCTTTGAACAACTGGCCCCTGATCATGAAAAGCAAACTACATTTTCAGTTCATTTTTTGTTCTTATTTTCCAAGAAAATGAAGCTTGGCACTGCATGTGAATTGCCTGCTTGGTCACTATTCTGCTGCTACACCTTTCTTATCTGAGAGACCAATTGTAGCATAAGGTTAATCAAAGTTGGACCATGAACATGAAAGTTATTAAGCAAAATGCGATTTAATTTTGCAGTCACGGAAACATGGAATGACAGAATCAAGGAATGGCAAATCCAGTATAGCCCCACTTTTTCAAAGAGAGGCTATAATAAAACCTATTTTCTCCAAAAACAAGTAATATATATTTGAAAATGTCATCAAATGGACACATTAACCCTTATCCTGCTGAACAGGACAACCCCTACCTTTGCAAACATCGTAGATCCAGATCAGATTGTTTCTGAAAAGCCAACTGATCATGATCTACACTGTTTGTCATACATTTTCTGAATTGAAAGAATACATTGTATCAAAAAAATTATTTAGTTGTAGTCAGAAATGGGTGTAGCTTAATCAATTTATTCAGCAGGACATGGGTTGTAACATTACGATAACACACCCGTAAGACATAGTGCATTTTTACACATCTCCAAAATGGCTAATTTTCGGATGAAAATCCATGATATCTTTCTTATTTATACCGCAAACATAGGTTGTGGGTGCTCGTTAGAACCGCCTCATTGAGGCGGTCCTAACGAGTACCCACAACCTATGTCTTGGAGTAAAAATAAGAAAAATAATGTTTACCCTCGTAAACCCCAGTTTTCTCTATACAAAGTGGGGTGTAAGGGGGTGTTCATTTCACGGACTTGTTCACGTGATGAGATGTTATGTATACACAAATGACTAACCAAAGTACAAGTAAAAATACCTGAAGGATTTGTTGGTTCATAGTAATCACCATTGGTGATCTGACTGCGTAACTTTTTGAAGTTGGTCCCATCAAATGGCATGGTTCCATACACCAGTGTGTATAATACTACCCCAAGACTCCAACAATCCACCTGCAAAAGAGACAGGAATATTACATAAACACTTCGCAGGCTAAATTTTTCTTTTCGAGTTATGGTAAATACTCTTGTCAACATTATGCAGGTCATATTGAAACTTTCAGTTAACCCATCCACACTTTTCCTGGGCATGCTTTATCCTTCTACCGTAAAAATCATAAATATTTGGACACTTTCGGGACTTGCTGAAATTCTCCAAAACTTGTAACAAATTTGTTTCATGATCCAGCAAGGAGTCCAAAAGTTGCAGACACAATGGCAAACAGTGTAGACCCTGATCAGACTGCTCCTTCAGGAGCAGTCTGATCTGGGTCTGCACTGTTTGTTCAGGCCTATCTGTCCAATACTTAGGTCCCCGCCCATAGGGGCTTGAAGAAATATATGGGCTGCATGATGCTTCCACGCAGAGCTGAATCTGGCACGCACACTAGTACTGGTAAACCGCTTAGAGGATCTAAGCCTGTCCAGGAACCGCGGTGCGAGGCGGACCATCCATGCTAATTAAACCCTATTGGTTTCATTGGGTGACAGGACTTGAGATGTCATTTCATCTCATTGTCGGGTAAAAGTCCCACAAAATTGGAAGCAACGTCTCCAAAATGACCTTTACAGTGTTGACGGGGACGTTAAACCTCAAATCAAACAAACAAACTGTCCAATACTTAGGATCATTACAGTAAATGCTTAACAAGTACAATTTACATTCTTCTGCCAGTAAACGAGAACTTATTGAATCAGCAGAAGTAACTAACTATAGAAAAAAAATACATGGTCATCTCACATAGATACATGGTCATCTCAATGGGAAACTTTTGCCGGACCCAACTTTGATTAAATTCTTGACCACTGACTTGACTTGACTTGATGGATTTTGTAAGGTAACCGGGCGCTAAAAGCACATAGGGGCTACCCCCATCTCGCTAAATGGGATTAGTTTACGAACTGCTCTTCCCAGGGCCTCCAATGTGCTGGCACTTGTCAATTCGACAGGTGTCAGCTGACCAATGGGAATATACTGAACTCTTAATCTTGACCACTGGATCACTACGTAGTCATATATACCCATCTGGTCTAGCTACATGTACAAGGCTCCTTGAATTGCCACCTAAAGAGGGAAAAGATCTTGGCAGGGGGGGCAATTAACACCTTTTTGTACCGGAAACCTGGTGAGACAGCTCATTATGAGCCATCTCATCTGGATATACACTGTTTGAATAGGTACATGTACCAGGATACACGGCTGAAAATGTTAAGATCAAAGATTTTATTAAATACGAACAAAGCTTTTTTTTTAAATGTAATCTTTTTTTCTTTTCACTATGTAATGAATATGGTTACAGGATCTAACATATCAATGCTATATTCTGAAGAACAGATCTGTATAAAACCTCACAACCTTTGACACTAATGTTCTTTATGTAATAAAGAGTTGTTTTTGTTAGGTGTATATGGCTGTTTTCAGGATCTAACACCCCTCTGCCACATAAAGTGGACCTACTGAGATTATATAGTGATTACATACTATTTTGTGAGGTACTTTATATGCAATAATGTCCCAATTTTAAAAGAGATTGCAAGAGTATTTTAAAAAGGTATTTCACACAAACTGAATAAATAAACTACCTAGTATCATTAGAATCAAATGTTTACATCAAAGACAAGCTTATCATAAGTAAGGTACTGTCTGATTAAAATACTGGCCCAGTTCAGGAGTGTTTTTCTTTCTTTTTTCTTCTTTTAATTTACATTGATTTTTGGCTGCCCCCACGTCTAAATTGCTCAATCAACGTGTTGATTTTGGAAGTTCTTATGCCTGATAATGGTTTATGCAAACAAGAGGTATCAACCCCAGACAGAAGTTTCATTCTTTCAAAAACAAACACTTGAAATTGTCTCTTGTGGTCTCAGAGAGTTTACATAGCCTCTAAGCTGGTCAAAGGCTTTGAGGCTATTAATATGGTTTTGAGGCTATTAATGGAGCCCCAAACTCTAGATAAGAAGATGGTTAAGGTGATTTCTTTACTTGAATAGTAAAAATATGTTCATCAAGGTTATTCTATATTCCAACAGGTACCCAAAACATGTTTGCCCAGACTTTTTTTTTCAAAGAAAACTATAATCAAACTGCCTCATGACCAGTAATCTCTTAGTTCAACATCTTTGAGATTATGGACAAACAAAACATTGCTATATGTTCAACCCATATCCTGCTGTTCAGGACAACCCCTATCTGTGCAAAAAATGTAGATCCAGATCAGACAGCTTATGATGAAGCCATCTGATCTGGATCTACACTGTTTGTCATTAAGTTTGTGAATTTAAACGAAATTATCATATCATGTAATCTGATTGGCTGAAAATCAGAAATGTGTGTGGCTAATAAAATTATTCAACAATTTTAACCCATATAGAATCTTCAAGAGGAATCCATTTTGAATTTCATGGGTATCAGGTTGTATTATTTTTAGACATTTTTTTTTTTATGAAAATGGCTGATTTTTTTCACAAAGAGTGCATGATGACCTTGATCTGCAGCATTTGATGTGGCTCTGCACTGTGTACCAGCATCCACCCCTTTTTTGGGGTTCCAATATTTATTGAGGATTAACTGAAACCAATAAAAATTCTTGAATACTATCCGTACTACATGTAATTGTCAACTGAGTATCTTGTTTTTTTTGTAAGCATTTGCCAAGCTATTCGCTGTCAGCGAAAAATAACTGTTTCATTTACTCGGCATACATTGGCCATAAGTCAACAGTTTATAAGTCAAGGACCGAAAAACAAAAACAAACAGGTTTAAAGGCCAGACAATTAATCCTTTATACAGGCAACTACCCCAAATACATTAGTTGCAAGAGAAGTGTTTGCATGCTTTAAAGCACCAAAGAAAATTGTGAAGCAGATGACATTTTAAAAAAAATCCTATCAGAAAAAGTTAGCACCTAATGGAAAGATCTGCAGTGTTTGATCTGGACCTGCACGGTTTGCCTGCATACCCCTTTAGAGGTTTCCTGCATGCAATGGATTAAGTGCTCAGTCAGGTGCAATTGTGTGTTTCTTCCGCTGACTTTGGACACGTTGGCATGAGAAGCATATACAAATGTACATCAAAAAACAATAAGTTTGATTTTTGTGTGAATTGAGGTTTATCGTCTCTGTCAATACTATTTCGGTCAGTTTGAGAACGTTGTTTCCAATTTTGTGGGACTTATATCCGACAATGAGATGAAATGACATCTCAAGCTCTGCCATCCAATAAAACCAGAATGCTTATATGCAATGGACGGTCTGACTCACATCACTTTGACTGGGCAGGCTTAGTGCTTCTAAAATAAGTTTGGTAGGCTTCGTATGTTTAAACACAGTAAACACCAAGTTTCCAAGTTTTATCCGTCATAAACAAGTCAACGTAATGCTGTATCTCATTACAAGTTTTCATTACAGCATAACAAACATCAAGAGTTAATCTCAAAGCAAAAAGGTAAATAAAAAATAAACATAGCCTTATACTTTAGAAACGGACCCTTTAGCATTCTCTCATTTCTGTACTCCAAATTTGTGTGTGTTGCCATGCCAACTTAGATAGGGCTAGATACCCTGTACTCCAAGCTACCTGAAGGTCGTCTAAACATCTATGACATCAGTAAAGGCTCTGATGTGGCTGTACATATGTGCAGGCTCACCTGAGCTTTGCAAGTCACGTACGCCTAAAGTCGCCTTGCCCATAAGCAGATTTGTATCTTTAACCCTTTTTGTACCCGATGGAATCTTCATCCTAATATACAGCAGGAGTCCATTTCAAAATTAAGGGGTTTCAGATTGTATTTTCATCGAAATTTATTTGGAAAATCCTGAACTTTTAACAAACAGTGGAGGCCCTGATCAGACGCCGCATTGTGCAGCGTCTGGTCTGGGCCTGCACTGTTTCCAGTACAAAATGGGTTAATCACGTCATGAATTTTCAATACTCCATAATGAACAAAAAATAATCTCAATGCAAATAAACCTTGGAAAAACTCAAGATCCCGAAAGACTTCATCCCTGTCATTGCCTAGCTACAGAGACATGGCCTACTTTAACGACTGCTGATCTGTGTATTTAGATATTAAACGTCTCGTAAAATACAAACAATGAGATAGAAAGGGAAAATGATAAACATCTGTGAAAACACGAGAGATAAACGATACAGTGAAGTTGTTGTACACAGCAGTTCACGATAAGCAGACGCCAACTGTTAGTTTCCTCGGCATCCAATCAGCATGTGTGCTGCATTTTTGTGAGATGAAAGGCTGAAACCTCACTTTTATGTCGTTAAACTGGGGTGTACAGGGTACATATTATTTTTCTTATTTCTGCTAAAAAACATAGATTGTGGGGCCTCAATGTGGCAGTTCTATCACGCAACCAAAATCTATGTTTTGAGTAGAAATATGATATATCAGAATTTTTTATCTGAAAATTTTCATTTTTTGGTGGTAAAATTTTCATTTTTGCTGGTAAAATTATCATTTTTGGTGGTAAAATTTTCATTATACTGGAAAAGTCGTTTTTGTAATGGACGGACAATCATGATCTTCACTAATATCAGTACAAATTACAATAAAGAAATGTAGTGTAATAATTGCAAAATGAATTTTTGAAATTCCCCGGGTCATCAAAACTAAAAGAAGAATTTTTCCGTAGATAAGGAAGTTTGGAGGGTGGTGGGTTAATCTAAAGGCAGTGGATTACCGCAGCAGATAAAATAGTCCTTTAATTGTGATTTCATAATACAGGTCTTAAAATTCTTTCTGAAAGAAAAAATGCCCCTACAAGGCCAGGTGGTGAGAGGCGGACCGTCCATGCTAATAAACCCTATTGGTTTCATTGGGCGACAGGGCTTGAGATGTCATTTCGTCTCAATGTCGGGTAAAAGTCCCACAAAATTGGAAGCAACGTCTCCAAAATGACCTTTACAGTGTTGACGGGGACGTTAAACCTCAAATCAAACAAAACAAATACAAGGCCAGGTCAAGCAATGTGGCATGTGGCATGTAAGTCACTTCTTGTCACAAAACAAATTTATTAACCCATAACCCATTGTATGTGGGAAACCCCTTCAGGGTACCTTGGCAAACAGTGCAGACCCAGATCAGACGCCGCATTCTGCGGCGTCTGATCAGGGTCTGCACTATTTGCTTACAGAATTTTCTGTCAAAAATGGAATAAGAAAGAAAGAATAGGCCTGCCACCCCTTATATGAAAAATGGACTTGTCCAACATATAGCAATGGAAGAGTCCACTAGCATACAATGAGTTAAGAGGAGCAATCAGAACCGTAGCATACGAGATTTATTAAATAATTTTATCATATAACATTCCGTCTTGAGAATGAAGTAACGCCGTATTAAATTCAGTAATCTACTGGTGGATTAAATAATCAAATTAGTTAGATACGCCCTGAAACGTTGCACTTTGACGTCCTTAACACCATCATGTTTACTCAATAATAACAATAATGACATTTTTGCAAAAACAATTGTGAATAAAATGTGTTTTAATGACATATGATAAATAGAATCTTGCATTCTTGCTCATTTATTATTAAATTTATGAAACACCTCGAGGGAAAAGCATAAAATGCTTGGCAAAGCCTTGCATTTGATCCCTTTTCCTCAACTTGTTTAATAAATTCAATAATATATGAACACTCATGTAAGATCCACTATATCATCCTTTTTTTCCAGAAAAAAAACAACAACAAAAAAAAAAATGCTTTGCCTTTCCTGTGAATTTTCTGCTATGCAGATGGTTTTAGCTTATGAAATGTGAAGCCTGATTTTCCCTGGCAAACAGTGTAGGCTGCATCTGATCAGGGCCTATACTGTTTGCAAAAAGTTCAGCCATTTTCCAAAAAGATTTTGAAGAAAACACAACCTGACACCCCAAAATTTCAAAATAGACTGGTGCTATATATAAGGAGGAAGGTTTCATTTGGTACAAAACGGGTTAAGTGAACCAGGCTACATCATAGTGTAGATTATATTTTCTTGTCCTTTGGGATCATTGATTCCATTGTTGAATTAGAAAATATTTGAGGGTCACTAATGAGGCCTAATTGACCGAAACTAGCTAATCTGGCACAGAAAATATGTACACTCCATATTCTCCAGTTCTGTAGTGTAGTCCTTGCTTCCAAAGGATAACCATTTCCAGAACATATTTGAATGACTGGACTCCAGTGGATCATAAATGCATCTCTCCTGTGAAGCTTTCATGTACAGAGTCCCAACAAATAGGAGTTTATTCCACAGGAGAAAATACGGGCCCTGGTGGCCTACTGGATAAGAGCGCCGACTCTTAACCATTAGGTCTCTCACCGTTGTGGGTTCGAGCCTGGCTCGGGTCACGTGTAGTTCTGCAACGGAAGGCCAGGTGGTTTTTCTCCGGGTACTCCAGTTTTCACCCACCTGATTAACAATCGGCTCGATATGAGTGAAATAATCTTGAAAGAGCAGTCTGTTATTCTATTTAAGGCAAAATAGAACATTACAATAACACACTCAAGTGACATAATGCATTTTTCCACATCTCAAAACTGCTTTTTTTCTGATGAAAATCTATTTATACTGCAAATATAAGTTGTGGGTGCTTGTTAGAACTGCCTCACTGAGGCAGTTCTAACAAGTACCCACAACCTAAGTCTTCGATCAGAAATAAGAAAATTAATGTATATCCCCGTAAACATCAGTTTTCTCTATATTAAAGTGGGGTTAATGGGGGTGTTCATTTCACGGTTCACTTGATGGAACAAACAGCATTCTACTGTTTTTTTCTCACTTTGAAGGAAACCCGTTTAAAACAGCCAAAAATGACTGACTTTTGCAAAGCAGATTTTGCAAACACACAAAGTAAGAATATGAGAAAATATAGACATAAATGCAGTTTCAAATACAGTGAAATTCCGCTATTAAGACCACCTAAAATTAGGACTAATTCTGCTATAAAAGGCTTAT
Source organism: Lucinisca nassula (assembly GCA_963580285.1). Lineage (NCBI taxonomy): Eukaryota > Metazoa > Mollusca > Bivalvia > Lucinida > Lucinidae > Lucinisca > Lucinisca nassula. The sequence goes on along the minus strand of OY757016.1, from coordinate 20,563,048 downwards.
TTTGAACGGTACACTTAATTTTTCTTTGTGTTTTCTGCCTACAATGTCCTCTGGTCAGGGACCATCTTTGGGACTGCACAAAAGTGGTCTTTAAGACCACTTTTGAACAGTTGGTTGGTTGATTTGAGGTTTAACGTCCCCGTCAACACTGTAAAGGTCATTTTGGAGACGTTGCTTCCAATTTTGTGGGACTTTTACCTGACATTGAGATGAAATGACATCTCAAGCCCTGTCACCCAATGAAACCAATAGGGTTTGTTAGCATGGACGGTCCGCCTCGCACCGCGGTTCCTGGACAGGCTTAGATCCTCTAAGCTGTTTACCAGTACTAGTGTGCGGGCCGGATTCAGCTCTGCGTGGAAGCATCAAGCAGCCCATATATTTCTTCAAGCCCCTATGGGCGGGGGCCAACTTTTGAACAGTCCCAAAGGCAGTCTAAATATAGGAATTTTACTGTATTTCTATCAAATGATGTCTTTTTCACCAGCTTAACATATTTCTACACAATTAAGATGTAACAGATGGCTCCTGATTGTATGAAAAATTTATGTTACCCAACGTTAGCTGTTGAATGACTGTTTATTTACGAAGACTGACCTTTTCAACCTATGGGTAAAAGAACTTAACGAGACCGAGACATTGTTACCGTTGCTTAAAATAGTTATCTTCAAAGTCCATTTTATAATCACTACCCATCTGAAGTACTTTATTTGGACAAAAAATAAGGATGTTTGGTGAAATAAGATTAAGTCTGATTTGAAATGTGGCCTGCTTACCCTATACAAAACAAAATTTTTAAAGGTAAACAAGTTTCAATTAAGATAAGAATGCCATGCTTAAGTTCAAGAACCCATTAAATCTGTTGCACAAAGGAACGTTTCTTTAATTTATGTTTAAAGAATAAAGAAAAGTATCAAATCCTATCAAAGACTAACATGTAAACCACCCCACCGACCAAAGTATTTATTTTGAATGTTGGTTTCAGCACATCTTGCAAAAAAATGGTCTTCCTACCTAGTAAAAATGTCCTTAACACATAAAATGCCAATCACAACAGTTATCGTCTGCTTGTTGTCTGCAGGTTACAAGTCATTGTTGCAAACTGTGTGGACCCAGATCAGACTGCTCCTCCAGGAGCAGCCTGATCTGGGTCCACACTATTTGCCTGTATGCCAAAATTATCAAAAAAAGTTTGCAAGACGATTCAGCAGATAACATAAGCAGACGACAATTTCAGATAAGTTTTTCTCGGCAGCTTTGGGGTAATATATGCCTTACTATACGAAAGGGGTTGCTGACTGAAGTTTTCTAATTTAACCCTTGTCCTGCTGAATATTCATATATGCCACACCCACTACCGATTATCAGCCAATCAGATTACCTGTAGCAAATTATTACAACATTTTCACAATCTGAATGACAAACAATGTAGATCCTGATCAGATGGCTTCTTCAGAAGCCATCTGATCTGGATCTACATTGTTTCAAAGAAAAGGCATATCCAGGCTCAGTAGAACAAGGGTTAATGACTATCATTACTTAGTAGTGAGGTCATTTTTTTTTCTGTGGTATTATTGTCCTCATATCATAATGAAAATATTACATACCAGTGATACAAAAGAGAACGTCCTTGATATCAAAATTATGCTTTTTTTTTCCCAAAATATTTATCAAAAATTTAAAGTTATGATGTTTACAATGATGAAGCAAAACCATGTGTATTTCACACTAAGTTGATAAAAGTTTAAATAAATAATAAATGCAGAACTACTACTATATTAAAACCCTTAGACTGCGGATCAGAACATTGCAGATGCTATTTTGATCTTTTTTTTTCGTATTTTTTAAGAGAAAATAAGGCTTTACAAGTCATGTCAAATATGTTCTATTAAAGGGTTATCTTTTGGAAGCAAAGTATACACCACAGAACTCAAAAGTATGGAATGTACAACTTTCTGGGACAGACTAGCTCATTTCAGCCAATTAGGCATCAGTGACCCTCACCAGCTGCTCAAAAGAGGTTGGAGCCTTCTGGACTAGGTCTATACAAGTAGGTTAACCCATAAATTGCCAATCACGACAATTGTTGTCTGCTTTGTCGTCTGCTGGTTACTTTAAAAGTAATTTATGCGAACAGTATGGCCCCAAATCAGACAGCTCCTCTAGAAGCAGTCTGATTTGGGTCCACACTGTTGGCCTGTACGCAAGAATATTTTTAAAAAGTTTGCAAAAAAATTTAGCAGATGACATAAGCAGACGACATTTTCAGATGTAGTTTTTTTCTTGGCATCTTAATGGTTAACTTTCCATCTGAAAATAGCTCATCAGTGCTGATGTGCCCATAAATCTCCAAATCAAACTAAGACCATTTTTTCCATAAAATATTAAATGGGCAATTCATTCAGCAACATTTTTTCAAACAATTACAAAATAATAAGAGGTAAAATAAAAATCATTGACCAATGAGCAATCCCCAGGACTTTAACCTTTATAACGCTGAACACCACTAGCAGACGGCATTTCCAAGCAGACAACATTTTCAAAGTACAAGTATTTTGTTCTTACTTTTCAGAGAAAATGAGGCTTGACATTATATGTGAATCATCTGCTGGGCTAATGATTCACATGTAATATCAAAGCCTTATTTTCGCTGATAAAATTAAGAAAACAAATAGATTGTCATCTGCTTTTAATGTTTCTGTTGTGTTTGGATTAATATGAAGTCAGCAAGCAGACACTAGTCTGAACCACCAAGGCTAAACCCTATGTTGTGTATTGTCTGAGACTCCGACAAAAATGTCAAAAATGTTGTCAGCAAGGTGCAAATGTATGTCTAACAATGGCCCAGAGATCAACTTTCCATGTAAGACACAGTCGGTGTCCTACTGTGGGGCTCATTTTCACAGATATTGCAATGGATATTACTATTGAGCCTGGGTACCAGACAAAAAGTCCCTTATGTCATTTACAAACATTCAACTCCCAATTATGATGCAGTGTTGTTGGGACTACTATTATCTTTTTTTTACATTTTGTAAAACCTAACTTGTGTTCAAGGCATAAAACATTAAAACCATGCCCAGTCTGTACAATGCATTCTGGGCATTCAGGTTTTGTTCCTTGATGTAAGGGGCTGATTTCCCTGGTGCTGGTCATTTGAAGTTTATTTGAGAATGAACTTTTAACTTTTCTCACCAAAAGCACAAATACCTGGATGAAGGTTTCCTTTGAAATCATGAAACGTAAGTATGCGGCAGCTCTTTAATTAAATGTATACTTTCCTTTTTATCCTATGTATTTCTTATTTATCGCTTTTTAATTATTTCCAAGTGTTTATGGTTTACTAAAGGTGTTGTAAAGGGATCATAAAATAAAAATTTCATCAAATGATGTGAGACAACTTCATTCAACCTCTGCCTAACAGAAAATTAAAATGTCCAAGGCCTTACTGGTATGCAAGCTTTGAGTTAATTAGATATACTCCTGCAAAAACATGTCCTCACAGTTGAGGGAAACTTTTGCATGTAACTAGTCAAACTTCAATGTCTCAAACACCTTTCACAGCCCCATGTAAGAGGGGGTATCCACAAATTATTAGTTTTCTTTATTTCTGCCCAATGACTTTCAAGCCATCAAAGTTCAAATCTACTTTGGTCTAGCAATTGGCCAGTTTGTGGGAAAGGAACTGTCCTTTTTGGCTTTCCGCTACTGATGTTTCCATTAGGGACTCGTTATTTCATGTTTTGTTTCTTTCCCTTTGGTGTCACTGATGGGTGCTGTGGGTTAATTTTATCAATTCCTGATTATTGCCTTCACTTCTGTTTTGCATATTTGCATGGTAGACCCAGAGAAGGAATGGGACCAGGGGCCAGTTGTTCAAAACTAACGATGTCGTTAGTTAACGTATTGTTAAAACTTTGATCATTTATTATGGCAAATATGCTAATATTTTTGCTAAAAAAATGAGAGCAGCTTTTGCAAATGCAAAAGCTGCTCACATTTTTCAGCAAAAATACCAAAATTTTAAATATTAAACTTGCTAGAAGAGTTAACAATATGACCACTAACGAGCTTGTTAAGCTAACAATGCTTTGAACAACTGGGCCCAGTTGTTCTGTGTAACTAATGACGTTAGTTAACATACAGTAAAACATTGATAATTTAATATGGCAAATATGCTAATATTTTTACCGAAAAAATTGTGAGCAGTTTCTGCTCACATTTTGTTAGAATACAAAAATTTGAGATATTGCTCTAGCTAAAACTGTTAACAAATATGACTACTAATGAGCTCGTTAAGCTAACAATGCTTTGAGCAACTGATCCCTGGACTTTTGGTGGGGAAGAGGAAAGCCTTAAATGCGTGTATTTCAAACTGGTGAATTTGTGTTGCTTTTTGGAAAGACTCATTGTCTGCCTAATACAAAATTGTTGAACATATCTGGTTTGTATCCATACACCATTAACATTTACTGTCACAAAACTATGTGAAAAAGTCAAAATATTTACTAGAAGACACCTTATTAGAATCAAATTTCACTGATGACCAAAGTGAACTAACAATATTGATCATAAACTGTGATTTAACGATCCAAATCTTGACAAATAAGGAGTAAAGATGTCTCTAATATCTACCTTGGGTAATAGAAACTGTCAGAAATCAGGGCTTTAAACTAGGTGTGAAATTACTTCACACAAAAAACTTTTGATGTCATAGTATTTTAACTCTACCTGACATAATTGTAATCATAAATCATCTCCCAGCCAGTTTAACGCTCTGCATTATGGGTATTTTTTTTTCAACAGACAACATTTTATTATATATTTTTCTTATTTTAACCTGACAATAGGATTTGACATGTCATGCAAATTCACCAAAAATTGTGTGAGATCCAGTGAAAATAAAAAGAATGTCCTCTGCTGAATTAGCCCAGATTAACCCAATTTGTAAGAATAGTGAAGGCCCACATCATTATGCTTTTTTAAAAATGTTATACCATTTTTGAAACGCAAATCTATAAATACACCACCACCTCTTTATAACACTATTGTTGGGGTACAATGCCAAAAGCGAGGCCGACCTCTATTGATAAGGACTACTAGACAAAAGTGCCCAGTGGGGCACGTATATATACCCCCGGCCAGTGCCGAACTACAAAGGGAAATAACTCTAAAAGGCCTGACCCCTTGGCCCTTATTTTCTTTCCCACAATACAAGTAGTCATACTGATCATGTGTGCAAAATTTCAAGTTTCTATGTGAAGCAGTTCCTGAGATATCTTTGACAAAAAATAATTGTTTACAGACAGACAGACAGACGGAAAAGACAAAAACTATATACCCCCATGGCATATGCCGGGGGTATAATAAAGATGCGGTATTTTCCTATTTTGTTCTGAGTGGAATCTTTTGCCTGTCCATTTCAACATTTAGGTGTGTCAGTTATGAAATCTTTCAATTTATTTTGAAAGTGGGAGAACATTTTGAAAACAGTGTAGGCCCTGATCAGAGGGGCGTCTGATCTAGGCCTGCACTGTTTGTCAGTATCCCGTTTTGGGGTTTCCCGTACAAAATGGGTAAATTACAGTGAAATTCAGCTATTAAGACCACCTAAAATTAAGTCCAGTTCTGTCTTAAAAACTTATAATAAGGGTGCAGTTATTCTTTTTTTGTGTTTTTCTGTACACAGTGTCTTCGGATCAGGAACCACCTTTGGAACTGTTCAAAAGTGGTCTTAAAGACCACTTTTGAACAGTCCTAAAGGTGGTCTTAATATAGGAATTTTACTGTAATCCAAGAAACAAATGTTGTGCATGTTGTTGTTAAAACTCACCTCTGGACCATGATAGGGCTGTCCGTTGACAATTTCTGGTGAGGCATAGAGAGGACTGCCGCAGTATGTCTTCAGCAAATCATTATGACTGTAGTAGTTTGAAAGACCAAAGTCTGCTATCTGCAAAAGTTAGACATTAAAACTGATTGAAAATATACCACAACATCAATACAGTTGCTGGGACAGTGTTGTTTTGTTTGATTTGAGGTTCTTTGTCCCCGTCAACACTGTATATTTTGGAGATATTGCTTCCAATTTTGTGGGATTTATACCCAACACCGAGATGAAATGACATCTCAAGCCCTTTCACCCAATGAAACCAATAGGGTTTATAAGCATGGACGGTCTGACTCACAACGCTTTGCCTGGGCAGGCTTAGATCCTGTAAGCGGTTTACCAGTACTCGTGTGCAGTTGCTTTCAGCTCTGCGTGGAAGCATCATGCAGCCCATCCACTTCTTCAAGCCCCAATTTGCGGGGGCCAATGTGACAGTGTTGTACTGGCAAAATTGAAGGTTTCAAATTCAGGAAATGACAGTTTAATCAGAAATGAAGGGCAAATGCAACTGTTGCGGTTTATAAGCCAAGACTGAAGGACTGGCAAATGCACAAAACAGAAAAAGCAGGCATGTCAGGTGGGGAAAAATGAGACTTCAGCCAACTGAAAGTTTATAATTACATCCACATTCCCAACTTCCCCCAAACAGGTAAAGATTCCTGCAGAGCATCCAAAGGACAGCTTCTGTGTCTGTGGTTTTCCTGGACAGGTAAAACAGGCCCAGGGAGGTTCCTAGAGACTGATTACATATCAACAGATCAGGTTAGTTTTTGTCAATTCTCGATGAGGCGGTTCGACTGAATACCCACAACATAGGTTTATAATTATGCAGAAATAAGGATTTTGTTTGTTTGTATTTGGAGTTTAACGGTCCAGTCAACACTATTTAGGTCATCATTGAGCCGGTCTGTTTACCTATCCACACTTTTCCTAGGCAGGTTTATATGTAAGTGGTTAACCAGTACAGTGCACATTCTTTCGCCAGAAAATGACAACTGCCCTTCTTGAATCAGCAGAAGGGAGAGAATTACCGTAGAAAAGATTTCATGACCAATCTCCACGAAAGAATGTTGCCAACCGCAGCAGATATCGAACCCGCGTCCTCCTGATCACCAGTCAGACACGCATCTCACTGAGCTACCGAGGCCGGCTGCAGAAATAAGGAAAAATATACTTCAATTATCACAAAATATGTCCCTTATCTGTTGCTTTGTCAGTTGTACCTATTCATAGAGCATTAAAATAGTCCATAGGAGCTTCCTAGATGTTCCTTGTTCTAGCTGTACAACCTTATTGCAAAAAAACTTTGTGTGTGTGTGTGCATGTGTGTGCATGTCTATGCATGTGTACATGTGTTTGTGTGTGTGAACTCTTACCTTTGCATTATTTTCATGATCAAGTAGAATGTTCTCTAACTTCAGATCTCTGTGAACAATACCATTCTGAAAAAAAAAAACATACAAATATTTAGAGTTACTTGTTGGATTAGTAGTGTACCGTTAAAAATCCTAAAAGTTTGGACACCTTGAGGACTTGCTGTAATTCTCCCAAAGTTTTAACAAACTTGTTTCAAGATCCAGCATTGAGTCCACAAAGTGCAGACGAAATGGCAAACAGTGTTGACCCATATCAGACTGCTCCTTTCAGGAACAGTCTGATATGGGTCTGCACTGTTTGCTTAGGCCTGTCTCTCCCAGTACATAGGATCATTATGGTATGATCAGCCAACTGTACAGTAAAATTGCGCTAGTAAGACCAGCTAAATCTAAGACTTAATTCTTCTTTTTAAAATATATTTGAAACATTTCAGTTCTTCTTTCATTCTTTTTGCTTTCTACACCCAGAGTCCTCTAGTAAGAGACCACCTTTGAGACTGTTCAAAAGCCGTTAGTGGTCTTAAAGGCCACTTTTGAACAGTCCCAAAGGTGGCCTTAATGTAGGACTGTTATTGTACTTACAAAGGGCCAAATGTTTCATCAAAATCCTACTGAATAAAATGGAATAAAATCACTTCCGTGGGGTCAAAAATCAAAGTTTTCAGAACAGTGTTATATGAACAGTCTTATGTGTTATATCAAAAACTGTGTTTAAATGAATTGTGTTATATGTGTTATACAGCAAAAACTGTTTAAATAAACAGTTTTTGTGTGTTATACAAACAGTGTTATGTGTGTTATATCAAAAACTGTTTAAATGAAGTGTTATGTGTGTAATATCAAAAACTGTGTTAAATGAACAGTGTTATGTGTGTTGTATCAAAAACTGTTTAAACGAACAGTGTTATGTGTGTTATTTAAATGAACGGTGTTATTTGTGTGTGTGTTATTTCAAAAACTGTTTTAAATGTACAGTGTAAGTGTATTATAGAAAAAACTTTGTTTAAATGAACAGTGTTATAAAGAAATTTGCATGTATATTTTTATTTTAGCTACCTGATGACAGTAATGGATGGCTGAGACAATCTGTCGGAAGATTCTCCGAGCATCTCTCTCCGTCAGCTGATTATTGTTGATGTAATCATACAACTCTCCACCATTGGCACAATCCATGACTAGAATGATTCGATCTTTATTCTCAAATACTGAAAATACAGACAAAAGAAACAAATATAATAGAATAAATAACCCATTTTAAACACTTATTATCAAAAATTACATTAATTTAAACCCTTCAAGCCATGAGCACTTTTAGCTGACAGAATTTTCAAATTATTTCGTATTTATTTTTCAGCGACAATAAGGTTTGACGTTAAGTGTGAATGGTCTGCTTGGCAGACACTCACATGAAATGTCAAGCCTTATTTTCTGTGAAAAACAATTTTAAAAATTATATTGATGTCTGGTCTGGAATTATCTGCAGTGCTTGAGAAGTTAATAAAAAGGAATTTTGGGCTTAAGCAGAACTATTATTCTGTCCTGTAGCGCTTTCTTCCCTGTATACAACGAGGTCAGTGAGGGTATGTTTTCATAAAACAATTTTTAAGCTGATCTACATTAATCAGCTGGAAGTATCATATAGTAAGGTGACATCCCATGTTTTTAAAACATAAAATGACAAACACGACTATTGTCGTCTGCTTTGCTGTCTGCCAGTTACCTTAAAAGTAACTGCTTCTTAAGGGCAGTCTGATCTGGGTCCAAATGTTTGCCTGTATGCAAAAATATTTAAAAAAGTCTGCAAAACAATTCAGCAGACTACACAAGCAGACGGCATTTTCAGATGTAGTTTTTCTCGGCGTCTTAAAAGGTTAATTTCTCATTTTGTTGTCCTTACAGATCTCGTGTGCCGAATAACCCTCGAGTCCCCTACCGAGAAAAAATATAATCCTTAACCATAATAGCAGACGACAAAAACAAAACTCTTCAGGATATGTCTGTGCCAATTTTATGGATCAGAGCTCGGGTTATTCATAGCCTTAAAAGGTTACTTAGTCTCCGCTATTCTTTCCTTAGTTCAAACTCTTGCCAATTTAGTGGGCGATAAAATCCAGCTACGGCAGCCTTACAAATCATATAAATACTTTGATTTTTTTTTCTGAAATAGGTAACCAGAAGGTTCGTGTAGTTTAAGCTGCAGATTTTGATCTTTACAAGTGCTATTATTTTGTCGACCCTAATAAGGAAACTGGAAATTTCAGGGAGAAGACCTCAGTTTCTGTCCAGATTTTGTGTTTTCTTTAATACAAGTAATATGAAAAGCCTGCCCAGAAAAAAAAATTGTTTTAGCAAACTGACCGGCTCAACATGACCTACATAGTGCTGACTGGGCCGTTAAATTCCATACCAATCAAACCAAATAAATTCTGAAGATGTTTAAGGGTAATTTGATACACCACAGGGGAGAAAACTCAGTTTTTTTGTCTCCCTCTACTCTTAATCCTTATGCCACTGAACACTAACAGTCCCCTAACTTTGAAAACAGTGTAGATCCAGGTCAGATGGCTTCTAAATCTGGCTTCTAAAGAAGCAAGAAGCCATCTGATCAGGATCTACACTGTTTGACATTAAGTTTGCAAATTTGTATGAATACATGACATCAAGTAATTTGATTGGCTAATAGTCAGAAATGGGAGCTGAAAATTTATTCAGCAGGATAAGGGTTAAAGGAAAGAATTTGCTGCTTATGAGCTGAATCTTTTTTCAGAGGGACAAAGTGTACAAGAAAGCAAAAACTGTCCCCACCCCCTTGTAAAAATTAATGGAAAATCTATCTTTAACCCTTAAGGGGCTTCTGAATATGTCGTCTGCTGCGTCTTCAACATATTTTTGCATACAGGCAAACAGTGTGGACCCTGATCAGACTGCTCCTCCTAGAGGAGCAGTCTGATCTGGGTCCACACTGTTTGCAAAAATAAATTTTAAAGTAATCAGCAGATGACAAAGCAGACCACAAGTGTTGTGATTGGCATTTTATGGGTAATGTACGCATTAACATGTTTGCTGGCTAGTAACTGGTCGTTTGTTGTTGAAAGGGATAGAATAAACCCACTGACCAATGACCTTGGTAGCATTTGAAATATTTTTCACCTGTAAAAACATTGTTTGTTTGTTTGTTTGATCTGGGGTTTAACATCCCCGTCAACACTGTAAAGGTCATTTTGGAGACGTTGCTTCAAATTTTGTAGGACTATGCCTGACATTGAGATGAAATGACATTTCAAGTCCTGTCACCCAATGAAACCAATAGGGTTTATTTGCAGGGACGGTCCGCCTCGCACCGCGGTTCCTGGACAGGCTTAGATCCTCTAAGCGGTTTACCAGTACTAGTGTGCGGGCCGGATTCAGCTCTGTGTGGTAGCATCATGCAGCCCATATATTTCTTCAAGCCCCTATGGGCGGGGGCCGAACCTGTAAAAACATAACTTGAAGTGGATGAAACAAAGTCATTGTAAAATACTGGCAAACAAATGAGAAAGTGTGGGAGAACAATATGTTTTTAAGTGTAAGCAAATTAGGTGTCAGGTAGCCTTGATGTGTTTGGGTCAGAGGTCAAACTTTAAACGTGAAAAAGTGTGACAAAAACTTTATGAAAAGGGCAGTGTTGTTAAATGTCAAACCTTATTTTGCTGAAAAAAATGGAGATTCACTTCTTTCAGCAAAAAAATTACTTAAGTGTGGTTTCCATAATGAATAATTAAAGTGCTAACACCATGTTAATAACGGCCCCCACCCATCGGGGCTTGAAGAAATATATGGGCTGCATGATGCTTCCACACAGAGCTGAAACCGACCCGCACACGAGTACTGGTAAACTGCTTAGAGGATCTAAGCCTGCCCAGGCAAAGCGGTGCAAGTCGGTCAGTCCATGCTTATTAACCCTATTGGTTTCATTGGGCGGCAGGGCTTGAGATGTCATTTCATCTCAATGTTGGGTAAAAATCCAAAAAACTTGGAAGCAACGTCTCCAAAAGGACCTTTACAGTGTTGAAGGGGATGTTAAACCTCGAATCAATAAAAAAAAAAAACTATTAAGTTTTTATAACTGAAATTAAAACTCCATAGGGGGTAGCGTTAAGTGCAAGATCAAAAGTGCCGTATCGCCACCTATATCTGAGACAAACAACAATGTGTTGGCATTCGCGCCTTCTTAGTGGACTTAATTAAGTGGTTATGTCACAGCTTTTGAGTGGTCAATATAACGCATGAGGTCATGTAAACATATGGTAATCTTTTATACATTGGCTGTTAAGAAAAATTGAGCAAAGGAATTCAATAAATTGACTCGTATATTTACATGTAAATACAACATTCTTTGGTGAATATTTCATTTGATCAAATGTTTTAACATCTGTGTGTTTATCCAATTTATTCTTTCCAATACTAACCCTTTTTGTACCAAATGGAATCTTCCGCCTTATATATAGCAGGAGTCCATTTCAAAATTTAGGGTTGTCGGGTTGTGTTTTCTTCAAAATTTGTTTGGAAAATAGCTTAACATTTTGCAAACAGTGTAGGCCCTGATCAGGCGCCGCATTCTGCGGAAAAGCCTTTGATTTGAAATTGACTGGTCAAGTTGGGCATCTGCTTTACGTAAAGAAAAAGACATTTAGGGAGTTTTGTAATGTGACGGATGTAAAGGGTATTAAGTACAGTAAAACTCCTGTATAAAGACCACCTTTGGGACTGTTCAAAAGTGGTCTTTAAGACCACTTTTGAACAGTCTCAGAGGCGGTCCCTGATCAGAGGACACTGTTTTCAGAACACGCAAAGAATAAATAGCTGCATCTCCGTAAATTAAATTTTTTTTTAAATCAGAATAAGGCTTAATTTTAGGTGGTCTTGCCTAACAGTTTTTGTTTTGTTTGGTTGGTGGTTTAACGTCCCCATCAACACTGTAAAGGTCATTTTGGAGACGTTGCTTCCAATTTTGTGGGACTTTTACCTGACACCGAGATGAAATGACTTCTCAAGCCCTGCTGCCCAATGAAACCTAAAGGGTTTATAAGCATGGACAGTCTGATTTGCACCACTTTGCCTGGGCAGGCTTAGATCCTCTAAATGGTTAACCAGTACTCGTGTGCAGGCCAGTTTCAGCTCTGCGTGGAAGCATCATGCAGCCCATATATTTCTTCAAGCCCCGATGGGCGGGGGCCGAGTGGTCTTAATAGCAGAATTTCACTGTATATATAACTGGATTATATTCAGTGTATTATATTCTTTAAAAATTGCATTGTATTCCGAAGGGATATTTCATATTATAAATACAGATCACTTCTGACTTTTCAATGCCTTGCTTATTCGTATGGAATTAAACGGGATTAATTTTTTTACGTTCAACTGGTATTTTAGCCAAATCGACAGAAAATGGAACTTGGTGCATTGTATAAAACATTTAGCCAGTACCCAACATGCATGCACGTCCTAAATTTTTTATTCATTGTCGGGCTCTCTTGTGCACGTAAAACAGCAAAAACTCTGGCGAGGCTGCACATATGTGCAGCCTCGCCGGAGTTTTTGCTGTTTCCATACCCGTATGTAGGTAATAATAATCTTTTCTCATGAGCGGTGAGTGGTTCAGTTCGTTTTATTTTAACTGACAGATAAGACTGTCTCTAAGGCTTTGCGGTTCCGCAAGTTTATTTTCAAATTTGGTAACCACTAACACACTGCCCCAGTAAGCACCACCTAACGCCTTTCAATTTTCATAAGGATCTTGCTTCTAATCCCTAATAAAACCCATATAAATGAACACTCCTCAAAATTAAAATTATAGTATTTCAAGTTACAAAAGGAGATGCACGTTGACCATAATGGCTATATCCAAACAAAAATGTATAGATTATATAGACCCCTGAACCCAGATCAGACTGCTCTGGGTCTGCACTGTTTGCTAAGGCCTATATGTCCTAATACTTAGGGTCATTACAGAAATTACGGTAATTATGTCCTTTGCGTGACAATGATAGAGGTTCATGAGTTATGCAAGGAATGCTTTTTTGGCCTCCATGATGTTGATATATTCTCTTTTCTTCATTATAAACTAATCATAATGGTTTTCTTGGGTCCATGCCATTTGGACAGCAAGACAGCCTTTCTGGGCCGATTTGTTGATGGCCTATATATATCATTCAGCAATGTGGAGTCTTCATTAAGGGAGTGTATTGATTAACGTAAGTGTTAACATCCTAATCAAGATGGCACTATATACCTCTTTCATGGGAATTATCTTTTTGACAAGATGCCTGACAATCGGTCCAGATCTACTACTTTAAAATTCGGCTGCGAGACGGGCCATACAATATTATTTATACACATGTAAAGATTTATTTAATTATCTGACAGACCTGCAATACGAAAAATGCAGAAATGTGCCCACAAAAAGAAGAAAAAAAAAAGATCTGTCACTGGATTGGATAGCGCAACTCGCCTGCTTGTGCTTGTCAAAGCTCTACTGAACTTAAAACATCACTATGATCTGTACAAATATGAAGATGATTCACATTTTATGTCAAGCTGTATTTTACCAGAAAACTATGGACAGAATACTTGAAAGTGCTGTCTGTCAGCCATTATCAGCCCTTTAATTGTTAACTTTTACATGTAAACTGCAACAGCAGGTACTCCAAGGGAGGTGGCTCTTCCATGAAATGCTTTGCCTCCATCCTCACAAGGAACTGCTCTTAAAGGAAAGAATTTGGAAGCAGATTTTTTTCCTTTAAGAGCAGTCTCCATTCCAAACGAGATTTTATGCCTGTCCTCGTTACCTGCAAGTTTGAAGCTGATATGAATAAAAATAAAGTTGCTATTGTGGTCACAACGTATTTTTTTATGCTCAAGGGCAGGTAACTCCAAGGCAAATAATCCGATTCGGCCCAAAATCGAACTTAACCGAGATTTTATGTCTGTCCTCGTTACCTGCAAGTTTGAAGCTGATCTGTAAAAAATTCAAGTCGCTATCGTAGTCACAACATTTTCCCTATGTAAAGTCTATGGGCAAATTTTTTGTCGCTCAAGGTCATGTAACTCCGAGGTCAATATTCCGATTCGAACTTAACTGAGATTTTATGCCTGTCCACGTTACCTGCAAGTTTGAAGCTGATCTGAATAAAAATAAAGTTGCTATCGTGGTCACAACGTATTTTTTTATGCTCAAGGGCAGGTAACTCCAAGGCAAATAATCCGATTCGGCCCAAAATCTAACTTAACCGAGATTTTATGTCTGTCCTCGTTACCTGCAAGTTTGAAGCTGATCTGAAAAAAATTCAAGTCGCTATCGTAGTCACAACATTTTCCCTATGTTAAGTCTATGGGCAAATTTTTTGTCGCTCAAGGTCACTTAACTCCGAGGTCAATATTCCGATTCGGCCCAAAATCGAACTTAACCGGGATTTTATGCCTGTCCTCGTTACCTGCAAGTTTGAAGCTGATCTGAATAAAAATAAAGTTGCTATCGTGGTCACAACGTATTTTTTCATGCTCAAGGACAGGTAACTCCAAGGCAAATAATCCGATTCGGCCCAAAATCGAACTTTACCGTGATTTTATGTCTGTCCTCGTTACCTGCAAGTTTGAAGCTGATCTGAAAAAAATTCAAGTCGCTGTCGTAGTCACAACATTTTCCCTATGTTAAGTCTATGGGCAAATTTTTTGTAGCTCAAGGTCACGTAACTCCGAGGTCAATATTCCGATTCTGCCCAAAATCGAACTTAACCGAGATTTTATGCCTGTCCTTATTATCTGCAAGAATGAAGTCGATCAGAAAAAAATTGACGGAGCTAGAGTGATGACAAGCTTTTTCCTATGTTAAGTCTATGGGAGCTATATGTTGCCATGGTAACCAGAGTTCCACTCAGATCTGCATGAAAACTTTATGCAGTCTTTCCACTTGCCCAATAATGTTACACATAAAATTTGATCAAAGTCGGCCAAGTAGTCTTCAAGATATACATTTTTGAAATTCACATTAACCCTTATGCAAAAATGCACAAGGGCAGGTAACTCCTAAGTGTATGATCCGATTCTGCCAATTATCGAACTTGACCGAGATTTCATGGCTGTGCTGGTTATCTGTAAGAATGAAGCCAATCCGAACAAAATTGAAGCAGCTACAGTGATGACAACATTTTCCCCATGTTAAGTCGATAGGCAATTTTTCGGGTGCTCAAGGGGACGTAACTCTTGAGTGAATTATCTGATTCGGCCCAAAATCAGACTTGATCGAGATTTTATGCCTGTACTGGTTATCTGCAAGAATGAAGTCGATCAGAAAAAAATTGACGGAGCTAGAGTGATGACAAGCTTTTTCCTATGTGAAGTCTATGGGAGCTAGATGTTGCCATGGCAACCAGAGTTCTACTCAGATCTGCCTGAAAACCTAATGAAGCCTTTCCACTTGCCCAATAATGCGACACATGAAATTTGATCAAAGTTGGCCAAGTAGTCTTTAAGATATACATTTTTGAAATTCCCATTAACCCTAATGCAAAAACACACAAGGGCAGGTAACTCCTAAGTAAATGATCCGATTCTGCCAGTTATCGAACTTGACCGAGATTTCATGGCTGTGCTGCAAGAATAAAGCCAATCTGAAAATAATTGAAGCAGCTACGGTGATGACAACATTCTCCCCATGTTAAGTCAATAGGCAATTTTTTCAACGCTCAAGGGCACGTAACTCCTGAGTGAATAATCCGATTCAGCCCAAAATCGAACTTGATCGAGATTTCATGCCTGTCCTCGTTATCTGCAAGAATGAGGTCGAGCAGAAAAAAATTGACGGAGCTAGAGTGATGACAAGCTTTTTCCTATGTTAAGCCTATGGGAGTTCTCATCCTATCTGCACGAAAACCTTATACAGCCTTTCCCCCTACCTGATGATGGTTCATATGAAATTTGATCAAGGCCGGCCCACTGGTTCCAGAGATATACTTCGTTGAAAGTGTGGATGACGGACGACGGACGCCGGCTCGTGGTATACTAATACCTCACAAGAGCCTTCGGCTCAGGTGAGCTAAAAATCAGGGAACTCAGAAATGTGGTTCTTGCGCATGACATGCCTGCTTAAGCTCATGTATTTCTGTACAAAGTACCATCAATATGTCTCAAAAGGTATTGCAGATATGGTGATCACAAGCTGGTCATACTGTTATATTGGAAGGGTAGATAACTCAAATACCACAGCACCAACAGTTGTGGTTCTTCCACATGACATCCCTTCTGTACCTTGTATACAATTGTGCCAAGTTCCTTCAATATATCTCAAAGGGTGTTGGAGATATGGCCATCACAAGGTTATATTGCCAGGGGAGGTAACTAAAAAACCAGAGCACCCAGAGTTGTAATTCTTGAGCATGACACACTTGCTTAACCTCATGTACATCTGCATCAAGTACCACAAATATGTCTCAAAGGGTATTGGAGGTACGATGATCACAAGGTTGTCATACTGTTATATTGGAAGGGGAGATAACTCAAATAACATAGCACCCAGAGTTGTGGTTCTTAGGCATGAAGCACTGTCTCAACGTTGTATATAATTTTGTCAAGTACCATCAATATATTTCAAAGGGTATTGGAGTTATGGCCATCACAAGTTTATATTGTCAGGGGAGATAATTAAAAATCCAGAGCACCCAGAGTTGTGGTTCTTGCACGTGACACACCTGCTTAACCTCATGTACAACTGTACCAAGTATCATCAATATATCTCAAAGAGTGTTGGAGATGTGGCCATCACAAGGTAGTGATTCTATATTATTGGAAGGGGAGATAACTAAAAAACCATGGCACCCAGAGTTGTGGTTCTTGTGCATGACACACTGTCTCAGCCTTGTGAACAACTGTGCAAGGTATCATCCATATATCTTAAAGGGTATTGGAACTATGGCCATTACAAGGTTGTCACTCTTTTTTATTGGAAGGGGAGATAACTCCAACACCATGGCAACCAGAGTTGTGGTTCTTGTGCATGACATGCCCTCTCAGCCTTGTGAACAACTGTTCCATGTACCATCAATATATCTCAAAGGGTATTGGAGTTATGGCCATCACAGGTAGTCATTCTATTTTATTAAAAGGGGAGATAACTAAAAAAGTATGGCATCCAGAGGTCTGGTTCTTGCGCATGACACGCCGTCTCGGCCTTGTGAACAATTGTGCCAGGTACCATCAATATATCTCAAAGGGTATTGGAGTTATGGCCATCACAAAGTAGTCATTCTATTTTATTAAAAGGGGAGATAACTAAAAAAGTATGGCATCCAGAGTTCTGGTTCTTGCGCATGACACGCCGTCTCAGCCTTTTGAACAATTGTGCCAAGAACCATCAATGAATCTCAAAGGGTATAGGATTTACGGCCATCACAAGGTTATCACTCTATTTTATTGGAAGGGGAGATAACTCCAAAACCCTGGCAACCAAAGTTGTGGTTCTTGTGCATGACACGCCATCTCAGCCTTGTGAACAACTGTGCCAGGTACCATCAATATATCTCAAAGGGTATTGGAGTTATGGCCATCACAAAGTAGTCATTCTATTTTATTAAAAGGGGAGATAACTAAAAAAGTATGGCATCCAGAGGTCTGGTTCTTGCGCATGACACGCCGTCTCAGCCTTGTGAACAATTGTGCCAAGAACCATCAATGAATCTCAAAGGGTAAAGGAGTTATGGCCATCACAAGGTTGCATCTACGGACGGACAGACGGACGAACGGACAGACGGACGGACGCCAGGCTGATCGCTGTATCCCCCGAACCTATTCGGTCGGGGGATAAAAATAAAATATGAAGGTATAGTAAAACCTATCTTAGTGGCCACCTCTAATAAGCAAGCAACCTGTCTTAAGCAAGCATGTATTTGGTTCCCGAAAAAGCAAAATGCATTAAAATCCACCTGTATTAAGCAAGCACCTGTCTTAAGCAAGCAAATTTTGATTATCCCTTAGGTGCTTGCATGCTTAATACAGGTTGGACTGTACATGGAACTCTTGATCCAATAAAATTGGCGGCAAAATCTCTGAAGTATATCTAATCGCCTCAAATTGCCATTTTCTCAACTGGCCTGCCAAAGTTTTTAGGAATAAACAAAAGATTACACCCTTGATGCACTCGTAGGTGTCTTTAAGTTGAAACATAAGGAATAGTCTTACCGCAAGTCAAACAATGGAGTCACGTAATCAAATATTTTGGAAATAACCTTTTCTTCACCCCACATTTGAAATATACACTTCACAGCCCGTGCTTCACAACAGACTAGACATAGCGGCAAAAATAGATCATATTTGTATACAAGCGATTTGTAACCAATGCATTGTTTAACGGAAACCAAATATTTAAATAAGTAACATGTATACATGCCTAATGTAGTAAAATTTGGAATCCATAAATTTGTCAAATATTTCAACAGAATATTATCGACTCTATGGTACATTAAACTAATGATTTAAGAGAAAGAAAAGTTAACTATAAAATATTTTAAAATTCCCCCATTTAAGAATATGCAGATTGGATTTCATGAATCAGAAAATACATTTATACATGAATTGTTTGTTTGAATTGGGGTTTATTGTCCCTATCAACACTATTTAGCTCATTTTGGAGTTGTTGCTTCCAATTTTGTGGGACAACATCTCAATCCTGCCGCCTAAACAAACCAAAAAGGGTTAATATGTAGGGACGGTCAGACACGCACCACTTTGCCTTGGCAAAGCCCCCCAGTGGAATTCGTTTCCGCTGACCGTTCCAAGGAGGTTCTTTCGCTGCGGTTTATTTTTGTTATGGTTTGTCTTTGGGTGTTTGTGTTGCTTATATTATTATATTTTGGATAGCCTATTGGCCATTTTGTGGGAAAATAACTGTCCTTTTGGCTTTCCGCTATTGATGTTTCCATTAGGGTCTGTTGTTTCATGTTTGTGTTTCTTTCCCTTTGGTGTCTCTGATGGGAGCTGTGGGTTAATTGTATTGATTCCTGATAATTGCCTCCACTTCTACTTTAGACCCCTAAGCGATTTATCAGTACTCATGTGCGGCCGGTTTAAGCTCTGCCTGGAAGCATCATGCAGCCCATTTATTTCTTCAATGGGTGGGGGCCAACTTTTATACATATACATTACAATATATTCAAACAATATTTATGTTTAAATCTATAAAAATAGAAAAGATGGGTATTTTGTGATAATTGAAAGATAATATTTGTCAATTCTCCATAAATACCCACAACATAGTTTATATGGCGAAAAAAGGAAAATTATCCTTCAATTATCACCAAATACCCACCATTAACCAGTTGGTGGGACGTAAAACTCAAAAACTCACTCACTCACCCGATCTTAACCCTTTACCACTCAGATACGTGTTTTTACGTGTCTGAACCCCCCCCCCCCCCATTTTAAGCCCCAGAAGCACCTAAAATCTGCATTTCTACCCCTGGATAGTTATGTTTGCTTTAGGATTTGTTATGCAGGCGTCACACTGTCCCGAAATTGACACAAGATGGAAACACGATAAAGGAAATGTTCTAATTCGGCTCTGATCGTGAAAACATTGGGCCATTCGTGAGGACATCTTAAGCCATCGTATGATCGCCGGTGGATTTTCTGAGGCTCCGGCAGCAACTTCGTGAGTGGCGGCATAATCTTTGGCATGCCAAAAAATTGCCCGAAGACATTGCGAAGGTTCATTTTCGTGTTGAATTTGTTTGTCCATCTTGCCCTTCGTAAGGCCATCGTGAGGGCATCTTGTCAAATCGTGTCATCTTCGTCTTTTCTTCGTGTGATCATCGGTGCTCTCGGGCATTTTACGTCTCACGAAGACAATACGAGGGAAACAAGAAGTCGTCCGATTGTCTTAGGAAGGCAATACGACTACGTGAAACCCTCGCATTGACGTCGTGTAACCATCGTATTATAGTACGATGACATTGAGATTGGACCACGGTGTCGACGAAGACAGCTGAATTTGAGCACCTCCACCGATACCCATATGTCATGGTAACGTAGACATATAAAAGGCCAACCCCAGAGAATCTTCCTCAGTCAGTCCTGATGAGCAACTCTGCAGAGCATAGGCTTGTGTAACTCGCAAAGCTTCAGTCATAATTATTCACAATTCTGTTCCTGCAGAATGGCACACTTTGATGATGAGACAACCAGGAAAAAGAAGGGCAGCAGCATTGCTTCTTTTGATGCACCCTAGAGAACAAGATGAGCAGATCTTACTGTCCTATAAACCAAGTCTCTCTGAAAAAGTGGTCTTCTCTTTGGGTGGCATTTTAAATTGGATTTAAGTTGAATCATATTTAAGAGAGTTGAAATGTACTGTGTACTCTCCGATCATCAAATGAATTTAAAACGGTCGGCCGAAGGTTTTATAACATCGGGAGGTCACGTGTCGCCTTCGGGACCTAGTTCGAACGCATCGTACTCTCAATACGACGTCGTGAAGCCGTCGTGTGGCCTTCGTTTGGCCTGCGGGTAAACTTCGTGATAAAAATCCACATCTTCGTGTTGCCTTCGTGTGTGGTTCGGATACCATCGTGTGACCTTCTGAATGCATCGTTCTTGCTTCGGCTAGAGATTGGCTGTTGACCATGTTCGGGGTGATCTTCGCGCGAAATTCAAAATTCCATATTCGTGTGGCCCCCTGGTGTCATTTTCGGGACAGTGTGACGCCTGCATTAGGCAAAAAAGTGACCTGTTTTTTCGCGCGCCTCCCCACTAAAAATATTCTGGGGGGGGGGATTGAAGGGGGGGCTTGCCCCCCTCACATCCCAAAAATTTTGGGTGTATGGCCCAACCGGCCGCTTAAATTTATATCTGAGGGTGTCTGGGGTCAAAAATGCCTGAAAATTGATGCTGATAAAACATGCTGCAATTAAACAGTGAAAATGGCCAGTGCCAAACACCTTAATTGTTGCCTTGACAGCTGTGTGAAGATTAAAATGTGGTCCAAAATTCATGTGAAAACACACTTTTTGCCAACTTTGAGATGCCCCCTCTTTACCATGACAACAAAGATCAAGTCATGAAAGGCTACTGCCCAATGAACATTCATACCGAGTTTGGTGTAAAACAGACCATTCATTATGAAACAATGGCAAGTTGAAGTTGCTGTCAGGTGCAACACTGTGAAAATCAGCGAAATTCACAAAATCCCCGAGTGGTAAATGGTTAATAGTAATTTTTTGGCAAACATTGTGGACCCAGACCAGACTGCTGCTGTAGGAGCAGTCTGATCTTGGCCCACACTGTCTGCCTGAATGCAAAAGTATTTTTAAAAAGGTTTTAGAAAAAAAAATCAGCAGACGGCATAAGCAGATGACATTTCAAGATGTAGTTTTTCTCGGGGTCAAAATTAACGGTCTTAAGGGTTAATATCAGTCTTTTGGTCTTTAAAGTGGTTGAAAATTTTAGAATTTGGCAAAACTACAAGATGACTCAGAAAAATTGCGAATTTAAAAACTAAACAATGGTGGTAAACTTGGTGACAGGTAGTTAGAACATGCTGAACAAAAAGAAACAAGAAACTTTTTTGTTTTAAAAGTTTAACTCTTTCACCCCTATGTTTCTAAAATGGACTCTTTGATCCTGATAGAAGCCTCTGTGTTGCAGTGGTTACGCTACTCACCTTGTAAACCAGGGGTCGCAGGATCGATCCCTGGCTTCTCCAGACTTTCGAATGAGTCTTTAAACCGAGGTCCGTCTCCGAATGACCTCAGCTGTTGGTGGGACGTAAAACTCAAACACTCACACACTCACTCTTGGATCCTGCCCTGGAGCCCAGTGAAACGTAAATGGCTCAAATACTGACTGCTTGTTTTCCCACCAACAGCTAAGGTCATACAGGGCTGGGACCTCGGTTTAAGGACTCATCTGAAAGTCTGGAGAAGCCAGGGATCCAACCCATGACCCCTGGATAATATTAGGCGAGTAGCATAACCACTACACTGCATGGAGGCTTCTTTTGATGGCTTGTTTACCCGTGACCCCTGGATAATATTAGGTGAGTAGAATAATTAATAGGCAAGTAGCATAACCAATACCCTATTGGTTTCATTGGACAGCAGGGCTTGATATGACATGTCATCTCAGTGTTGGGTAAAAGTCCCACAAAACTGAAAGCAACATCTCCAAAATGACCTATACAGTGTTGATGGGGACGTTCAACCCCAAATCAAACAAAAAGCATAACCGATACAACGTACGGAGGCTTCCTTTGATGGTTTTATATCATGGTTAGTTCAAACTTGTTTTGATTCCCACCAAAACCCTATTCGTAGCTCCAGATATCCATATATTGAGGATAATCTAGGGAGATTTTTCTTATTTTATCTTGAAAAGGTACCGTATTTTGTGCACTCATTAGAATCACCTCAGTGGACCCACAAAAGATATTATCCTGTCATGCATCCTGATGTGGCACTATAATTTACCTTCAATAGCTCAAACTACCCCTATCTTGAACAAATTTTTATTGTCCCAAAGGTGTTTGAGCCATTGAAGTTTGAATGTTGTGGGTTCAGTCAAAATCATTAACAGAAAGGCAAACAATTCACATGAAATATGAAAAAAATAAGAAAACTTTTTTTAAATGCCATCTGCTAATCACATTTGGTGCTATAAGGGATAAGGATTCTGAACTTCCCCACCCAACTCCCACAAGATGTGCTGTCATTCTATCTCAACAGTAACATCTCAGATTAATTTTATTTTAGTCTTCTGACATGTTTATAAATTTTAAAATAACACCTTTCAAACTGTTTCTGAAAGACTTTTTTGTTGCTAGAACTATTAATAGCTTTTATTGAAACCTCGACATTAAGAAACTGAGCTAATGAATAAGGTGTGATTGTTTTGAGATTAATCTAATTTTAAACTATAAATAGTTTTTTATTAACCTCAAACAAAAGAACAGACCAAGCCCATCTTTCAGAATTAATATTTACCAAGATGCAGAAGACAGCAATTGTTCGGCAGCTGATTGATATTCTCGTTTTACAGCATGTAATTTGCATATGCACATAATTGCAGTTACAAAACGTTATGTCAGGAAAGGTAATCAATTAACGATATGTGCCTGTCATGAACAGGAAGATGTTTAACAAGCGGCAGACTGGTTGCTTGTTGTGTAAACAGCTCGAGGGTGGATCAGTCTACTGTTTAGAAACTTGTCAAGAATGACTTGAGGGCTTTTTTGTGTATTTCTATTGCAAGTTTTGGTTTTAACCGTAATAAGACGCCAAGAAAAATGTGTCTGAAAATGTCATTTGCTGCGTTTTCTTGAAAACTTTTCAAAACACATTGCTGCATACAGGCAAACAGTGTCGACCTGATAAGACTGCTCCTAGAAGCAGTCTGATCTCAGTCCACACTGCTTCCACCAATGACTTTTAAAGTTACTAGCAGATGACAACAGTTTTGATTGGCATCTTATAGCTTATTACAAATGCAACTTAATAAACCATGCTAATCCTTTCATCACCCAGACTCTTCATCTTTGACTTTGGACTTGTCCATTTTTGCCGATAGGGGATTTAGAAATGGCAAACAGTAAAGATTTTGACTCGACGGTGGGTTATGTTTTGGTAATATATCCAGCTTGAATGAAGGAAAAAACAACAAATTCTGCCATTTTACGGAAGCACCATGTTAATCCTTTCATACCCCGACACTTCATCTCTGACTTTTGAATTGTCCATTTTTGCTGATAGGGGTTTTTAGTCAATGGCAAACAGTAAAGATTTTGATACGAATCCTGGTTATGTTTGGCAATACATGTATATCCAGCTTGAATGAAGCAAAAAAAAAAAAATCCTGCCATTTTATGGCCCCTGTGCGGGTGTGAATGCTTTTAAATGATGGGGTGAGGTGTGTGTGTGTGCATGCATGCATACATGCTTTGTGTGTTTGTTTTCTATATTGAGACAGGACCTCCATAACAAGACTCATCCAAAAGTCTGGAGAAGCCCGGAATGGAAACAACAACCCTGGTTTATGAGGCAAGTCGCTTAACCACTACACCATGGAGGCGACTAACGGGATAAGGTGAGCAGTTACAGCAAGAATATACGCCATGCGTACAAGTAAGCTGTGCACAGATGAGGGGGTGGTGAGGGGCCACTGTGAGTCATAAGCGTATGTGTAGTCTTGAGGTACGTTTCTTACTTTTCCATATACACTTTTGTGTGACTTCGGTTTTGCACTATTACTGTGTGACATTTTCTTTTTTTCAAAACTTCCCTTTGTTAAAACACCAAGACTAAGTTTAATTAAACAAAAATTACATAACAAAAAGGAATTTTAGGCATTCTTTAGCAATCAAAAAGTACCCTGTTGAGACTGCCGAAAAGTAAATAATCGGAGCAAATATTATAAAATATTACGCCCAAATATTCAAGGTGTAAGTCCGAAAGGCTCTTCACGCCAGTAATCTTGATTAAGGAGCTCTTGAGACTACTTCAAACCCTACAATTTTACAATGGCAACATCAGATGACAAAGTCCCCTGTCTAAGTCTGTCTGACATTTTGTAACAAGAAAGAATCAAAAAGTCAAGGATGGCATGTTAAATCTTGTTTTTCCTTTTCTATACTTCGCTATAAATTTGTTGTCTACCTTCTTTACCGTACAAATTCGGACAGACAAGCCTTAGCAAACAGTGTAGACCCTGATGAGACGCCGCAGAATGCGGCATCTCATCAGGGTCTACACTGTTTGCCACTCATCCGGCTATTCTGAGACACAACATCAGGTAGTGAATTGTACTTGTTCAAATTTTAGAACAAGTTTAGCAGGAGTTGAGGTGTCCGAATATTTAGGGTAAATACGTTACTGGTGTGTTCACCCTGCAAAGACCCAGATCTGCCTGAACATGCTGACAGGAAGACCTGAGATTTTACAGAGTGACCTAGTCCCAGCTTTCATCAGGGTTAGTTTAACCCTTTTCCTGCTGCATAAATTAATTCAGCCACACCCATTTCAGAGTGTCAGCCAATCAAATTACAATATATTTGTTCTATTCACAAACTGCATGACAAACAGTGTAGATCCTGATCAGATGGCTTCTTTAGAAGCCATCTGATCTGGATCTACACTGTTTGCAAAGATAGGGGTTGATGTGAACAGGCGGATAAGGGTTAATAAAATGTGAATAGAGAATGCTAGGTATGTGTGTTTGAATTGAGGTTTTACATAGTCGTCAACACTATTTAGGTCATTTTGGAGATCTTTGCCTAAAATTTTGTGGGACTTTTACCCAACACTGTGATGAACTTACCACCCAAACAAACCACTAGGGTTTATATGAAGGGAAGGTCTAACTTGCACCACTTTGCCTAGGCAGGTTTAATATAAGACCTCCTTAGCCTGGAAGTACTGTCTGTCACTAGACAAAATGCATTTCTTACCATACAAGCATATAGCTTTTTTGTTCTAAAGCCTCACTTATATCAAGCTTTTTGTTTATTAGGTGGGTGAAAACTGGAGTGCCTGGAGAAAAAACACATGGGGCCAGTTGTTCAAAACTAACATCGTTAGTTAATGTATCATTAAAATTTTGATCATTTATTATGGTAAATATGCTAATATTTTTGCTGAAAAAATGTGAGCAGCTTTTGCATTTGCAAAAGCTGCTCACATTTTTTCAGCAAAAATACCAAAATTTTAGATATTAAACTTGCTAGAACAGTTAACAATATGACCACTAACGAGCTTGTTAAGCTAACAAGGCTTTGAACAACTGGGCCCAGACCTGCCATTGCAGAACTTGGCTCGAACCCATCACTCTAGCCTGTGGATTTTATTGCAATGAATTTCTATTCTCAATTTATTTATCTTTTTATTCCTTTTCCTTTTGTGTCTCACATGACATACCGTAAACATCCTAAAAATTTCGGACATCTTGCTGTAATTCTCCTGAAAGGGACCCCTTTTAACAAATTTGTTTAACAATCCAGCTAGGAGTCCAAAAGGTATAGACGGAATGGCAATCAGTGTAGACCCTGATCAGACTGCTCCTTCAGGAGCAGTCCGATCTGGGTCTGCACTGTTTGCTTAGGCCTGTCTGTCCCAAAACGTAGGCTCATTACAGTACTACTTTTTGTCATTCCGCCATTTTTTGAGCTGGTTTTTCCCACCAGATGTACCATAAAGAACAATGGAACATCTAGGATTTCAAACTGACGTAAATTTCACTTCCTCTGGGCGAGTCAAAAAAGGAGCTACGACAAAAGTGAGAATGTTGCGAACTACAGTTTTCCCAAAAGTTTCCCACCAATCAAATGTAAACTAAAACAATGAAGTATTATGAGCAATAATTGTTTCCCAGGGTCTTTCATCATCCAGCAGCCCAAAACAGAACAATCTTAGAGTGTACTTAGGTGTAACCTTTGCAACGAACACCGTGCCCGACCACAACTTCCTTGGTTTAAGTGCTTGTGGCTGCAGTATTTTTTTTCCACAAATTAAACTGCTAAATAACTTCCTATGGCCAATTAAAATCAAGTGCATGTAACATCCGTTTCAGCTCCTGTTGCATGTATCTGACTCCTAGAACATTTTGCGAAATATTTTGTCTAAAACTTGTCTTAACCCTTATCCTGTTGAACGACTAAGTTAGCCACACCCATTTCTGACTTTCAGCCAATCAGATTACTTGATGCAATTTATTCCTACAATTTCACAAACTGAATGGCAAAAGTGTAGATCCTGATCAGATTGCTTCTTCAGAAGTCATCTGATCTGGATCTACCCTGTTTGCAAAGGAAGGGGTTGTTGTGATCAACAGGATAATGGTTAACCCTTGTTTCCTGTTGAACAAATTTTGCATAATCCTAACTTTGCAAATGGTGTAAAAACCAATCAGATGAAGCCATCTGATCTGTATCTACACTATTTGTCATTCAGTCTGCAAATTTCAATGAATACTGAACACATTATGATTATATCAAGGAATTTGATTGGTTGATATTTTGAAATGGGCGTTGCAACACTACAGAAATTTATTCAACAGGAGAAGGCTTAAACTTACAGTTATAACAGTTTTTCACACTGACTATATTTAGGACCATCCATGCTTATTAACCCTATTCGTTTCATTGGGCGACAGGGCTTGAGATGTCATTTCAACTCAATGTCAGGTAAAAGTCCCCCCAAAATTAGAAGTGAAGCCTCCAAAATGACTTGTGCACAGTGATGACGGGGATGTTAAACCTCAAATCTAACAAGAGCACCACATGCGGGTGCCAATGCTTGGCTGCAGCCCCTTTTCATAATGAACAACTAGTCCGAGTTTCAAGTAAATATGTTCAGTAATGACAGAGATATTACAAAATGTTAAAGTTTTTGCACTGCAACAACGCAGAAGAAAATGTCAAACTTTTTGCACGACGCCGACTCCAGAGCTATGACAATACCTCGTTTTCTTCGAAAACAGTCGAGCTTACAAAATGACTGACTATTCTGCAGATAATTATGGCCTACCTTCATTAATGTTGACTATATGAGGGTGCCGCAATGATGACATGATTCTGATTTCTCGTCGTATTCTGTTGAGATCATGCTCGTCTTGAATCTTCGTCTTCTTTATGTATTTTATTGCTACCTGAAAATACACCAAATTTGTTGTTAATTAACAAGCATTCTCTCCCTTCCGCTGATTCAAGAAGGGCAGTTGTCAGTTTCTGGCGAAAGAATGTGCACTGTACTGGTTAACTGCTTATGTATAAACCTGCCCTGGAAAAGTGTGGATAGGTAAACTGGTCGGCTCAAAAATGACCTAAATTGTGGTGACAGGGCCAGATCTAGAGGAAACTGATTCTAACAAAAGTATATACCGTAATAATAATCCTAAGAATTGGGACAGAACGGCCTAAGCAAACGGAGAAGACCCAGATCAGACTGCTCTTAAAGGAGCGGTCTGATCAGGGTCTTCACCATTTGCCATTCCGTCTCCACTTTTTGGACTCCTTGCTGGATCACTATATAAACTTGTCAAAATTCTAGGAGAATTACAATAAGTCCTCAAGGTGTCAGAATTTTATGGATTTCTACAGTATTTCTTCTCCATGGTCAGTCTCGCCCTTTCACTGATGCAAGAAGGGCAGTTGTCAGAAAGACTTACTGTACTGGTTAACTGTTTATGTATATGTATAAATGCATGGCCAAGAAATATGTGGTTAGCTTAACTGACCAGCTCAGTATGATCTAAATAGTCTTGGCTGGACTGTTAAGCTCAGAACAAACAGCATTCAGTCATTATAAGGAATTTGCCACTATAGAAGCACAATTACGGTAGTAATAAAGGAATCACTCCAAACAAAATTTAATGTGAAGAACATTTGTTAGAATCCCCTTGTCAAGGCAATTCTAACAAATATCCACAACCTTTTGGTCCTGAAGTATTACATGATTTTTTTTGTTTGTTTGATTAAAGGTTAAACGTCCCCATCAACACTGTATAGGTTATTTTGGAGACGTTGCTTCCAATTTTGTGGGATTTTTTCCCGACATTGAGATGAAATGACATCTCAAGACCTATCGCCAATGAGACCAATAGGGTTTATAAGCATGGATGGTCCGACACACACTGCTTTGCCTGGGCAGGCTTAGATCTAAGCAGTATACTAGTATGTGTGCTGTCGGTTTCAGCTCTGTGTGGAAGCATCATGCAGCCCATCTATTTCTTCAAGACCCGATGGGCAAGGGCTCAAAGTATTACATGAAAATACAATTCTTGAATATCTCCATTAAACTGTCAAGGATTCATTCCAGTGATATCATTGTTTTAATATATTTTTTTTTTTGATATAATATTGCATGTCTGTATAAGGAGGACTGACTATTATGTAATGAGATACTCCTTGAGATCTGATACATAAAGTGATTCTTAGTACACTGTTCAAAATAAAATGCCAAGTTTGATAATCAAAGCACTGAGAGTACTGGTAGATCGATTGTCTTCCAGCGTAAAAAGGGCAAATAATCATGAACTGAGGGTTAAATTGTGTCATTAAAATCTTTTATTCTCGTTTTGAAGCAAAATTTCAGTGAAGAGCTTGATCAGACGCTGCATTCAACAGCTTGGGATCTAGGTCTTCACTGTTTGCCAAGTCCACTCTATGATTCAATAATAACCATCTTTAGGCTTACACAACACTCTGACAATACCGCGGCTATTTTCTATATAAAAGTTATTCCGACAAGTCAGTTACAGTCACGTGATCTTCAGCACTGAACGGTTTTTATCCTTTGTAACTTTGAAGTCGATTGACAAATAATCGATTTAAACTTATTAAACCGCGTTACTTGTACGTCTATAAAGCCACATTACGAAAACATACCTATACAAATACATTGCACATTTGTAAAGACGAAAACAGTAACATTTTAAATGAAAAATTGTGATTTTTTTTTCAGCTCAAAACATAGATTGTGGGTGCTCGTTAGGCGGTTCCTGCGAATATCCGCAATCTATGTTTTCGAACAAAAATGTGACAGATAATGTTAAACCCCCTAAACCCCAGTTTGCTCTATATAAAGTGGGGTTTAGAGTGGTCTTCGATTCACGGACAATGTTTACCATGATCAGATGCCGCAATCAGGGTCTATACTTACTGTTTGCAGTTACACGAAACAGTCTAAGTACCAGATCGTTTTTAC
Organism: Lucinisca nassula; assembly: GCA_963580285.1. NCBI lineage: Eukaryota > Metazoa > Mollusca > Bivalvia > Lucinida > Lucinidae > Lucinisca > Lucinisca nassula. The sequence continues at coordinate 20,533,067 of OY757016.1, read as the reverse complement.
AGCCTAATATCTATGTGTGATGTCAGTGCTTTGATTTATTTAATCTCAAAACATTTTCTGGAATGCACTCTTCCAACTCAAGTCGGACACGTCCATTCTGCTAAATTGGTGTCTAGATAAATGGCAAGCGATTTATATAGTAAACACTGGTTGCATGGCTCCACTGACCAGGGTTGAAAGGCATGACCTTTCCGCAAGAAGATGTGTGATCGAGACATGACCTTGAAGTTAAAAAAAAAGTCTTTCATTCTCTTTTTTTCTAGCAGTAGGTCCTACAGCAGTCTGGTTAAATTGACAGTACTTTACTTAAACACCAGCACTATCATAATCAAACAATGACAGCTGAGCAGACAACGCTTTCCGATCTGGGTATTCAGTGTATGATAAACCTGTCCAGATTCTATAGATAGTCATCTTGCGCAATACTCTGACCTACAATTGTCACTTCGATAAAAATAGAATGGCTATTTTCTATTAATAAATATAACAGTGGGTTTTCCAAATCAGTGATGGTCACGTGGACAATTGCAGGAATGGAAATTGTGTGGTATGTAACTTAAGATCGATTGTCGATAACAATCGATCTAAAAATCTGATTTTGCAGAAAAGAACTTGCAATCTTTTACCGACTATGGGGAATGCATACACAAGGCATATTTTCTGCTCCCTTTTTTTTTTACACGGAAGACAACATTTGGGATAAGCCCACATGAAAAAGGGGTCCTTTAAAAATTCTTTCCTTTAAAAGTTGGCCCCCTATCAGCAAGAGTGACAAAAAATATTTCGGAAGGAGTTACCGACCGCGAATGTGTAGCCATTCTTTGTACAAAAATGGTGTTATCTGCAATAGTCAGCGGTCTAAGGCTTTTCAATTCAATCTATGACACAATCTATGATCATTATTTTTGGATCATTAAATTCTTTAGGGGAGAAAATTCCACGGACCCCATGCCATGAAGTCTCGTCTCATTAATATGTGCAGCGAGTATGTCAAACTGCAATTTAATGACAAATTAATGCACAATTTTCCGCTGACACTAAGTTTCCAAGTTTTTATCGAAAAAAAAAAAATTACAGCAAAAAAAAGATGCTTTTACAAACTTACATACATTACAACCTTTTTCCGCTACAGCCCTGGAAAATATTTCTCTTTTAGCAAAACAATGTATTTAGTTATTTGGGGTTTGTTTGAATTGCAGTTTAATGTCCCTGTCAACACTATTTCGGTCATTTTGGAGATGTTGCTTCCAATTTTGTGGGACTTTTACCCGACATTGAGATGAAATGACATCTCAAGCCCTACCATCCAATGAAACCAAAAGGCTTTTATGCATTGGCTGGTCTGACTCAAACTACTAAATTGCCTGGGCAGGCTTAGTCCTTCTAAGCGGTTTTAGTTATTTGGTTGGTTGGTTGATTTGAGGTTTAACGTCCCCGTCAACACTGTAAAGGTCATTTTGGAGACGTTGCTTCCAATTTTGTGGGACTTTTACCCGACATTGAGATGAAAAGACATCTCAAGCCCTGTTGCCCAATGAAACCAATAGGGTTTATTAGCATGGACGGTCCGCCTCGCACCGCAGTTCCTGGACAGGCTTAGAACCTCTAAGTGGTTTACCAGTACTAGTGTGCGGGCCGGATTCAGCTCTGCGTGGAAGCATCATGCAGCCCATATATTTCTTCAAGCCCCTATGGGCGGGGGCTGATTAGTTATTTTGTAACAAACTCTTTAGTTGACAAGCTGTTGAAACAATATCTCTGGTATTTTGCAGCAAAAAAAAACAACAAAAAACAAATGGTGCAATTATGTCATATTTAATGATCAAAGTTTAACAATACGTTAACAAACAATGATGTAAGGTTTTAAAATATATACATGTAGACATGACAGGTAGGTTACAATATAAATTTCTCCGACCAAATTAGCATTTTGAAAGAAAACTTCATGATGGTTACGAATTAATTGTTGAAAACCATTTCTTTTTTTCAATGTTATGTTTTTAATTATCATGACATTTTGCAAAAAGTCACCTTCAAAGAGGGAAACATGTAATTGTATACATGGAGTTAGTACTAAAAGGTTCTGTCAGTGACATTCATGACACGATGTCAATGAGACAAGGTCTAAAAGGTCAGGCTAATTGTTTTTCCTGCAAAGAATGATACATTCTGCTTATATCCTCTTTATCATGGCCTATAATGGGCTATAATTCACAAGTTCAGGCTGATCAGGATCTTCAATGATTGTCATAATACATGTATTACCATAATGATCCTAAGTATTGGAACAGATTAATAGGCCTAAGCAAACAGTGCAGACCCAGATCAGACTGCTCCTGAAGGAGCAGTCTGATCAGGATCTACACTGTTTGCCCTTGTGTCTCCACCTTTTGGATTCCTTGCAGGATCGTGAAACAAATTGTTAAAACTTTAGGAGAGTTACAGCAAGTTCTCAAGCTGTCCAAATTTTTAGGCTTTTTACAGTATTTTTCAGTGAAATAGGGCTTGACATTTTATGTGAATCTGCTCAGCAGATGATTCCTATGTAACATCAAGCCTTATTGTTTCCAAAAAATACAAAATAAAATAACTTAGAAATGACATCTGTCATTGTTGTGAAAGGCTCTTTTAAGGCAGTCAACAATGAACAACTGTATGGGAGGCATTTGTCTTTTTGGCTTTTGTTACGTGGTACACTCCTCTGACACCGGATGAAGTCCACTAACTCAGTTTACAGTCATTTATACTTTTTTTTTTGTCTCAAAACTTTAAAATGACAGCAATTTACTAAAAACAAAGTGCAAAAAGTTAAAGTAAGTGCCTATGTACTCCCCGGGCTACACTCACACAAACCGGGCTCTGTTGGGCACAATTCTAAACTGACCAGTTTCATTGTAGAAATTAAGCTAATATATATAATATAATATCTTTCTTTTAAGAGTTGACCCCTATTGACATGGGAGACAAAATACTTTTGCAGGAGCTGCCTCCCTTGAAGGTGATTCCATTCCCCTTAAGCACTATGGAAAATTCAAGATGATCCTTTTTAAAATTTCAGAGCAAAAATGGCTTCACATCTCTGCCTATATAACAGGCTATAAATACATAATGACAGGTCTAAATTTCTATTTTTCCTTGTAAGATAAAAAATATTTTGGAAAATGCCATCTGGTTAAATATTATTTAGTACATGCATTTAACCTTTACCCTGCTGTAGGCGACAAGCCCTATCTTTGCAAACAGTGTAGATCCAGATCAGATGGCTTCTGAAGAAGCCATCTGATCAGGATCTACACAGTTTGACATTAAGTTTATGAATATGTAGAAATAAGCTGCATCAAGTAATCTGATTGGTTCAAAGTCAGAAATGAGTGTGGCTTAATTGAATATTCAGCAGGTTAAAGGTTAAGAAACACCTGAAGTTTACATTTAAACTATACCAAGGTTCAGACCCTTTGAAAAACATATGGAAATACTGCAGACCATTTTTCTCATTATTTAAAAGAATAAAAACATTTTAAATGGTTTTCTCATATTCAAATGCACTCAAAGGAATTTGCCGATGTGTTTTTAAAATAGATAAAAATAGTAAAACATCAATCAAACATTTTGTTGGATTGTCTTACTTCCTGTGTTTTTGTGCAATGTCAAATCAATCAAGTCTAATACCAGTTCAGGTGTTTCAAGCATTCTGTTTAATTTAACTCTTATCGTGTGGAACATGACAGCCCCTACCTTTGAAAACAGTATAAACGCAGATCCCATGGCTTTCGAAAAGGCATTTGATCTGTCAGGACCTCTTTTTATCATATGACATTGTTGATAAGCTGTGGATAACGTCATGTAATAAATATCGAATGACCACACGTGTAATAACACATTGGCAGGATTAAGTAATGTATATGATAACATCCATGTCAACAATGCATTTTTGTGGAAAAATTATCTAATTCAAAGGCGATAAAATCCTATTTAAAATGGTCATATGATAAACAGAATTTTACACTCCTGGTCATTTCATATGAAATTAACCCTTGTTCTGAAGAAGCCATCTGATCAGAATCTACATTGTTTGTCATTCAGATTGTGCATTGGTTGCAATAATTTGCATCATCTAATTGGTTGATAATAGGTATTGGGTGTGGCATATTAAAGTAATCAGCAGGACAAGGGTTAAGGACAAGTACAACTAGCTTTTTTTATTTTCTAACCATTTGTAATATTTTTTAACCCATATTTCCACAAAAGACTGTTAAACAGAGCAAAAAATAACAAATTAGACCAAATGGCTAATTCAATATGCAGGTGGGAAGGAAATCATTATAATTAGATAATCTCAAGACATTTTCAAAATTCAAAAAAATATTAGTTTAAAATACAATAGCAGGAAATTCCCTCTTCATTTCTTATTATGCCAGTTCAACAGTGGTAACCCACAAATTTAGTTATAATATCACATGATTACTATTTCAGTAACGTCTAATGTTGTTACAAAAGTCATTTTCAATAGCGCTCGCGTCTGGCCATGACCAAAAGATCAGTATGTCACACTGTTTCCGTGCGAGTGAGCATTAACTAACAAAATATGAGCAACCGTCACGAGAAAACCTTATTTCGGGGTTTAATGTGAACAGGTCACAAAGCCACAAGCTGTCCTGCTCTTGTATAATAGCATGAGACATTAACTTATCTTTAAGTCTTATCCCAGCAGCGAACAACAAAGGCACAGAACAGCCTGCGCAGATGCGCAGGCTGATCTGCGCCTTTGTTGTTCGCATATGGCAACGAAAGAATATCTTACAATAAGGCTTATACTGAGTCATTGTTTCGCTTATGACTTAGCGAAATTGTTGTGGCGAAGCAAAGCTTGGCAAGGCCAAAGGCCAATTGATTTAGATTGGAGATAATATAGCTTGTGACTAATTTTATGTAATACTAAAAAATTTCCCTTTCAGTATTCAGTTATTAGAGTGCAGTATGATTAAAATAATAAAAAATAATAAAGCTCTTTGAATTTACAGGGAGTCAGGCACAACCATTTCAGGCCTCCTAGTGGCCCACTTTGAAAACTAAGGTTGTTCTAACTCAAAATATAGGTTATTTACAGGTTTTTTTTTTTAAATAAAAAATATAGGTTATTAAACTGCCACAAAAATATTTAAAACTGAAGAAAAAATATTTGATGAATTTTTGTGCAAGGGTGACTGTTTGTTTGGAAACCCCTTAAGGGCCCGGCCACCTTGGCAAACAGTGAAGGCCCAATATCAGATGCCGCATAATGTGGCATCTGATCAGGGCCTGCACTATTTGCTAATAGAATTTTCCGTCAAAAACAGAATAAAAACGAAAAAATAGGCCTGAAGCCCGTTAAGCAATGGAAGAGTCCACAAGTAATCAGAATGGATTAAATGAAAGGATTTCTTTCAAAATGAATAGATTTCTTTCAAAAGAAATAAATAAATAAGTAAAATGGCTTTACCAAAAATAACATGGGCAAAACAACTTCTTCATCTGGACAAACATAATCTACATGTAGGTGTATAATAACCACAAAAAAACAAAACACAAAAAAAAAAAAACAGCCATTTTCAGAATGTTCTAGAAATTATTTGAAGAACAAAGGTAACCGGAAAAAGTAAATTACAAAAACCACAAGAAATCAACAAACAAACAAAGCCTTGGAGATAAGCTTCTCCGATAACCTTAAATGTTCCTAAAATACCAATTGGACACGCCCACAAGGAAGTCTATACTTAACAAATGACTTGGTCGCCAAAGGCAGTAGCGTAAATACTACAATTTTAATGACATTTTTATTTTTTCTATTGCATTATCATGATGTACAGGTAATAATATCTGCCGTAATTTCTTTGTGTATTTATTAAGATCTGGTTAATAAATTGTTGAAATTAATAGTGACACTACGTCCCGGTAGTGACAGTACTTGAGAGGAAATTCTGACTTGTAAACTCAGTCAAACTCAATCTTAATCCATTTTGTACCGGAAACCCCGAAACAGGTACCCTGACAAACAGTGCAGGCCCAGATCAGACGCCACAGAACGTGGCGTCTGATCAAGGCCTACACTATTTATAAAAAGTTACGCCATTTTCCAGGTAAATTTTGAAGAAAACACAACATGAACAACTGCCATATATAAGGAGGAGTGAGTGAGTGAGTTTTTGAGTTTTACGTCCTACCTACAGCTAAGGTCATAATTATTATGGAGACGGATATATAAGGAGGAAGATTCCATTTGGAACAAAAATGGTTAAGCTCTCTCAAAGTCACAGGTTCAAGGCTGGCTCATGACCCTACTGAGAAGCCAGGCTCTGCTTATAAAGGGTCAGGTAATTTCTCCCCTTGCTCAGGAGATTAGGAGGTTGTGGGTTTGATCCCTGCCAGCTAGCTCCAGGGATGATCTTTTGTGGTCATGGAGATTAATCATGAAATAATTTTGATGGTCAGTCTCTCCCTTCCACTGTTTCAAAAATGGCAGCTGTCAGTTTCTGGTGAAAGGAGAGTGAGTGTTTGCGTTTTTATTTGTTTGTTTGATTTGAGGTTTAATGTCCCTGTCAACACTGTAAAGGTCATTTTGGAGACATTGCTTCCAATTTTGTGGGACTTTTACCCGACATTGAGATGAAATGACATCTCAAGCCCTGTCGCCCAATGAAACCAATAGGTTTATTAGCATGGACGGTCCACCTCGCACCGCGGTTCCTGGACAGGCTTAGATCCTCTTAGTGGTTTACCAGTTACGTCCCACCAACAGCTAAGGTCATTCGGAGTCGGGACCTCGGCTTAAAGACTCATCCGAAAGTCTGGAGGAGCCCATGATCGATCCTGCGATCCCTGGTTTACAAGGCGAGTAGCGTAACCACTACACCAAAGAGGCTTCTCTGGTGTAACCACTACACCAAAGAGGCTTCTCTGGTGAAAGGATGTATACTGTATATATATAGCCTGCCCAGGAAAAGTAAGTTTAGGTAAACTGCTGACTGGCCTGTAAAAGTCCAAATCGACAACAATTCTCCTTGGACATTGTCTACATCTGCACCTAATTGCTTTTTTCTGATCACATTTTTTCAGCAAAAATATTAGCATATTTGCCATATTAAATGATAAAAGTTTTAACGATATTTAGCAATTCAACAACTCTTTGTAGTTTGTTCTTCGTACATTTGTTAATTGATTGATTTGAGGTTTAACGTCCCTATCAACACTGTATAGGTCATTTTGGAGACATTGCTTCCAATTTTGTGGGTCTTTTACCCGACATTGAGATGAAAATTGGCATCTCAAACCCTGTCGCCCAATGAAACCAATAGGGTTCATATGCATGGACAGTCCGACTCGCACTGCTTTGCCTGGGCAGGCTTAAATCCTCTTAGTGGTTTACCAGTACTTGTGTGCAGTCGGTTTCAGCTCCGCGTGGAAGCATCGTGTAGCCCATCTATTTCTTCAAGCCCCGATGGGTGGGGGCCGATGAAGACCGTAAAACTAACAAATAGAATATTGCTGAATGAAAACAAACATTTTCCTGTGACATACATTTGCAATTAAGAGATATAAATCTCGTACCTGCCTCGAAAGGGATGGGTTACCTGATAATTTATGCCTAATTATAACTTTATATTAACGAATGATGTAATATTTAGTCTATTAATTATAGAAAGATATAAAGAGCATTTCTACACATCTCAATAAGTACCTTATCCAAATACACACAAAAATTGGGGAAATATATTGCTTATTTTTCCTGAGAAACTGATCCGAACCCAATAACCCCCACCTTTCAGTTTAGAGATTGTATGAGACTTGTACTAAAGTAAAGGTGAAACACTCGCTGACAGGCATTTTGGGTATGGTGGGCAACTTTTAAAGTAACTGAAACTCAGAGGCCCATGTCTTAAAGTCCCACAAAATCAGAAGCAATGTCACCAAAATGACCTACCGGTAAATAGTGTTGATGGGGACGTAAAACCTCAACACAAACAAAACATGCATGGTGCATCATACAGTGTTAGTGAACTTCAAAACAATTTACCATTTCCGGGTTGATTTGGGACTCGACTGTTTATCAATCAACCCAAAGTCACTAAGCACAGAAGTTCTTCAGTGCTGATGTCCATGTGACTATCACTGATTAGTAGGAAACCCAGGTAACGGTTATTTATAGAAAATACAACATACTTCTTATCACTGTGAGCTCATTAAGTTGCATAAGAGGGCTATCACTAAGGACTGGAAACATGTGCTGGGTTTTTTCAAATAGTATAGATCCAGTTGGGACACCACAGTATGTGGCCTCTGATCAGAATCTACACTGATGTATAAAGTACAGAATTTAATCCATTTAGTACCGGAAACTGCAAAAGGGGTACCTTGGCAAACAGTGCAGTCCCAGATGAGACGCCGCAGAACGCGGCGTCTCATCAGGGCCTACACTATTTGCAGGAAGTTCAGCCATTTTCCAAATCAATTTTGAAGATACCACAACCTTTCACCCCTAATTTTAGAAATGGACTCCTCCTATATATAAGAATGAAGATTCCATTCGGTACAAAAAGGGTTAAGGGTTAAACTAACAGTTTGAGTCACTGTTCAATAGCATTTGTTAAGCCTGCACTCAGAGACAATAGACCCATCAGTGCTCTCAATGCTTTGTTTGTTTGTTTGTTTGAGGTTTAACGTCCCTGTCAACACTGTAAAGGTCATTTTGGAGACGTTGCTTCCAATTTTGTGGGACTTTTACCCAACACTGAGATGAAATGACATCTCAAGCCCCGTCGCCCAATGAAACCATTAGTGTTTATAAGAATGGACGGTCCGATTCACACCGCTTTGCCTGGGCTGGCTTAGATCCTCTAAGCGGTTTACCAGTACTCGTGTGTTGGCCGGATTCAGCTCTGCGTGGAAGCATCATGCAGCCCATATATTTCTTCAAGCCCCTATGGGCGGGGGCCACCTCAATGCTTTGATTTACCCATTTTGTACCAAATGGAATCATCCTCCTTATATATAGCAGGAGTCCATTTCGAAATTTAGGGGTGTCAGGTTGTGTTTTCCTTCAAAATTCATTTGGAAAATAGCTGAACTTTTTGCAAACAGTGTAGGCCCTGATCAGACGCCGCGTTCTGCTGCATCTGATCTGGGCCTGCACTGTTTGCTAACAACCCGTTTGGGGGTTTCCGGTAGTAAATGGGTTCACATCGGCAACTTTGAGTCAGAGAGCTCAGAAGGGTCAGTCAGTAACCTCATGCCTTGCCGAACAAAAAGTGAAAAATCATTGACCAAAATGTTAAACCTAGACTGTGACACCACCAACACCACAAAACAGACCTTGTTTATTTTGATGACCGAAGACAGCTGACCACACTTTGGGGACATCTGCCTCAGACATTAAAGTGTGCTACTTTCGGCTTCAGGCCAAACTCTGACAGCTGACTACCGCGGCTATTAATAACGATTACGGTTTTAATTGATATTATGATGGTCTCTTTTACACATTTAATAGATGTCAGGCCATTATTAAAGTTGATATACTGGCCATTGAACTTACCCACAAGTGACAAAATCTGCGTAAATTTATATTCTGAAACCTCTGCAACAATTATAAAGCTGCGCTATAATACAATGCCTACTAAATTACCAGATCTTGAATTGAGGTACATTTAACCCATTCAGTACACGAAATCCCTAAAGGGGTAATTTGGCAAACAGTGCAGGCCCAGATCAGATGCCGCAGAACGCGGCATCTGATCAGGGCCTACGCTATTTGCAAGAAGTTAAGCCATTTTCCAAATCAATTTTGAAGAAAACACAACCTGACATCCCTAAATTTTGAAATGGACTCCTGCTATATATAAGGTGGAACATTCCATTTGGAACAAGGGGTTAAAAGACTGAGATGACAGGCCTCCGTGGCCTAGTGGGTAAGAGTGATGTCTCTTTTATCATAAAGTCTCTCACTGCTGTCGGTTTGAGCACACCCTCAGGTTACATGTGAGGTGCCAAGGTCAGGTGGTTTTTCTCTGGGTACTTAGGCTTTCGCCCATCTCTGATTAAAGATCTGCTTGAAATAACATAGTATGCCCACATCTAATTAACTAATACATGTATTGGCTTGAGATAAAAGAAATAATCTTGAAAGGGTCATAACTCTCAGCCCGGTCAAAAACAAACCCCACTAAAACAACAAAATGACTGAGATCTTAAGACTGTCAGCAAAAACAGAATATCAGATTTTGTGAAATGATATGGATCTAATTAAAAAACGTTAATGATATACTCTTTACTGACACCACGGTTGTTGACCGAAAACTGCCAAAAATGGAAAACAGTGAAAAGAAGAAAGTGTCAACATTGCAAAGGTTGTTGCTACCTTTGGCCAGCATCAGTACAAATGACACTATCATTCTCATTTTGAAAGGATAGTAAATAGTGTTACCCGAGCTGGGCGGTCCACTGATACTATTAACCTCTGCTTTCTACATTTCACAGAAATGCCAATGTCTGAAAGAACATTGCAGTTCATCAGTACAGTGCACATTCTTTCTCCAGAAAATGACAATTGCCTTTCTTGAATCAGCAGAAGGGAGAAAAATTAAAGATTTCATAATCATCATGGAAGGACTCTTTAAGAAAAATTATGAAGCAGATCAAGCCTGGTTTTCTTTGAAAACTCAGAATGTCCTCTGGAACACTTGTGACTGGCATTTCGTTGGTAAATTACTGTATCATTGTCTAAAATTACCGAAGTTATTTAGGTAAAACTGTTATCATGAAAATCTATCCGCCTAAAAAATCGAATCATGATGTATGTATCCTTTTTGTAACTTGTACCAAGTACCTTTTATTTCATCATTAATTGCCCTTTTCTACCAAAGGGAATCTTCCTCCTTATGTATACCTAGAAGCCTCCGTGGTGCAGTGGTTACGCTACTCGCCTTGTAAACCAGGGATCGCAGGATCGATCCCGGGCTTCTCCAGACTTTCGGATGAGTCTTTAAACCGAGGTCCCGTCTCCGTATGACCTTAGCTGTTGGTGGGACGTAAAACTAAAACTCACTCACTCACTCCTTATGTATACCAGGAGTCCATTTCAAAATTTAGGGTTGTCAGGTTGTTTTTTCTTCAAACTTGGCTTAACTTTTTGCAAACAGTGTAGGCCCTGATCAGACGCCATGTTCTGCGGCATCTGATCTCAGCCTGCACTGTTTGCCCTGATACCCGTTTTGGGGTTTATGGTACTTAATGGGTTAAGTTATTTTGAGAAAACCTGAGGCATTGTGGTATGGTTTAGTGAAGTATATATCGGTGATGTATGTAGATCTGATCAGAGTATTATAATTAGGTATTATGACTCAGTACAACCTATCAGGGGAATCTACATTAAGCCCATCGTTAAGAAAAATTGAATAGCAAGTAAAACTGACTAAGACTGGCACGATTAACCTTTTTTTTTTTTTGAACGTGATTAATATGCCGGCCTCAGTGGCTCAGTCGGATGCGCCTCTGACTGGTGATCAGGAGGACGCAGATTCGACTCCCGCCGGGGTCGGCAACATTCTTTCGTGGAGATTGATCATGAAATCTTTTCTACGGTCAATCTCTCCCTTCCGCTGATTCAAGAAGGGCAGTTGTCAGTTTCTGGCGAAAGAATGTGCACTGTACTGGTTAACCGCTTACGTAGAAGCCTGCCCAGGAAAGTGTTGATAGGTTAACTGACCGGCTCAAAAATGACCTAAATAGTTTTGTTGAGTGGGCCGTTAAACTCCAATACAAACAAACCAAATGGAATCTTCCTCCTTATATATGGCAGGAGTCCATTTCAAATTTAACTTTTTGCAAATAGTGTAGCAGGGCCTGACAAATCTATTGCCCGGCTGCCCGGGACAAGTCCAAATTTTGGCTGGGCAAGTAATTTTTCATTTCACTTGCCCAGAAAAATGTATAGAATATATTAAGGAAAATTGTAATTCCAAGAAATTTCCAAGATACTGTTGACTGCAGGGCAAGTGGTTGAACTTTGGATTTGTCAGGCCCTGGTGTAGGCCCTGATCAGATGCCATGTTCTGCGGCGTCTGATCTGGGCCTGCCCTGTTTGTCATGGTACCTGTTAGGCAAATGCAAAAGCTGCTCACATTTTTTCAGCAAAAATATCACTGTATTTGATATTGTACTTGCTAGATTTGCAATTTGACCACAAATGAGCTCGTTAAGCTAATGATGTTTTGAACAACTGGACCCAGGAATTTAAAGGTAAAATGAAACAGTATTAATAAGTTCCCACTCAGGATCAATGCTTTCAGTCTAAGATGCTCGACCCACCAGCGCTGTTTGTGTTTTGATTTTTTCTGTTATAGTATCCTCTAATAGAACAGGTTGGTATTTCGTGATAACTGAAGGATAGTTTTTGTCAATTCTCCATAAAAACCTATATTGTGGGTATTCATTAGAACCGCCTCGCCGAGGCGGTTCTAATGAATACCCACAACATAGGTTTATATCGAGAAATAAGGAAAACTATCCTTCAATTATCACAAAATACGCACCGTATCTGTCATAGTATCCTCTATTAACATAAACACCAGACACGGACCATGACAAATGGTCCTTGTTACGAGACATTAATAGCATGCGACATCTGCCGATAATGGACTTTTATGGATTGTCAGCCACTATATTAATAAAGATCAATATTATTAAATGCTCTGGTGAGCATAAGGAATGCTGAAAATGCCTTCTGAATTGATTATTTGAGCTAACAGCAGCTGAAAATGGATCATTAACAAAGAAAATTTGTTACTTTGTAATTTTAGTCCTTCCCAGTTTATGTCTGGCAGAACTGAGTCAACAGTGTCCTAGCAGACAGTATAGGTGACTAAGTTCCAAGCAGAACAGTCTGATCGAGTTCCGTCCCATACCTCAAGATAAGGAGGAAAAATAACGGTAGTTTTTATAATTTCTCCTAAATCTCATCCTGCTGAATAAATGAATGAGACACCCATTTTTGACTAACATTGTTCATAGGTGTAAATTAAACAACCAATCAAACAACTTGATGTAATTTACTCCTATAAATTCACCATCTGAATAACAAACAGTGAAGATTCAGATCAGATGGCTTCTTCAGAAGCCAACTGATCTGGATCTACACTGTTTGCAAAGGTAGGGCATACCCTGGTTAAGCAGGACAAGCTGAAATCCAAAGCTAATCGGCAGGGTCCTGTTGTTCAAAGCATTGTTAGCTTAACAAGCTCGTTAGTGGTCAAACTGTTAACTGTTCTAGCAAGTACAATATCTAATATAGTGTTATTTTTGCTGAAAAAATGAGAGCACCTTTTGCATTTGCAAAAGCTGCTCATATTTTGTCAGCAAAAAATATAAGCATGAATGCATGCCATATCAATTGATCAAAGTTTTAACAATACGTTAACTAACCAGGTTGTTAGTTTTGAACAACTGGCCCCTGATTGCCACTTTTGTGTTGAATGAGAAACAACCATCCTAAAGTTACTAAATGAATCGGAGTTATGTTGCTACTGTCACTGATAATGTAATAATATTATTACATGTTGTATATGCTATGCTATTCTTGTAGTTGGGATGTCAGAGGGCTATGTAAAGAGGGTTAACTGTAAAATCTAGACTAGATGCCAGTGTTGGGTTAGGCAAGCAGTGTAGACCAAGATCAGACATCACAGTGACATCTAATTAGGGTCTACGCAGCTTTCAGTTTGCTTAAAGTACAGCAATTTAACCCTTAAGACACCAAGAAAAACTACATCCAAAAATGCAATCTGCTTATGTCGTCTGCTGAATTTTTTTGCAATCTTTATAAAAAATATTTGTGCATACAGGCAAACAGTGTGGGTCCAGATCAGACTGCTCCTACAGGAGCAGTCTGATCTGGGTCCACACTGTTTGCATAAATTCCTTTAAAGGTAACGGGCAGACGGCAAAGCAGACGACAATAATAATATTGTTGTGATCGGCATTCTATGGGTTAAGGGTTTATCAAAACAGTCCTTGGTACATGTATCTGTTCAGGACCATTTATCCAGCACCCACGCCCAAACCAGTGCTGTCAGTGCATCAATTATTTTTGGCCAAGAAATACATTTATCATATGACGTCGCGTCTGAGAGTGTAATAACGCCATGCAATATTTTCGATAATCCACTAGTGGATTAAATATGCAAATTAGCTAGATACGTCCCGTAACATTACATGCACGACGTCCTTAATGACGTCGCGTTTACAAATGGCGGAATATTGACATTTTTGTAAACAATCGTGAATAAAATGCGTTTTTAATGTCATATGATAAATAGAATCTTGCATTCGTGCTCATGTATCATTGGATTTATTAAACTCGTCGAGGAAAAGGGATAAAATGCTTGGCAAAGCCTCGCATTTTATCCGTTTTCCTCAACTCGTTAATAAATTCAATAATACATGAACACTCATGTAAGATCCTCTATGTAAATTGTCATCTATCTTGTTAAAAAAATTGTAGGATTATTACAGTAGTCGGCAAAACAGCTCTCTGACAATTTTATTTTTGAAATGATTGCATTTTCCATCATCAAAGACTCCTATGTATCAGATGACTTACTAAATTGACCTTGATACGATTTTACATATGTAAATTTCTGAAATTTACATGCATGACATATGTTTCATAAAAATATGATCAAAAGCACATCAATAATGCCAATGTTCAACTGAAAGGATTTAATATACCAAACATTTCTAAATGAAATCACTTTCAATCAAAAATTGGGAAAGCTTTAAAATGCAAAATTTTGACATGCTGGTCTGATGACCCTGTGATGAAATATCATAATTATAGAACATAATATTATGTTTATATCAACCAGAAGTGGGTCATAAAAGTGAAAATAAGCTTTCATTCATAAGTTGTTTCATCCGAAAAGTACAGATATTTTTCTTATTTCTGCACGAAAACAGAAAGAAGAAAAATAATATGTGGATATATCACTTCTCATCTGGGGCTATGCAAAATTCATTACCCCATTTAATATGTTTGGGACACTGCCAAACAGTGCAGACCAAGATCAGATGCCCTAGCGATTACGGCCATCGCTGTTTGTGAAGAAATTGTGTTTAGACATAGCTTGTATTCTGGGCCTGCATTGTTTTTGGCATTTCTGGTATGTACAAAGCCATTTTTCCTTGAATACAATCTACTGCCAGGCTTGAGTCCCTTTCCAAAGTTTGGCGTGACTGGTGGAGTTTTTTTTTTTTTTTAGAATCCCTTTTTGCAAACAGGTAAGGCCCTGATCTGACACTGCATTCTGTGGCCTGCACTGTTTGCCATTATAGTCCCATTTCTTGGGTTTTCTGAATTAAATGACCGTCCATGCTTATAAACCCTATTGGTTTCATTGGATGACAGGGCTTGAGATGCCATTTCATTACAGTGTTGACGGGGATGTTAAACCTCAAGTCAAACAAACAGACAAACATGTTGAAGTGCTTCATGAAAACTGCAGAAGTTTATATCCTAATCTTAGTCAGTTAAAAAGGGTTTACGGTAAGTACCTCCCCATGTGACATTCGGAAGACAATGGATTGAAATGACCAATGTTGAATAAGCAGACCACACAATTCAATGTTATCTGATGATTAATACCATTGGTCAGCTGGGCAGGATAATAACCAAGCTAAGTACGGTAGTGACCGCATGAATAATGTCATTATATATAAAGTAAAATGTATATATACAAAGTAGAATGTACAATAACATTCCACTGACAGTCACAATACCAACATTAACCCTTATCTTGCTGTTCACAACAACCCCTATCTTTGCAAACAGTGTAGATCCAGATCAGATGGCTTCTGAAGAAGCCATCTGATCAGGATCTACGTTGTTTGGCATTCAGTTTATGAATTGGTAGCAATAAATTACATCAAGTACTGTGATTGGGTGATAGACAGAAATGGGTGTGGCTTAAATAAATAGTCAGCAAGAGAAGGGTTAAGGTGAAAGGATGCACATAATAGATCTTCTGCCTTTTCTGTATTTTCCAAATAAATTTTGAAGAAAACAAGTCAACCTGAGACCCCTAAATTTTGAAGTGGATTCCTGCTCTCTGAGGAAGAATCCAGTTGGTTCAAAATGGGTTGATTTTGTTTGATTTGAGGTTTATCGTCCCAGTCAACACTGTATAGGTCATTTTGGAGATGTTGCTTCCAATTTTGTGGGACTTTTACCCAGTATTGAGATGAAATGACATCTCAAGCCCTGTCGCCCAATGCATGAACGGGCCGACTGGCACCGCTTTGCCTGGGTAGGCTTAGATCCTCTAAGAGGTTTACCAGTACATTGTACTTGTGTGTGGCCAGTTTCAGCTCTGCGTGGAAGCATCATGCAGCCAATCTATTTCTTCAAGCCCTGATGGGTGGGGCCATCAAAATGGGTTGAGTGAGTGAGTTTAAGTTTTACGTCCCACCATCAGCTAAGGTCATACGGCGACCGGACCTCGGTTTTAAGACTCATCCGAAAGTCTGGAGAAGCCCGGGATCGCTGGTTTACAAGGCGAGTAGCGTAACCAGTGCACCACGGAGGCTTCTCAAAATGGGTTGAGAAGAGAATCAGAAAAGCTTGGGGCAGTTATGATCAGAGTACAGTCATTTTTGCCAGAGAGAGAGAGAGATATGGTTTCTGCTTTTCTGCATTATGAAAACACGCCTATACAAATACATTGCCACCTTAATCGCCGAAAAAATGAAGATTTTAAGACGAAAAATTATGATATTTTTCTTATTTCTGTTCAAAATATAGATTGTTGGTACTGGGTAGAACCGCCTCATCGAGGCGGTTCTAACGAGTACCCACTATCTATATTTTAGAGCAGAAATAAGAAAAATAAGGTTTACCCCTGCAAACCCCAGTTTTGCTATATAAAAGTGGGGTTCAAGGGGGTCAAAATTATATAGGCGTGTTTTTGTGATGGATCACCCTTTCCTCATCTGTTTTTGTACACGTACACTGTCAAGTACATTTGTACAGTTCATAGGCCGCAGCTTTGACCCCTGGTGGACTGAACCACCAGGTGACTTGGGTCATGGTGAAATATTTCTCCTGTGTGGCTACTGAAATATCTGAGTGGAAAATGTGACAAGTCATCATCAACTTTCAATGATATATCAATTTTTTTGATCCTTCTTATCTGGGAGAGGAAACAATTTATCAGTTTTCTTTGAAATCTGTTATTCAATTACAAATATCTTATCAGCATTATGACATCTTTAAATCAAAATGATGATGTGTCCATTTTTCTGATAACAACTATCCAAACATTTTACCATAAAACCCTGAAGTATTTTTTTGACCTTTAATTCACACCTTAATTATATTAATTAACTGATTTTGTACTGGAAACCACAAAATGGGTACCCTGGCAAACAGTGCATGCCCAGATCAGATGCCGCAGAACATGGCATCTGATCAGGGCCTACTATTTGCAAAATGCTCAGCTATTTTCCGAAGATCACACAACCTGTCACCCCTAATTTTCGTAATGGACTGCTGCCATATATAAGGAGGAAGATTTCATTTGGTACAAAAAGGGTTAAATAAGCTTCGTATGTCGCTATAACACATGTTCGGTAGACTCTGTTAAGACTGCTAAGGTGGGTACAAGTGATAACAGAAGGATAATTTTTCCTTATTTCTCCATAAAAACTATGTTGTGGGTATTCAGTTGAACCGCCTCGCTGAGGCGGTTCAAATGAATACCCACAACCTAGGTGACAAAAAATATCCTTTAATTATCACCAAAATACCCAGCTTATCTTTTTCGTGATCTCATTTTAACCTTTTTGTCCACATATTTCTGACCATAAACTAGGATCACTATGAAAATTCCTATTGTGATTTTGTTTGGACAAGAACATAACTGTGTTTTTGTAATGGTATAACACATCTGTGCTAAAATGTGTCCTAAATTGTAGCCTGAAAACTGCTTTCAATATTTACTTTCCGTATTTTTTTTATAGCAAATATATAAAGATTTGGAGTGTTTAGCATAAGTTGAACATCCATAAAATATACATGTGATGCATTCTTGCACACCAGAATAGGAAATCCATGGTTTTAGACAGGTATAGAAATTCTGTTCTTACCCTGGTGTTCTTTCACTCGGGATGACCATGCTGAGCAGAACTTCACCCCTAAATTTTGAAAAGGACTCCTGCTATATAAGGAGGAAGGTTAATAATAGGCCTAATTAACCCATTCAGTACCAGAAACCCCAAAATAGGTAGATGGCAAACAGTGCAGGCCCAGATCAGACGCCGCAGAATGCGGCATCTGATCAGGGCCTACACTGCAAAATTTTCAGCCAATTTCCAAATAGTTTTTATAGAAAACACAACCTGACACCCCTAAATTTTGAAATGGACTCCTGCTATATATAAGGTGGAAGATTCCATTTGATGAGTGGGGGTGAGTGAGTTTAAGTTTTACGTCCCACCAACAGCTAAGGTCATACGGAGACGGGACCTCGGTTTAAGGACTCATCCGAAAGTCTGGAGAAGTCCTGGCTCGATCGATTCCATTTGGTACAAAAAGGGTTAATATGACTGCTAATCTTCAGCATTCATGAAATATTAATCAGTGTTTATAACACATAGGCTGTTATTACTAGGATCATTTTTGTAACGGAGTTTGACTTCTGTCATAAATACGTTTATGAACATGTACAAATGATTCACTGTCATGATTGGATACCTGACCACAAACACTATAAACCTTCAAATTCACATCTTATCTCAAAATGAGGAAGTTAAAGTGACTATTACTCAGTTAGATAATGGTATGTATTCGCTTGTTAGCAGCTGAACAGCCCAGTCAACACTATTTAGTCATATTAAGCTGGTTATCTTACCTATAACCACTCTTTTCCTGGGCAGGTTTATAGGAATACATATACATATCAACGGTTAACACTCTTTCTCCAGAAACTGACAACACTGCCTTACTGAATCAGCAGAAAGAAGAGAATGATCAGAGAGAAGATTTAAGGAGCAATCTATCTGAAAGACTGTTGCAGACTCAACATGCAGGTATCGAACCTGTGACCTGCTGATCACCAGTAAGGTGCACACCCGACTGAGCTACTGAGGCTGGCACAAGGCAATTAAGTTTGGCTGCATGTTCCCGAAACTTTAAACAGTTCAGCCTGCACACTAGTACTGGTAAACCGCTTAGAGGATCTAAGCCTGTCCAGGAACCGCGGTGCGAGGCGGACCGTCCATGCTAATAAACCCTATTGGTTTCATTGGGCGACAGGGCTTGAGATGTCATTTCATCTCAGTCGGGTAAAAGTCCCACAAAATTGGAAGCAACGTCTCCAAAATGACCTTTACAGTGTTGACGGGGACGTTAAACCTCAAATCAAACAAACAAACCAGATCAGACGCGGTAGAACAGAATTTTCCATCCAAAATAGAATAAAAACGAAAAAAAAAACAGGCCTGAAACCCCTTATGTGACAAATGGACTTGTCCAACACACAGCAATGGAAGAGTCCAGCAGTATACAATGGGTTAAAGAGAAATATTTAAAATGAAAGTGTCATGCACTAAAACCTTAAAATAATTGACTTGAAGCACTGAATTAAGAGATGAGATGGCAAATCATAGTCCAAGTGCCAAGTCAGGTGGCACAATACAGTCAAGAGGGTATTATTAATTGCTTTCTCATTTTCTGTTGTTTAGTTAATTAAAAGGTATGTTGTGTGTACTCATTAGAATTGTCTTGATGAAGAATGAGTTCGAAATAGACATTCATGGTGTCTGAGGCTTTGAAATTTTACTGCATATTATATAGTAATCTGAAATGCCCTACCTGCTTTCCTGTTGCCCTTTCAATAGCCAGCTTTACTTTTCCATATGTTCCCTGGCCGAGAGTCTTGCGCAACTCAAATCGGTTCTTTAAATTATGTCTGTGGCCGTGTATAACTGGACAACGTTCATTTCTCGTTAAACAGTCTTCTGAAATCATACACTCCATTTCACTATCACTAAGTGATCTGGCAGGCATCTTTTCCCTTGCGACTTTCATCTGGTCAACAGTCAAAGATTATCTCATAATCGTGTTTTTAGTTGTCAAACTCTTGCTACCCAGACCTACATGTAAATATATCTACATGTAAACTGGTAAATAATATTCCAATATATTATATTCCTGGTAATACATTCAGTAATAATTTCTGAATTAAATTTTAGTCTAACGTCAAGTACAACCTTTGTTCATGAAGGACATCATGTACAACTGAATTGTGAGCCTTCAGCATTCAGTCTGTGCAGAAAAAAAATAATCCAATATCAGTTGAGTTCTCGTGAACACTTGTGAACACATGTGGATAGAATGACATAATGGTCAATTAATACATACGGTTTGGTATGTAGGCAAATAACTTACGAATGGGCGGAGCTTAGATGAATTAATTCGGCACCTCTTTAATCGTGAGCGATCAAGCGAGCAGTTTAAGCGACCACTCAAAATCTTACGACCTGACATGAAAAGCTTTAGACCTCATCACTTCTCTTTTCTTTCAAATGTTATTACGCGAAAAAGAAAGTAGAATATTTTCTCATAGCTTTATTGAACTTATAAATAAAAGAAATTCAGTTTACATTTATTATTCAATAGAAGATGATACTGTATAATGATAAACCCGTTTATTCCCCAATTACGGTCAGTGTCAGGAACTAGTTTCTGTCAGCGTATCTCTTCCTTTGCATGTATTCGGCGGAAGTCTGCCATTTACAAAAAACCCGGAAGAAAAAGAAAACAAAAGTGAATGCCTTATAGATATACAACAACAACAAAAAGTGAATTTGGAAACTTTGAAGGCACAGTGCAGAACAAAATGACAAATCGCCAAGATAGACAGAAAATTGTTAATGAGAAATCGATTCTTCTATCCGACATCGAAAACAATGACATATTTAACAGTTTGGGAAAGGGTTGTTCGGTGAGTTACATGTGTATTTCAAGTGGGTGGAGTAAGTGAAAAGCTTAGCCAAGCATTATTTTAGAAAGATGACTCAGATTAATGCTTTTTAACACAGAAGCGTGGTAGCTCAGTGGTTAACGCACTTGCCTATGGTGCTAGAGGCTCCCTGTTTCATTCCCGGCAATGTTGATAATAAAATAGCATGTCATAACATTAAGGATGCCAACGGAGCATGTTCTTTCTTTCTGATACTGTGTCGGTCATCTTTGACCATTACTGCAGGTGTACATTACATATGCTCCAGGTTTGAAGGACGAAAGCCAACACAGTAATCATGTAATTACAGTAGGGATTTTTAACCTGCACAGGGGATGGTTCTCCCTGCACAGGGGGCCTCCAGTTAACGTGGAGAGCTTTGGTGGAATCCGGGACGTTTCGGTCCTGAGTCGTTTCGGCCCAAATTTGGACCTGGGTCGTTTCGGCCTATTTCGGTGGGTCGTTTCGGTCCGATTTTATTAGATAGCATTTTTGTCTGCATGAAACATATTGAATAGTAATTATTATTTAAATTTGGAAAATTATTTCAACGACCTGTCACGTTAGCCATGGTTATGATAGGATCGTACTAAATACCACAAAGTACTACAAAGTACCACAAAGTGAATCACAAAGTACCACAAAGTAGTTACACAGTACCACAAAGTGTATCATTATATACTATAATTTCAAAATGGGGAGTGGGGCTTGTGTGGAGTGTGTGTGTGTGTGGGTGGGGGGGGGGGGGGGTCTAACGATACAAGAAATAATCAAAGGGATTCTGTGTGCAGCTTTGATTTCGTTCTCATCATGTGACATATTCTCCATCAGCCGGATAACATGACTGAAAAACGGTTGATAGGGCCATAGGATCCTAACCATCCATTTAGCTTCACCTTGATACTCTTTGTGGTACTTTGTGTGATACTTTGTAGTATACATTGTGAGGCAGAATGTGAACACATGTGTGCTAAATGCCTTTTGTCATGTTTCATGAACAAATATTTTTACATACATGTAGTTTAATGTGGTGTTCATTACATGGACTTGTTAACGTGATGATCTCAACGGAAGCCATAACCTCTTACCCAGCCAGCATAAACGTCAGGCCAACTTGTGACCGGCGGCAATATATCGCTGCCATGTATCGCCGTCGTTACGACGTTGGTCTGTCATTCTTTGGTGACTGTGTATATGTGTTGGTTAAATAACCACTTTTACTTTTGGGTTTGAGTCTTACAGCTCTGTTAGCATTACTTAGGTCATATCGAGCTTTTCAGTTTACGTAACCGGGCTTATTCACTGGGTGATACCATTAACAAGTGGAAAGGAGGAACGCTGCACTGTCTGACTGAAATCTTGGTTAACACATGTTTCTATATGTGTTGGGTTTTAGTCTTACAGCTCTGTTAGCATTACGTAGGTCATATCGAGCTTGTCAGTTTATTCACTAGATAAAATATGTTTCATTCATGTTGACAGGAATATGAAAACTCGGACGAGATAAACAAACAAACAAACTATTCTTGTACTCATTAATTTTATTACCTAAATCTAAATGATAATAATAGGTCTCTGTGGCCAAGTGGATAAGAGCATTTACTTTTAAACTGCCGTGGGTTCAAGCCTGATTCAGGTCACATGTGAGACGCCAGCCAACTTTTGCAACTGAAGGTCAGGTGATTTTGCTGCAGGTACTCCGGTTTCGCCCACCTATGATAAACCATCTGCTCGATATTAGTGAAATTACCTTGAAAGGGCCGTAAAGCCAAAATCAAAATCAAAATAATAAAACAATATCATGGTTTGCAAAAAAAAAATGCTGTTAAGTTGTTAACCAGTTGTTCTTTGATGAAGATATCTTATTTTCCTTAACACTGCTAGAAAACATAGATTGTGGGTAATCGTTAAAACCGCCTCATCGAGGCTGTTCTAACGAGCACCCTGAATCTTTGTTCGAAAACTTCAACAACATATATATTCAGGTAACATGTGAGACGCCAACAAGGTCTGGTGATTTTGCTGCGGGTACTCCGGTTTCGCCCACCTATGGTTAACCATCCGCTCGATATGAGTGGAAATATCTTGAACTGCCCGGCAGGGCGTCAAGTTACCTATATTTACCTATATTTTCCTATATTTTAGGCCATTACCTATAATAACCTATAAAATCCTATATTTTACCAAAATACCTATAAATACCTATAATTTGGAATTTTGGGTAAGCAAGGAATACAAAGTTTCTAAAAAAATCTTTGACAGTAGATGTTTTCTATAATATTTGAGCTTAGTAAGCTGTTTCCTTTTAGGAATTTGTATTCCTGTTTGGTGTAATGACCCAGTCCAGCCCAGCTTTTGGAAAGCTTTAGATAGTGGAAATTCTGCTATTTTTTTTTTTAAATTTGAAGTGTTCCATTTTGATATTGTTTTTACTATTGTTTCTTTATGAATATTAAACAAGTTTTGCCGTTTTTTTTAGCAGGTTAGCTATTGTGATCAGTCACCGTCCGCCGTCCTTTACATGACATCTCCTAAACCCCTGAATAGATTTTGACCAAAATTGACAGAAATCATCTTTGGGTGGTTCTCTCAAAGTTGTTCAACAAATTTCAGTCCATCCTGAATTCTCACAGGCCCGTATGAAGTTAAGTTACAGTATTTCTGCAGAAATATTGTTACAGGATTCTGACATGAAACCTGTATGAAAAATTTTCAAATAGAATTTCCACAAAGAATTTTCACTTAAATTTTGTCTTCGAGACGGGATTCAGGTGGGAAGCGTTGTGGAAAAGCTTGTGAAATATTTAAATTAGCAGGAACATTGATCCAGGAATCCTGTAGAAAAAGACAGACAGGATTCCTTTATGGTTCCTGCAGGATTCCTGAATGAAATATTGACAGGATTTCTGCCAGAGCTAGTGACAGTATTACTGTCTGTATATTCCTGCAGGATGCCTGCTAATTTAAATATTTGGTCCAGTTTCATTAACATAACATACACTGTAAACATTTTGAGTTTTTATCTATACACAATAAGGAAGGAATATACTTGTGATGGAAAAGAGCATACAAAAAACCTTGCATGCTACTTACATGTAACTCTTGAATTTGAATCCTTGGATTTCCAAAGATTCATTGTGATCTAATAACTTCAGTCTGCAAACACATACATAAATATGTGGGTGGGGTGCAATCTTTGCAGTTTGCAAACATAAAACTTTTGACACCCCAATAGCTAAGTATTTAATCAATTTAAAACACTGTTAATCTCAAATACTAAAAGTAACTCAGTGTCTTCCAAAATATACTTGTAAATCCTTAGAACAGCTTTATACTTGGAAAGTTGTAAAGCAACACACATGCAACAATTCATCCCTGATGCCTTTGAATGTGTTATAGGTGAGCTCCCACCAAAATATTATGTTGCAGGAAGTGATTATGCTCTGTTTTCATGCCAGACTTTTAAATAGAAATTTGGTTAACATTTTCATGCAGAATTTCTGTTAACATCTGGCCATTTTCCTTGTGGAATCTGGAACCAAATTCCGTGGACAGGAAAAAAGAGTTCCACCATGATTTCTGTTACTGTCAACAAAGACTCCAAGAAGAAAAAACCTTTAAAAATATTCTTGTCTGAAACCAGAAGGCCCAGGTCTTTGATATTTGGTATGAAGCTTCATCTAGTGGGTCTCTACCAAGATTGTTCAAATTATAGCCTTAGGGCCAAAACTGGCACTGCCCCAGGGCCCACTGGTTTTACGTAGGCTTATATAGGGAAAACCTGAAACCAGAAGACTCAGGTCTTTGATATTTGGTATGATGCTTTGTATAGTGGACCTTGACCAAGATTGTGCAAATTATAGCACTGGGGCCAAAAATGGGCCCTCCACGGGGCCTACTTCTTACACTATGGATCACGCGAGCAATCCAGGGCCATCAAAGCTCTCTTGTTTAAAGGTAAGAATGTCCCATTTTTTTATTCTGCCTGAATTGTCAGATAGACACAGTTCGGTTTTGTTATCTCTTGTTCCAAGAAATAGATACGGTGGTTATCAGATGATATTTAAGTAGATCACTCAGTTCTGTATAAAACATACATTGAGGGCATTCATTATAATCATCTACTAAGGACTGATTTTTATGGAGTTTATTAAAGATTTATTCCTTAATTATAACCAGCTGACCACCTTATCTATTTCCATATGATGTATTATTAATATTAAGAGAGAGCTGGAAGGTGGTGGTGGTGGAAAAAATACAAATCTGGCTTGTTTTCTTCAGTGTAGGCAACCTATAATATCCTATATTTCTAGTCGCTAGGTACCTATATTTCTGGACCTAACCTATATTTTTGACCCAAATATCACTTGACGCCCTTACTGGCTATAAAACCAAATCCAAAACTTAAACAACCAAACAATATCATGGTCTAAAAACGCTTTTAACTAGTTCTTTGATGGATCTTATTTTCCCTAGCACTGATAGAAAACATAGATTGTGGGTACTCGTTAAAACCGCCTTGTCGAGGCTGTTCTAAAGAGTACCCTGTGTCTACAGCAACTGATCTTGAACTGCATTGTTTGCCATTTACATTGATAATGATGTTTGTTAATATGATACACTGGAAAAAAGACATAATAAAGTGCAAGGGTATGTACAGTAAGTATCTGAAAAGAAGAACTTATTGAGCCCCACTTTACTCATGTGCGGTTAGGTTCTGTTCCACATTCTATTAGATTCTATTAGAGCCGGGTCTGGAGTGATAATATTTTGCGTGTTTCTTCAAAATAAATATCTTGTGTGTATTGACCAGAATCGCCTCATCGAGGCATTTCTAATAAGTATACATAACATATATTTTCAAGATCAAATTTACCACTTTAGAGGTTTCTGTGATGAACGTAATCGATGTTCGAGCCAATAAGTGTTACTGTATTTGTACGCTTAAATAATAAAGTTATCATTAAAGTAACCACACTAAATTAAAATCTGCATTTACTGAACCAGAATATGAAAATTTGCGACATTTTTCTTTATTTTACTCCAAACATAGATTTAACGGTGCTCATTAAAATCGACTCATTGAGATGCTTCTAACGAGTACCAACAGCCTCAGCATAGGGAAAGAAATATGAAAAATAATATATACCCCTGATCATATGAAAGTGGGGTTTTATGATATATACTATACTCCAAGACAAAGGCTGTCGATAATTTTAGAGCCGCCTCACCGAGGCTATTCTAATAATGAGCACCCATAACCTGTGTTGGGAGAACAAAACAGAAAAAATTCCACATACACATGTATTGTCATTTATTTTCCTTTCTGACTAACAGTCCGTGTTGCCTTAACTCTGGTTCTCTGATTTGGTTTCTTTGCCACATTTTGACATCTACCCACAGTGTAGCTGCCGTCGGTAGATGTAATTACTGTTGGTTTAGATTCCCGATAAATTGAGGTCAGAAACTTCATAAGATACTGCTGCTTCTCAACTTCAGTTTTGGCTTTCCATACAGCAGTAGCCAATTTGTGTCTACCAAATTTCGAATTGACCGAAAAGTTTCCTGAATTATATAAAGCACGACGGATGTCAATCATCTGGACCCTCACCACGTCATATAATTTCTCAACTAGTTCGTCCGTTTTCATGGGTTTCCAGTCTGTGGCAATCTTTAACCTATGATTCATCGATTCAGTGTTGTTATTAGTCCATAATTCATCATCTTTGTTGACACAATGTTCCGATATTTTTTGTTCCACGTATTTTACATAATACTCTAAGAAATCAGAATGATCCTTTAGCGATTCTTTGAGTTCTTGATTTCTTTCATCGAATACAGCGCTATCATTTGCTCTGGCAACGCCATTAGGACCAAAAATTTTATGCACGATAGTATTTGTGTCAGATGTGCTCTTTGGGATTTTGTCTGTCATTTGGCGTAACAGGTTGTCTTTTATATGTTTTGTACAAAGACGCCTTTTAGCGCCAGGGAACGCCTGATCCAAGGCATTTGTCATCGCTTTCTCGTCGTCTGTGCCGAGAAGCATTTCAATTTTGTCCATGTTTATGCCCAGAATTACGCGTAAATATGAAAAGAATCTATAATATGTTTCTGTTTTGCCATCCCAGTGTAACAATAGTGGTCCTAATATAGTGGAGATCCATCTGAGATAACTCTTACTGAGCCGCCCCATCAGGATATTGACTGCTTGTTATCCAGACAATAATTATTACAATTACTAGGCTTAGAAGCATCATGTGGCCCTTTGTTGCACTTTGTGGTACTTTGTGCTTCACTTTGTGGTACTTTGTGCTTCACTTTGTGGTACTTTGTGGTACTTTGTGGTACTTTGTAGTACTTTGTGGTACTTTGTGGTATTTAGTATAACCGGTTATGATATCCCAAATAAAGTGTTTTAAAAGTTCTATTCATAGCCATGTTTCCAGTTAGCACCAACGAGGAGGTGCGACTAGGACTTAATTATTGTCTGAGAATGATCAGTATTTACATTAAAATCCGCTATTAAGATCACTTTCTAGACTTCTTAAAGTGGTCTTATTAGCAGGGTGGTCCCTTATAATGGAATTGGTGAAAAAATATTGCTGGCAAGACTGATTTTAATATTTTTTATGTGCACTATTTTATTGCTTTTTAGTAAATCTTGCTGTCTTTAACTTTACTGTTCTTTTCCTCATTATATCGTCTGTTGAGTGCAATAACGTTGTAAGTATAAAATGGCAACATTTCAGGAGAGTCAAAAGCAAAAACGGTGTAAGTGCATCCAGCGCTAAAATGGTGTAAATGTACAAACCTTATTTCTTTGACTTTTACATGGTAAAGCAGTAAATTAAAGACACTTGGTAGGTAAAAGGTCACATTTTATACATTCTGCATGGTACATACATGCTTATTCTGAGATATCAAGCAGCAGGATTCAATATTTTTGAGGTATTAAAAACTTGGGCAAAGATGGGGTAAGTGCACTTACACTGTTTTTGCGCCAACTTTTTTTTTTCTGAAAGTCAGAGCAAAAACGGTGTAACTGACAATTTTTTTTCCAAAAATGCTGAAATAAACCATGATTGAGGCAGAATCCAGCTGTAGAACTTATTTACCAAGTGTGTCAAGTCCTAAGGCACCCATTTATGCAAAAAAAATATACTATTTCGGCCAAAATGTCAGTTACACTGTTATTGCACTCAGCAGACGTTATGGAATTATAGGCAATATGACACCAATAAAAATCACATTAATGATAACAATTGTTCCACAATAATCTTCTTTCTGAAGAAAACAGAGCTGCACATTACCAAAATTATTAAAACTATTTATTCACCAAGCATAAAAAATCTTGTCAAAACAACACACTGATTAGTACATGTAAACTGCTGTTTTTCACACATATAGGGAAATGTGTCAACATTACTAAGATCTGTTGTAATGATGATGAATCCTGCAAAAAATTATATTGACCAATGGACTGAGAGATACAAATTAACTTGACTTGACTAGCAAAAAGTGGTCTCAATAAAGAACAGTAATGGTAGATTCGGTCTTTTGAAAGCGGTCATAATACTGAATAGCGGGGTTGTCTTAATTAATTATATAAGAAATAATTTGGGTCTGGCGAAAATCGGTCTGCATAGCGGAGTGGTCCTAATATAGAAGTGGTCTTTAAGCGGAATATTGCCACGTAAAATCGATTTAAGCCCCACTGACCGTTCCAAGGCGGTTCTTCTGTGGCAATTTATTTATGTTGTTGTTTGTTACTTACTGTGTGTATCACTTGTGTCTTTTTATTTTGGATGGCCATATGGCCATTTTGTGGGAAAGTAACTGTCCTTATGGCCTTCCTTTGTTTAGGTTTCCATTATGGTCTGGTCGCTTAATGTTTGTGTTTCTTTCCCTTTGGTGTCTTTGATGGGTGGTGTAAGTTAATTGTATCGATTCCTGATCTTTGTTTTATTTCTACTTTTCATATTCTGCTGTACTAGGTTCAATGACATGCACATTTTGAGAACAGCATGCGAAATATTTGCTAAATGTAGCCTAATTATTTTATATGATCAGCCTGCATTTCTCGTTGTGATTCGTTCAAAGACTTAATAACCTATAAATCTGTTCATTGTGATCAGTCTACACAGTTTGAAAACGCCCCCTGTTTTCTGAGCTATTAAAAACTGAACAATGTTATTATTTTATATGATCAGCCTGCATCTGTCAGTGTGATACATTCAAAGACTTAATAACCAATAAATCTGTTCATTGTGATCAGAGTCTACACAGTTTGAAAAGGCCTCTGTTTTCTGAGCTATTACAAACTGAACGAGCGAAGATAGCAAAAGCATAGGCTGATCTCCGCGTCTACGCAGTTCGAAAAAGCACTCTGTTTTCTGACCTATTAAAGGCTTAAAACGAGCGAAGATAGCAAAAGCACAGGCTGATCTGTGAAAACAAAATATATATACATATAAATAAAGTAATAGAAAAATCAGGCCGAAACGACCCACCAATTTGACCGAAACGACCCTCCCCCGAAATTGGGCCGAAACGACCCAGGCCGAAACGACTCAAGACCGAAACCACACAGGGACCGAAACCACACAGGGACCGAAACGTCCCGCGACCCTTTGGTGCAGTGGTAGCGCATCGGATTTGTGATCAAGAGGTCGCGGGTTCGAGCCTCACGCTGACCAAAGTGTTGTGCCCTGGAGCAAGGCACTTCATTCACATTTCTTAAAAAAAAAAGAAAAAGTACTGGTTACAACCCAGGAAATCCTGCTCCTAATGCTCAGATGTGAGCGAGTAGCAGTAATAGGAGAAAAAAGAAAAACGTCCCGATCCGAAGAACGGTGCACTTTATGACATTCATCCCTGCAAATGATGCCACTGGAGCGTGTTTGGACACCGAAATTTTATCGCCGCTGCCGGAGACCGAACCCTGGTCCTCTAGCATCAGAGGCAAGTACACTATCCACTGAGCTATCACGCTTCAGACGCTGAAATTATAACCACTGCCACATATAGAACCTATGACCTCTGGAATCTAGGTTTTCTGAGTACAAGGCAATGTAGATCAAGTGCCATTTTTCGAACACAGCACTTGGTGCTCAAGGGGGTTAGGATTATTTTTCATATTTTTTGCCGAATTAATGTCTGTGTGACTTCACTGCAGCTTAGGTCTGCCATATTCGCAGGTGAAAACAAAGATATTTTGTTATATGATCTCATCAAATGTGCACATGAAATGTTTTAAATCAGTCAAGATAATACCCTTGACAAAAATAACTGTACAATTGCTCCGTCATTTCGTTTGATTTCTGATGATTTTTATCAAATGACCATTCACATTTTGCTCTAAAATCTGTTTAATAATGATGAAATGTTTTTGATGAAATCCGAAGCATTCACCTCCACCAAATGAGAAAAATAGCGGGAAAGATAACCATTCTTTGTTTCTTTTTACTGAAGAGTTCCTTGCTGACTTACACTATGGCAATTGCTACTTTATTGCACCACTTTTTTTCCAGTATAAAGCCAAGTCATGCAGTTCTTCATATTGGAGGGTTCCCTCCAAGTGCCCAAAGGTGCCTGGTTACGTAAGCTCTTATCCTGCGGAATGAATTAATTTATCCACAACCATTCCTGAATGTCAGCCAATCAAATTACTTAATATATATACGATTCTCAAACAGTGTATATTCTGATGGCTTCTTTGGAAGTCATCTGAAATGGATCTACACTGTCTGCAAAGGCAGGGGTTGTCATGTTCAGCAGAATAAGGGTTGAAAATCAGTCAGTCACTCATTTATGTCAAGTTCTTTATCTTCATTTCTGATTGAGTGATTGGCTAAATAGGAGCTTTTTTCGTGACGTACTTCCGGTTCTAAAAATAGAACAGGAAAAGCCCTGGCCGTCATCTGTCGTATTGCTTCAAATGCAGTGGGGTAGATAAAGTGTTAATTACAGCGTAAAACAGTGGAATTCTTTTAAACTTTTGGGGAATTTTAATGTAAGATAATGGGAGAAACACCGATATGCTGCCAGATGTGAAATTTCGCATTACGAAAATGATATATTGTACATACGATCCAACAGGGCCCTGTCTCTCTCTCTCTCTCTCTCTCTCTCTCTCTCTCTCTCTCTCTCTCTCTCTCTCTCTCTCTCTCTTAGCGCACCAACAATTAGCGAGCGCAGGCAAATGTAAATTACAGTTTGTCGTTAAATGACGCCACGTCAACCGACATGTAGCGTGTCAACAACGTCATGTCTACATCAAACCAACTTCAAAGCGATGCATTGAATTGGACATTGCAACGTTGATGAAACGTCAGAACGTTGCGTTGGCGATAATACGGCGTTGCTAAATAAAATGTCATTTGCCCAGTGCTCGGACCCATCAAGACTCATTGGGATTGGAACATTAAATTCAAAACAAACGTAGAACACCCTTTCAGAGCATAAGAATGTTAAACACTCCTTCGCAAGTGCAAGATTTTACAGTAAAATCTGGTAGATCTGGTAGATGTGTAGATTGGTTCAACCTGCCCAGCCCTTAGGTCTACATTAACCCATTTGGTTCCCGAACCCCCAAAAGGGGTAAGTGACAAACAGTGCAGGCGTCTGATCAGGGCCTACACTGTTTGCAAAATGTTCGGCCATTTTCCAAATAAATTTTGAAGAAAACACAATCTGACACCCCTAAATTGAGAAATTTTGAAAATGACTCCTGCTATATATAAGGAGGAAGATTCCATTTGGTACAAAAAGGGTTATGGGCTTCTTGGATACAGGGGTCAGTCAAACCTCTCTCTCATCTCAAGGGTCAGGTGCCATTGAAGTGAGTTGGAGTGGTTGTCTACGGCATGACGTCGAGCCAACGTTGACTCGACGCCCGTCTGTAGGTCCACTCATTGGTTTTTTTTCGACTATCAGTATGTTTGTTTGTCTGTCTAACTGTCCGTCCGTTCGTCTGTTAGTCAGTCATTCAGTCAGTCGGTCTTTGTGTCGTCTGTCTGTCTACTGTCAGTTTGTCAGTCAAACTCTCTCTCTCTCTCTCTCTCTCTCTCTCTCTCTCTCTCATGCCAACGGTCATGTGACAATGAAGTGAGTTGGAGTGGGCGTCGACGGCATGACGTCGAACCAACATTGACTCAACGTCCCTCTGTCAGTCCACTCAGTTTATTTCGACTGTCAGTATGGACATTTAACAAGTAGACAGATCGTTGGACAGATTCCTCAATATAGATAGACAGACAGATAGACAGATAGATAGATAGATAGATAGATAGATAGATAGATAGATAGATAGATAGATAGATAGATAGATAGATAGACTTGGATAGCGAGTAAAACGAAAGTTACGTAAATAATTATTTCGTGAATAACGGTATCTCATGGGCCATTCACGAAAAGATTTTCGTCAATTAAAAACGGATTTAGGATAAATGAATTTCGGTAATAAAAGCAAAATATCATTCTTTCCTTCTCGAGGCATTATTTCAATGAAAACGGGTATATTTTCTCTCAAAATGTCTGAATATTGTTAGCATTTTAAGGTCCGCCAATACATTTGAATAGCGATGGCCGTTTCAATTGACGGCCAGTACTTTGCGCATGCGCAAGAATGACGTCATAAACGGAATTCCTAAAACCTCCTATAGATTTTCACATTTCTGATAGGTAATCCATTTACTGACAGGTACATAATCCTTTCATTTTAGTTCATTATATTGTTTATTCAAGCATTTGGTGCATAATTGCCTCTTGTCTGATGCAAACATCAAACTTAAGGTGTGAATCATACTGTGAAGGTGTGAAAAGTATTTGCTGATAGCTACAGGTAATGAAGAGTAAAGAGGATAATTTTGGGATAGTTTTTATTATGTTTGGAAGAGGTGTCGTTCAAACAGTGTACCATTGGTCGGTGTTTCAGTGAATAGGAACAGCCCTTAACTGAAACTTGAAATTTTTTATTATAATTGTTATTTATTTAATCTGAGTGTACCCCTTGACCTACGGCTGATTAGGGCAAGCAGCAAAGTGTTCTGGTGAGAATGTTCATATGTCCAGGCTTAGCTGAGTCTTTTGTGTTTGAATAAGCCAGAACGACTCTTCCTCGAGTGACGCGACTCATATCATGATCAATGTATTTTATTATGTTCATTGTTATATATGCCAGAGATGACCCATGATTGGGTTAATAATAAAAGTATTCTATTCTATCTGCATTAAAGACAGGATTTTCATGCCGGGGGTGGGGTGGGATTGGTGTCTGGTTCCAAGCTTAAACATGTACAGGTAACCAGCAGATAAAAGTAGGTGTGGCTTGGTCGTGGTGGGCTGGCTACCTATAGGGGCCATAAAACTGATTATAGGATATAATTGACTGTAATAATCAGCTGCTGTCCATATATCTATCAAACAAACACCTTCAAAAAACAAAGATTTATTTATTTAGGCCACAATAAATTAATTGTTAGATTCTCATTAACTTTTTTTCCAAAATTGGGGCGGGGGGGGGGTGAAATTTTATTTTTTATTTTTTATTTTCAGGACTTCACAGAAATTGGAGATAGGTGGCCGAAATTATATTAAGATCAATGTACCACAGAGCATCAGTCAATGTATTCACTAATGATTTTCCAAGGGTGTTTCTGTACTAAGAAACCCAACCGACTGCTTCTTTAACCAGTCTATGGCATCATTGAACAGCTTTAATTTGTTGTTTCGTGGATTTTCATGCTTAGGGGGCAGGTGGTTAGCCTTTGCAGAAGCAGCCATCAGTATTGTATGTGCATTTAAAACTGTCTGTGTTGCTTCTGAAGTCTCAGGGGCAATTTCTGCAGCAGAATCAAACAATATATATGGTCCAATAAATGACACGATGTCCGAGACATCTGAGGATGGATCGCACTGTGTAAGTTCTGTTTTAGATCGCCCAGCAAAAGCCTTGATTCTAGCTGACTGGGCAATCGGCGCCAATTTGTCTATCTCCCCTGCACTGAAAGCATTGTACAGTTCTATAATAGTTTGTGAATCGCTGGTTTTGAAGGCGTACCAGTCCTTTAAAACAGTTAAATTATGAACGATTTTCGCAATAACGAACACCATTTTGACATAAAAAATTCCTGGAATCAAAACTGAAAGCAGAAATTGACTGGTTGTTTGCTAGAAAGCGATTTAAAGAACTGCGCATTACGAGCAGGGACCCAGCACACGTCGAACATTGACGGAACTTGCCGATCTGTAAACCGTAGGTTTCTTTGATGAAAACCGGAACCTTTGAGCGGTACCGGTACATAACGAAAAAAAAAAAAAAAACGGCAATAAAAAAAATCGAGGCGGGGGCTAAAAGTCGGGGCGGGCGGTAATGAGAATCTAACCATTAATTTATTAGCGCCTTATCAGAAAATGATTTTATCTGAATGTCAGTTTAGGTTTGGAAGAAATATAATGTGTGTTTCCATATTTTTTCTCCATACACATTAACCTCTCTGTAACATGATTCACTGTTTAAAGAATTTGGAATATAACACAGTTCTACCACATATCCCAAAAATATTACAGATTAAATTGAATATAACCGTATAATGTTGTTAGTCTAGTACACATTAGAAATGCCTTGAATAGATTTGCCACATTGAGGCGGTTCTAATGAATGCTGTGTGGCTACTCGTTAGAACCGCCACATTGAGGCCATTCAAACAAGTACCAACACAAAAAATAATAGTCCTAGTACTCAGTAGAAATAGATCTGCCTCATTGAGGCAGTTCTAATGAATGCCTTGTGGGTGTACGTTAGAACTGCCTCATCTAGTACTCATTAGAAATGCCTAGAATAGATCTGCCTCATTGAGGCAGTTCTAATAAATGCCGTGTGGCTATTCGTTAGAGCCGCCTCATTGAGGCCATTCAAACAAGTACCAACACTCTTATAGTTTTTGTGGGGGCTTGTTAGAACTGCCTCATTGAACAGTTGTATATGTAAAATTCTAGTCCTCGTACTCATTAGAAATAGACTGAGTACCAACACTCTATAGTATACTGTGGGGGCTCGTTTGAATTGCCTTATTGAGGCCATACAAATGTATACCCTCACTTGATAGTATATTGCAGGTGTTCACTAGAACTGCTTTATTGAGACAATACTAACGAGTACCCAAAATCTATATTTTATTTAAAAAAAATCTAAACTGAGATAAGAATGATATAAGCCTGGACATCTCTGATTTATTCATTCAGTCATTCCATCACTTGTTAAGGCCAAACATTCCATCTCTTGTTTAATAGCTGTGTTAATTTCATTTTTATCCCCCGCCGAAGGCGGAGGGATATAGTTTTGGCGTTGTCCGTCCGTCCGTCCGTCCATCCATCCGTCCTTCCGTCCGTCCATCCGTCCGTCCGTCACACTTTTTTGTCCGGAACCGTTTCTCAGCAACTATTGCATGGAATTAAATGAAACTTGAAATAAATATGTATTATTATGCTGTGGTGATGCACGCACAATTTTTTTTCGGATTGACTTTTTACATCCAGAGTTATGGCCCCTTGAATGATTGAAATTCTGGATTTTTCGTCGTCTCACTTTGTCCGGAACCGTTTCTCAGCAACTATTGCATGGAATTAAATGAAAATTGAAATAAATATGTATTATTATGCTGCAGTGATGCACGCGCAATTTTTTTTCGGATTGACTTTTTACATCCAGAGTTATGGCCCCTTAAATGATTGAAATTCTGGATTTTTTCGTCATCTCACTTTGTCCGGAACTGTTTCTCAGCAACTATTGCATGGAATTAAATGAAACGTGAAATAAATATGTATTATTATGCTGCGGTGATGCACGCGCAATTTTTTTCTGGATTGACTTTTTACATCCAGAGTTATGGCCCCTTAAATGATCGAAATTCTGGATTTTTCGTCGTCTCACTTTGTGCGGAACCGTTTCTCAGCAACTATTGCATGGAATTAAATGAAAATTGAAATAAATATGTATTATTATGCTGTGGTGATGCACGCGCATTTTTTTCCGGATTTACTTTTTACAACCAGAGTTATGGCCCCTTAAATGATTGTAATCCTGGATTTTTCGTTGTCTCATTTTTTTGTCGGGAACTGTTTCTCAGCAACTATTGCATGGAATTATATGAAACTTGAAATAAATATGTATTATTATGCTGTGGTGATGCACGCACAAATTTTTTTCGGATTGACTTTTTACACCCAGAGTTATGGCCCCTTAAATGATTAAAATTCTGGATTTTTCGTCGTCTCACTTTGTCTGGAACCGCTTCTCAGCAACTATTGCATGGAATAAAATGAAATTTGAAATAAATATGTATTATTATGCTGCCGTGATGCACGCGCAATTTTTTTTTCGGATTTACCTGGATTGACTTTTTTATCCAGAGTTATTTCCCCTTAAATGATTGAAATTGAGGAATTTTGTCTATTCGGTGATTATATCGGGTTTTTTTAATATTCGTGTATTTTATTTTGGTATCCTTGAAACCACATAACAGGTAAATAAACCTCAACTTTGACAGACAAGTTAATCTCTACTGATAATTAGGTCAGGGTACAGCCTCTCATCCAGGGAGTAAATGTTCAGCGGGGCCCTTCCTCATTGTCTCTAGTTTGCTTCTTAGAACCATCCTCAATTTTGGCCAGATATATTTTCTTGCCATTCTACACGAAAAACCCATTCGGCGGGGGATATCAATTCAACGAATTTGCTTGTTTTTATTTTACTAAGACTGCCTGCGTATAAATCATTTTACTTTTTATTTTTCTTCTTCTATAAGACAAAGAAAAACAAGTAGAAGAATGGAAAAATATTTCTATTCAATCAAATAAAAATGCAATTCTTTCATTCATACATTTTTATTTATTTATTTAAGTTTTTATTTATTTATTTATTTAAATAGATAATGTTTCAACAAATTTTGTTTTATTATATTATAACTAAACTTGCTACATAAAATATGTTTTTTTTTTTGTACTTTAAAAAATACATTAATCATGACTAAATTGTTTTGTTTGTCCATTGAAACCAATTATGGATGCCTGCTGTTACATAATTGAGATAACAAGGTTAGCTTCAAATAGAGCAGAGCTGTCAATCACTTATGTCAATCATTGTGATGTCACAATAGCTCTCCATTTATAGCCAATCATATAAATAGAATTTGATGTTAACCCTTCAGAGGTCAGACAAAGAATGACTCGGGTTTTCCTGTGCTCCCTTTCCTGTGTCCAGTCTTGTCTTTAAACCATAATGTAGTGCCAGAATGGATTCGTTCCCTGGGACCCTACCAGCTGACGACCCGCTACACGGGGAAACTGGAAACAACAACAACCATAATGTTGTGGGAACTCACATTTTCAAGATGGATCCCAAAAATATATAAGTTATATAGAAAAATTTGATTGTCTAACTTGGTTTCTGATTTGGCTCCCAATAATAGTGCTATAAAGAGGTTGTTGTGTAGCTTACAAGAAACAAACCAAAATTATCTCCTAGCAAGTACCCACCACATACGTTTTAACCCATTTAGTACCAGAAACCTCCGCCCATCGGGGCTTGAAGAAATAGATGGGCTTCTGTGCTTCCACACAGAGCTGAACCCGACCGCACACAAGTACTGGTAAACTGCTTGGAGGATTTAAGCATGCCCAGGCAAAGCAGTGCGAGTCTGGCGATCCATGCTTGTTTCATCTCAATGTCGGGTAAAAGTCCCACAAAATTGAAAGCAATGCCTCCAAAATGACCTATACAGTGTTGACAGGGACGTTAAACCTCAAATCAATCAATCCAAAAAAACCAATACGAGTACCTTGGCAAACAGTGCAGAGCCCAGATCAGATGCCGCAGAATGCGGCGTCTGATCAGGGCCTTCACTGTTTGCAGAAAGTTCAGCCATTTTCCAAATAAATTTTGAAGAAAACACAACCTGACACCCCTAAATTTTGAAATTGATTCATGCTAAATATAAGGAGGAAGATTCCATTTGGTACAAAAAGGGTTAAACAAGAAATAAAAGACCATCCCATTACTCCTTATATGGTTGAAGCATTGAGCATGTGCACCTAATAAAGAATCAGATCAGCATGTACAGCCATACAGTCTGAGCAGAGTGTATGGGTGACCCTGGACCCAAAATTCCATTGTGTGAGTTTGTGTTTTACATCCCACCAACAGCTGTCATACTGAGAAGGGACTTCGGTTTAAAGACTCAAAATTCCTGATTAGGCTCTATGCCATAATAATAGGCCTAATTAACCCTTATCTTGCTGAATATTCATTTAAGCCACACCCATTTCTGTCTATCAATCAATCAAATTATTTCAATTTACTTGATGTAATTTATTGCTACAAATTCATAAACTGAATGCCAAACAGTGTAGATCCTGATCAGATGGCTTCTTCAGAAGCCATCTGATCTGGATCTACACTGTTTGCAAAGATAGGGGTTGTCATGAACAGCAAGATAAGGGTTAAATATTCCTGAGACTCCTTTTATTGTCGCGCCTGCTATTAGCATGGCACGATATAGGCGCCTGGTTTTCCGTCCGTTCGTTCGTCTGTCCGTTTGTCAAGGCGTCAACATTTGCGACCACCCTAGCAGGGCTTCCGTTAGGCGGGCGTACGGCGTATATTACGTCCTGAAATCGCTTCCGGACGCCCAAATTAAACATCAAAGGCGTCCCGCGGACTCCCGAAAATTTCTTTGTACGGCCAAAAATCTTTACCGAGACGTATAAACCCGCCCACTTTTAGCGGTTTGTAAAATGTTTGCTCCGCCTTCTTAGCTACTACCGCTTTCTGTGTTTATTGAGTACTAAGGACGTCCCATTTTCTGCCTGCGCGGTATTATATTGACAGTCAGAATCACGTGCGTCGGCACACCTTTGATCGTCATCGGTGTGTGAAAAACGTGTCGAGGTGATTGCTCGGTGTTTGCATATAATTAAACGGATTAGTAGTTGAGGATAAACTAAATATCTCATTGACGATAAGTATTTTTATGCCCCCGGAATCTAAGATTCTGGGGGGCATATAGTTTTTGGTCTGTCCGTCTGTTTGTCTGTTTGTCCGTCTGCAAAAACTTTAACATTGGGCATAACTTTTGAATGGTAAGTGGTACAGCTTTCATACTTCACATGTGCATTCCTTGTCACAAGACCTTTCAAGAGGAACCATAAATTTTGACCTCGTGACCTTGGACCTTGACATTTGACCTACTTTCTGTCCGTCTGTTTGTCTGTTTGTCCGTTTGTCCGTCTGCAAAAACTTTAACATTGGGCATAACTTTTGAATGGTAAGTGGTACAGCTTTCATACTTCACATGTGCATTCCTTGTCACAAGACCTTTCAAGAGGTACCATAAATTTTGACCTCGTGACCTTGGACCTTGACATTTGACCTACTTTTGGCCTCATTTTTAAAAACTTTAACATTGGCCATAACTTTTGATTGGTAAGTGATAGAGCTTTCATATTTCACATGTGCATTCCTTGTCACAAGACCTTTCTATTGGTACTATAATTTTTGACCTCATGACCTTGACCTTGGCATATGACCTACTTTTTTAAAAACTTTAACATTGGCCATAACTTTTGATTGGTAAGTGATAGAGCTTTCATATTTCACATGTGCATTCCTTGTCACAAGACCTTTCTATTGGTACTATAATTTTTGACCTCATGACCTTGACCTTGGCATTTGACCTACTTTTTAAAAACTTTAACATTGGCCGTAACGTTTGATTGGTAAATGGTAGAGCTTTCATATTTCACGTGCATTCCTTGTCACAAGACCTTTCTAATGGTACCATAATTTTTGACCTCATGACCTTGACCTTGATGTTTGACCTACTTTTTAAAAACTTTAACATTGGCCATAACTTTTGATTGGTAAATGGTAGGGCTTTCATATTTCACATGTGCATTCCTTGTCACAAGACCTTTCTAGTGGTACCATAATTTTTGACCTTGTGACTTTGACCTTGATGTTTGACCTACTTTTTAAAAACTTTAATATAGTCCATAACTTT
This sequence comes from Lucinisca nassula, assembly GCA_963580285.1. NCBI lineage: Eukaryota > Metazoa > Mollusca > Bivalvia > Lucinida > Lucinidae > Lucinisca > Lucinisca nassula. The sequence continues at coordinate 20,492,965 of OY757016.1, read as the reverse complement.
TGATTGGTAAGTGATAGAGCTTTCATATTTCACATGTGTATTCTTTCTCACAAGACCTTTCCAGTGGTACCATAATTTTTTACCTCGTGACCTTGTGGCCTCAACCATGACATACTTTAGTGATGGGGCTTTCATATTGCACAGGCGCTGTCCGGGGGCATCGGTGTTTCACAAACACATCTTGTTTAATCCTGTGAACTTGTTACTGTTTAAATTAAAGCGGGTCGTAATTTAGGTGTTTGGAAGTGAGATTATCGTAAGCGATGCAAAGTGTGACAATACATGTAGTTTCAAAGATAGATACGCATTTTTTTCTTGAGTAAATAGCAGGTGTTCACTAGGTGAAGTGACGAAAATAATTCATAAAATCGCAAAATGTCGCCGCGATCGCTGTTTGATTTTGGCGCCCCGAAAATACGTAAAACCGGCGAATGTGACCAGGCCGGTTCGCAGGGGTCCGAGCTGCAGTCTGATCTGTCTGTTAGCAAAAAAAGCAAAAAAAAAACTACCGCTGACTCGTCTAAGTCTGCTCCAATTGAACAAAGTTGCACATGTTTCTGCAAATTTGTCTGAAGCAGTTCCGAGGGTTTAGAGTACAGTGAAGACTCGAAGCGTATGTTTTGTAAAGTTTGGCAAAAATCTTTTACAAAAGAGTTTTTCTTTATTCCTTTTTAATCCATATATGACAATGGGTGTCAGGTTTGTTTTATTTGTGTTAAGTTCTACAAACAGTGTAGACAGATCAGATGCTAAGTTCTGTGGCGTCTGATCTGGGTCTACACGGTTTGCTAATGACCCCAAAGTGAGCCATTAGGCATATATGGGGATGGGTAATGCGATTGTTTTCTTTACTTTTTATTTATTTATTTATTTATTTTTTGGGGTGGGGAAGGGAGTTTTACTTGGAAAGTTATAATATTTATACAGGCCAAGCAAAAATATTTTTCTTTTTTTTTGTATGCACTCCTCTGCACTGCACTGACCGCATGTATGTCACATAGTTATGAGTAGTTTTAACTTCCTCACAGAGCTTTGCTTGATTGTTTTGAGTTTAACGGCCCAGTCAACACTTTTCAAAGTAGAAGTAAAACAAAGATCAGGAATCGATACAATTAACTTACTCCACCCATCAAAGACACCAAAGGGAAAGAAATACAAACATTAAGAGACCAGACCATAATGGAAACCTAAACAAAGGAAGGCCATAAGGACAGTTACTTTCCCACAAAATGGCCATATTATTCAACACTATTCAAGTCATTTTTGAGCCTGTCAGTTTACCTATCCACACTTTACTAGCCATCTAAAACAATATACAGGTGATTAAAAATGCAAACAAGAGATTCATAGATTAAATAATATATATTTCTTCACCAAAACATTTTTACGATCTGCAAACACCTTGCTTCATAATTGGGACTTCCTGAATTTTCCAGTGGGACTTCCAGATTTCAAGGGTAGGAAGTCCAGGACTTCCTGAATTTGGGAGTTAATGGAAGCCCTGCCCTAGCTTTCACCCTGAGGTTCAAGTTTATTTCTCAAGAACTATAAGAGCTTAATTTATGATACCTGGAACAAACTTGTATCACGGTATGACAACTTACATGCAAGCAACCATATTTGACCTTTACCTACATTTCATTGGTCACTGACTTCGTAAGATATTGCGACCACCCTAGCGTTCACCCTAAGGTTCAACTTTATTTCTCAAGAACTATTAGAGCTTCATTAATGATACTTGGTACAATCTTGTATCTGGGGATGACAACTTACATGCAAGCATCCATATTTGACCTTGACCTACATTTGATGGTTCACTGACTTTGTAAAATATTGCGACCACCCTAGCGTTCACCCTAATGGTTAAGTTCATTTCTCAAGAATTATTAGAGCTTCATTAATGATACTTAGTACAAGCTTGCATTTGAGATTGGAACCTTTTGTGCAAGCATCTATGTTTGACCTTGACCTACATATCATGGCTCGATGACTTTGCGCCCCCACAGGCGCGACATAGCCTTCGGCGGAATTTTTGTTGTAATTAAAATAAGAAATTGTATTGTGTTTGGTGACAATTCTGTGGCTGGATTTTAGACCAATAAATTATTTGTATTTGTATTTGTAATTAGACCTTGCACAGCTATTAGATGGACTATTATATTCCTCATTTACCCTTGTGCTGTGGTATACCGTAATTCAATTAGCCACACCCATTTCTGACTATCAGCCAATCAGTTTACATGATATACTGATCCTCCTGAAGGAGCAGTCTGATCAGGGTCTACACTGTTTGCCATTCCATCTGTACCTTTTATACCTCTTGCTGGATTGTGAAACAAACATTAAAAATTTAGGGGAATTAATATAAGTCCCATAGGTGTCTGAATTTTTCATTTTTAGCTCACCAGAGCCAAAGGCTCCGGGGGAGCTTATAGGATAGGCAGTTGTCCGTCGTCGTCGTCGTCGTTGTCTTCGTCGTCTGGCGTTAACATTTTCAAACGACATCTCCTCTGAAGCCACTGGGCCGATTGAGTCCAAATTTCATCTGTAGCATCCTTGGGCTGGGGGATTGAAAGTTTGTGTTTTTTATGAAAATTGGCCCATTAGTTTGGTTGCTATAGCAACTTAGAGCTCCCATAGACTTATAATGGGGAAAATTGAAAAATGGCATTTACTGCTAAGCCGCTGCAGATATTTTGACAAAACTTTCATAGAAATATTCCTTAGGCAATCTACTATCTGCCATAGGATTTTAGGCCTACTGTTCATTTGTATTGGTTGCCATGGAAACCAAAATGAAAAAAATAGAAAAAAAAAAACTTAAAAAATCATCTCCTCAGAAACCGTATGCTCTATGAGGCTGAGAGTTTATGGAAATATTCACCATATTTGCCTTTACAGGTTTTGTGTTTTTTATGAAATTCGGCTCTTTAGTTTGGTTGCTATGGCAACTTAGATTTTCCATAGACTTATAATGGGGAAAATTGAAAAATGGCATTAACTACAAAGCCTTTGCAGATATTTTGACAAAACTTTCATAGAAATGTTCCTTTAGCAAACTTCTCTCAGCCATATGCTTTTATGTCAACCTGGGGGTCCAGTAGGTTGTGCCGGGGCCATGCGCCGCCCCCCAGTACTTCATAAAATGCCTTATATCTCAGAAACCTTACAGATCCCCACCCCTAAACCATATATATTCTTGTTTCTATTGATAAGACGCATTCATTGACACAAACCTGGAGGTCCTCCGGGATGCGCCGAGGCCATGCCCCACCCCCTCCACTTCATAAAAGGCCCAATATCTCGGAAACCATTCAGATCCCCACCCCTGAACCCTATATACTCTTGTTCCTTATGATAAGACCCATTCAGTGACATCAAACTGGGGGTCCCCCGGGATGCGCCGGGGCCATCTCCCGCCCCTCCATTTCATAAAAGGCCCAATATCTCGGAAACCTTACAGATCCCCACCCCTAAACCATATATATTCTTGCTCCTTATGATAAGACACATTCATTGACCCCAAATTGGGGGTCTTCCGGGGTGCGCCGGAGCCATGCCCCACCCCTTCACTTCACAAAAGGCCATATATCTCAGAAACTGTTCAGATCCCTACCCCTAAACCATATATGTTCTTGTTCATTATGATGAGACACATTCAGTGACACCAACCTGGGGGTCCCCAGGGATGTGCTGGGGCCATGCCCCACCCCCTCCATTTCATAATATCACAATATCTCGGAAACCTTACAGATCTCCACCCCTAAACCATATATATTCTTGTACCTTATGATAAGACACATTCATTGACACCAACCTGGGGGTCTCCCTGGGCCTTGCCCCACCCCAGCACTTCACAAAATGCCTTTTATCTCAGAAACTGTTCAGAGCCCCACCCCTAAACCATATATATTCATCTTCCTTATGATAAGGCACATTCATTAACACCAGCTTGTGAGTCCCCGGGGCATGCCCGGGCCTTGCTCCACCGCTTGACTTCATTAAAAGCCACATATCTCAGAAATAGTTCAGATCCCCACCCCAAAACCATATATATTCTTGTTCCTTATGATAAGACTCATTCAGTCACACCAACTTGGGGGTCTCTTTGTGCTGAGGCAATGTGCCCCGCCCTTCCACTTCATAAAAGGCCATATATGTCAGAAACCATTCAAATCCCCACCCCATATTCATATATGTTCTTGTTCCTTATTATTAGCACACCTACTGTAGGGGTGTCCGCAGGGGCCAGTCCTCTACTTTCCACTTCATGAAAGGATATCTTGGATACCATTCAGATTCCCACCCCTAAACCATATATATACTTGGTCCTTATGATAAGACACATTTAGGGACAACAATCTTGGGCTTTCCTTGGAACGACAGGGCATGCTCCAACCCCTCCACTTATATCTCCAGCCATGCAGATCCCCACTGCTAAACCATATATATTCTTGTTCTTTGTGATAAGACACATTAATTTTAGTGACACCAATCAGGGCTCCATTGGGTCCATGCTCCACCCCCTGTACTTCATAAAAGGCCTAATGTTTCATATACTGAGTCCACATGAGTGCTCATTTGGATATGGGGGTTCATTTGGCAGATTAAAATGATATCACGTTAAAATACATGGCTGCAATTGGGCAGTGCCCACCTGAGCTCTGGTGAGCATAGTGGCCCATGGGCCTCTTGTTTATGGTAATAACTGAGTGTTGCATATAGTGGTTTGAGTGTTCACTGAGCTTGAAGACCCTTTCTAGCATAAAATACTGTAAAATTCCAATTTTAAGACTACCTTTGGGACTGTTCAAAAGTGGTCTTTAAGACCACTTTTGAACAGTCCAAGAGGACACTGCATGCAGAAAACACAGAGAATGAATACCCGGTAACAGCATCCTACTAAATAAGCTTTTTAAAGCAGAATTAGTCTTAAACCTTGTCCTGCTGAATATTCATATATGCCACACCCACTACCGATTATCAACCAATCAGATTACTTGTTGCAAATTATTGCAACAAATTCATAAACTGAATGACAAACAATGTAGATCCTGATCAGATGGCTTCTTCAGAAGCCATCTGATCTGGATCTTCATTGTTTGAAAGGTAAGACATATCCGGGATCAGCAGGACAAGTCTTAATTTTAGGTGGTCTTAAGGTGGCCGACCTTAATTTTTTTCTGAGATACCTGCCCTAGGGAATTTCCTTATATTATAACAAAGTATCCATCAAGGACTTAACTTTAGATTAAAGTCATAAAAATATCATGTCACCGAGACTGGGAAAGAATGGGGGTCAATCCAAAAGTAACGCCATTTTACACATATTTTGCATTGATTGTAATGGGAAATCGCTAAAATTTGACACAAATGCGAAAATTAAAGTGACTTCTGCCCTAGAGATTTTGGACTTACTAAATTAAATTATATATATTCATACGGCATTCAAAAACATGAAATAAAAATGGGGGGTCACCGGCCATATAAGAGAATGAGGGCCGTTTCAAAAGTAAAAATTGCAGGCAAAATACCTTTTTTCGTGAAGAACGCTGACATTAAAATAACTGTTTTGCTAGAAATTATAACTCCACGCAAATAGATGATATTAATGCTTATTATCTGCAGCAATATGATGAAAGAATTCGGTTATAGTGTTATTTCAAGCAAAAAGGGTCGTTTCAAAAGTTATCATAACAGGCAAAACTTATTTTTTTGAAAACATCACAAAAATTATAGTTGCTTCTGAGCTAAGACATGATAGGTGATGTATCTATATGTAATCCGCAAAACTGTGAAATGAAAACAGGTTGACAGGTTTCCAATAAGATAATGTGGGTTGTTTCAAAAGTAAACATAAACTGAAACATATGAACATAATTATATACATATATTTTTCAAATTATTATAGGAATTTCTGCTATATAAGTGATATGATCACTAAGAAAGGAATTATATCTAAATATTATTTGCAAAACCTACCAAATAAAAACAGTAGGTCGTTCATACAAAATGGGGGTCGTTATAAGAGTAAGCTTTTCATGCAAAATATCTCTTTTTTGGTCAAAATCTCTTTTTGTTAAGTTAATTGTATACTAAAACAAAGGTGTCACTCAGATAGGGCATGCATCCACATATGATTTGCCAAACAGAAGTAAAAACAATGAATAGGTATCGATAAAATTACCTAACACCTCCCATTCAAGACAACAAAGGGAAAGAAACACCAACATAATACAATTTCGCCTTTCAGTGAGCAAATGGGGCACCAACCTAGCGCAAATCTTTCTCAGCCAGTACTTTGTCAGAATGGTTTGTACACCGCCTTCTGATAAGCCAGTGCATTAAGATGTCTCTTTCAGCAGCGATGGTTGCCATGGTGATGGAGGTCTTTGGCCTACCAACATGGGCATCATCTTTGGTTGATTATTTACCAGCTTTAAAAAGTTTGACCCACCGATAAATTGTGGGCTTTGACTTTATAAGAGGTTCATTTTTGCCACACAATTCATCAACCTATGCCAAGCCTTACACGGCATTTAATTTAGCTGCGAATTTCAGTCTTTCTGTCCATTTTACAATGTAACTCGTAAATTGGCCAGTGTATTTGACTGCATGCATTTCAATTTGATAAATCTAGGTAATTAGAAATGCAATTTGCTAGAAATAAACTGTTATCGGTGGCTATTTGAATGGCTATATATTCAAATGCAATGATGCGTTATCAGAAATACGTACGATAAAACTAGGGAAATCTATTTAAGCCTGCACAGATAAAGCGGTGCGAGTCGTACCGTCCATGCTTATAAACCATAATGGTTTCATTGGGCGACAGGGCTTGAGATTTCATTTTATCTCAGTGTCGGGTAAAAGTCCCATGAAATTAGAAGCAATGTTTCCAAAATGACCTGTACAGTGTTGACGGGGACGTTAACCTCAAAACAAACAAACAATACTCAAATATAACAAAATTTTACCACCACAAAACGAGAATTTTTAACTGCTTTTTTTCATATTTCTGCGGGCATAATTGTCAGTTCTGGTTAAACGAGTAACAGAAATTAGAAGAATAATGTTTACTCCTGTAAACATCAGTTTTACTGTATAAAAGTGTGATTTTAGGGGGTTAAACTTAGATAGGCGTGTTTTCGTGATGCCGAGTGCGAGCGTGATAACTCAGTGGTTAGTGCACTTGCTTCTGATGCTAGAGTTAGAAGCCTTCGTGGCGCAGTGGTTACGCTGCTCGCCTTGTAAACCAGGGGTCGCAGGATCGATCCCGGGCTTCTCCAGACTTTCGGATGAGTCTTTAAACCGAGGTCCCGTCTCCGTATGACCTTAGCTGTTGGTGGGACGTAAAACTCAAACACTCACTCACTCTGATGCTAGAGGTCCCGGGTTCGATCCCAGGCAGCGGCGATAAAATTTCGGTGTCCGAGCACGCTCCATTGGGATCATTTGCAGGGATAATGCCACATAGTGCACCGTCCTGTGGATCGGGATGTTAACTGGGGATGTGGAGGGAGAGTTATGCCCTGTGCAGGTTAAAGACCCCTTCCGTAATTACACGATTACTGTGTAGGCTTTCATCCTGCATACCAGGGGCCAGTTGTTCAAAGCATCGTTAGCTCAACGAGCTCGTTAGTGGTCATATTGTTAAGTGATCTAGCAAGTACAATATCTAAAATTTTGGTATTTTCGCTGAAAACATGTGAGCAGCTTTGCATATGCAAATGATCAAAGTTTTAACGATACGTTAACTAACGACGTCGTTAGTTTCGAACAACTGCCCATGGTGTGTCTGTAATGTACACCTGCGAGTATTGATTGATCAGATGTGACCGATCGCAGTATATAAGTAGAAAGAAAGCCAAGAGACTTACTGGAGAGAGAGAGAGAGAGAGAGAGAGAGAGAGAGAGAGAGAGAGAGAGAGAGAGAGAGAGAGAGAGAGAGAGAGAGAGACTGCCAGCAGTTCTCGACCACAATAAAATTTAGTAGTAGGCCTATGCAGACAGAATGATTAATTCTACGGGCATACAAGTTTGTCAGTTCTCAGCCAGCAAAATCAACAAAAAAAAAAAAAAAAAAGTCAGTAGCATGCGGACTTTGATTCAATCCATCGGCTGTTTATCATGACGTCATAAATATGATTACGTCACAGCAAACTAAAAGTTTACACACAGGCCGTGTGTAAACGTATATCCAAAGAACTATCATTTTAGTGTGTTGCAAGCGTAAACAAACAGGATAGCAAATGGGTTGTACTTTAAAGGAGATATAGTATGGCATTCAACATGTTGTCCTGTTGAGGGATTGACTAAGGACGTGTCACCAGTAAACAATTCTGATTCTGATCTAATACTTAGATCTATACACTTTACAAATTTAACTGTAACTGCCATTATGGAAAGATGACATACTTTCGGACGGGCTTTTCAATGTCAGTAAGGTGCCTTCAGGAGCAAAAGATATCCCCTAGAAAAGACGAATAAAAAAGGTAAACAGTTCTGCTATTGTAAATGAGCTGCCTTATTGGCTCAATTGTGACCGACACATTCGATCTTTCTGAACTCGATTTTTTCTACTTTCACTTTGTCTGCTTTGACAGTGACAAGAAATGATAACTGTTGGCGTATTTTATCCATGTGTGATGGAAAATACAGTCAATCGTAGAAAATTTACTTCGTTTTAGAGGTCGAAAAGAAAATATAAATACCACTTAAAAAGTGAATGTCGTTACAGTGCCGATTGACGGCAATGCGCAGAACGTTGCGCAACCGAAATTAAGGTCGGCCACCTTAATAGCGGAATTTCACTGTACTATGAAACTATTCTTGAAATGGCCAGAAGCCGTGTCCAAACAGAAAATCCATGTTCAAATCATGGAATTTGCGTGCTGTTTGAACATGGGTTTTGAACTTTCGATATCACAAGATGGGGATTGCTTTTTTTACATTATGATGATGTTAGAACATCATTGCAGAACTTGCATCATTGTTAACAATGTTCTTATTTAGCTGCTATCAGTCCCATTTGAAGTTTGTTAGGAGTTTTTGTCACAGTTTCCTGTTTGAATCGTAGGTGGTGCAGGTATAATGATCACCCATGGTTATTTCATTGCAATAACAATTGCCGGTCCCTGGGAGGATATTTGAGCACTCAGCCTAGCAGTGTTCAAACAGCTTCCGTGTGAACCGGCAAATGTTTAAACGCTCTGCATGCCGTTTTTTTTGTTCTTTTTTGCAGCAGATGACATTTTGAAATATTTCTCTATTTTTTCCCAGAAAACAGGACTTGACATCTCATGCAAATTGTCTCCATTGGAGACAATTTGCATGAGATGTCAAGTCCTGCTTTCTGGGAAAAATAAGAAAAATATCAACAGTTTGCTGAATTAGCCTAGAGAGGCATGAAAAACAATGGGTGGTCCCTATACATGTATATTCACATGCCTGGACCCATATAATGTACCCGGTACACATTTTTGGGATCCAATGTATTATAATGAACAGTGTAATGAATTTGCAAGGGTTTCATAGAAACAGTTAATGTTGTCTGCTTATATTGTCTGCTGAATCTTCTTGCAAACTTTTTAGAAATATTTTTTCATATAGGCAAACAGTGTGGACCCTGATCTGGGTTCGCCCTGTTTGCAAAAATAACTTTTAAAGTAATTGGCAGACGACAAAGCAGACAACAATTGTCATGATTGGCATGTTATAGATTAATGTGGGTATTTGGTGATAATGAAAAGATAAAATTTTGTCAGTTCTCCATAAAAACATTGGTTGTGGGTATTCCTTTGAATTGTCTCACCAAGGCGGTGCAAATGAATACCCACAAAATATGTTTATATGGAAAAATGAGGAACATGATTATGCAGTTATCACCAAATACCATATTTCTCCCATTTAGCCCCACAGGAGCTTAAAAATTGGAAAAAGGGGGGCGCTTATTAGACAAAAATCTTACGAGAACGGAGAGTTTAAAACCCATTACATGCAGTTATATTCCATTAGAATATGGTGGAATCATGACATGTAAAGTACCAAATGGTCAACACACACATTCTGTGATAGCAGGGGACTTATAAATAGCCTTGCATGATACAATTTAAATGAGATACGGCAATGATTGAAAGGCTGAAATCTTTAAGCCAAAATATTTTTCCTCTGACAGCAGAAGGGGCGCTTATTATTTTGTTCTAGGGGGGTGCTTATAGGAGCAGGGGCCCTAAATGGGAGGAATACGGTACACACTTAATCTTATCTTTTACAAAATGCTTGTTTTTGCAGACTCTAGCTACAGGAGTGGTGCAGCTGTACCTGGCTGATCCGAGAAGTCAACAGCGCTGGAGCAAGAGGTGCTGTGGTGTGGTATGTTTCGTCAAAGATAACCCGAGACGCTCCTACTATATCCGGCTGTATGATCCTAAGGTAAGACACAGCAACATATGAACTTGGTATTTTGTGATAACTGAAGGATAGTTTTTGTCAATTCTCCATAAAAACCTATGTTGTGGGTATTCATTAGAACTGCCTCAACAAGGCAGTTCTAATGAATGCCCACACCATAAGTTTATAGGGAGAAATAAGAAAAACTACCCTTCTATTATCACAAGATACGAACCTTACCTGTTGCTATGGTGAGAGCTTGATTGCACATTTCCGGTGTTATGTACCATTCAGCAATAGGTCTCCTTGGCCTAGTGGTCTTGTTCATTAGGTCTCTTATGGCTGTGTTTGAGCCTCGCTCAGATCACATATGAGACACCAAGTTCTGCAATGGCAGGTCAGGTGATTTTCTTTGGATACTCTTGTTTTTGCCAACCTCTGATTAATGATTGGCTCAAAATAAGTAGTAATCTTGAAAGCCCCCCCCCCCCCCCCCCCACACACACACACACACACTCCCAACACACACCTCCAAAAAAGAAGCATTCAGCTTAGGAACACAACGAATTTACCATATGTATTCTTACAGATATGGTAAATTCGTTGTGTTCCTAAGCTGAATGCTTCTTTTTTGGAGGTGTGTGTTGGGAGTGTGTATGTATTCTGACAGATAGGCCTGAACAAACAGCTTAGTCCAAGATGAGGCGCCGTGCACAATGCTGCGTCTTATCATTTACTGTTTGCCGCTTGCCACTCATCCATTCACCTCCAGACACAACATCGGGTAGTAAACCTGTTCAAATTGTAAAACAAGGATAGTAAAGAGATGAGGAGTGTGAATACTTGGGGGAAAATATGGTAGCTGATATTTAGGCTGCTGTTGGGCCCCGTCCATCAGGGCTAGGAGAAATAGATTAGGCTGCATGGTGAGAAATAGATTAGGCTGCATGGTGCTTCTATGCACAGCTGAAACCAACTCCACCTGAGTACTGATAAAATGCTTAGGTCTAAGCCTGCCCAGGCAAAGTGATGCGATTTGGACCGTCCATGCATATAGACCCTGTTAGTTTCATTGGGCAGCAGAAACGGGATACTGGTAAACAGCGCAGTCCCAGATCAGATGCTGAAGAATGCAGCGTCTCATCGGGGCCTACACTGTTTGCAAGAAGATAAGATATTTCCAAATAAATTTTGGAGATAACACAACCTGTCAGCCCTAAATTTTTAAATGGAATGGTATTTAAATCTACTGCTATTACTCCAAGAAACAAACATTGTGGATATTTGTTAGAATTGCCTCAGTGAGGCAATTCTAACAAATATCCATAGTTTTTGTTTCTTGGAGTATTAACTCTTATCTTGCTGTTCACGACAGCCCCTATCTTTGGAAACAGTGTAGATCCAGATCAGATGGCTTCTGAAGAAGCCATCTGATCAGGATCTACACTGTTTTGACATTCAGTTTATGAATTTGTAGCAATAAATTACATCTAGTAATTTGATTGGTTGATAGACAGAAATGGATGTGGCTTAAATGAATATTCAGCAAGATAAGTGTTAAATGCATGCAGTATTCTTGACCGTCTCAATTTATCCATCTCATCTGTAGTTTATGATTTTTTTACACTGAATTTGTCAAATTATAACAAGTTTTTGTTTGAGCGATATTTATCTATTTTCATTATATAAGTTAAAACAAGAGCACATTAGACATTATGATGAGCTACTTCGTTAAAACAATACATGATGGCCCCCGTCCATCGGGGCTTGAAGAAATATATGTGCTGCACGATGCTTCCACACAGAGCTAAATCCGACCGCAACGCGTACTGGTAAACCGCTTAGAGGATCTAAGCCTACCCAGGCAAAGCGGTACGAGTTGGACCGTTCATGCATATACATGTTAACCCTATTGGTTTCGTTGGGCGACAGAGCTTGAGATGTCATTTCATCTCAACGTCGGGTAAAAGTCCCACAAAATTGGAAGCAACATCTCCAAAATGACCTTTACAGTGTTGACGGGGACGTTTAACCTCAAAATCAAACAAACAACAAAAAAAAACAATACATGAACAATTTACAGCCGGCCTCTGTAGCTCAATCGTCTGACTGGTGATTAGGAGGACGTGAGTTCGATACCTGTCGGGGTCAGCAACATTCTTTCGTGGAGATTGATTATAAAATCTTTTCTACGGTCATTCTCTCCCTTCCTGATTCAAGAAGGGCAGTTGTCAGTTTCTGGCGAAAGAATGTGCACTGTACTGGGGTTAACTGCTTATGTATAAGCCTGCCCAGGTAAACTGACGGGCTCAAAAATGACCTTAAATAGTGTTGACTGGGCCATTAAACTCCAATACAAACAAACAAAATTTACAATTTACAATGACAGGATTTGAAAACAAGCAAAGCGCTTTACGAATTAGTTCCTGTAGGACTTAATAACGCGTTTGTCGTTATAGCGAGTGAGTGAGTGAGTTTTAGTTTTACGTCCCACCAACAACTAAGGTCATACGGAGAGGGGACCTCGGTTTAAAGACTCATCCGAAAGTCTGGAGAATCCCGGGATCGATCCTGTGATCCCTGGTTTACAAGGCGAGTAGCGTAACCACTACACCACGGAGGCTTCTATCGTTATAGCGAATGTCGTTACAGAGATCAAATGTAGAATAACATTAAATGAGGATTGACAATATATGTCACTAAGTCCCAGGTGTTTATTTTGCATTAGGTGACTGCATATAATTGTGCTCATTATAATTACAGAAAACTTAGCCTTGACAAGGTTATGTCAGCTGTCAACATGAATTTGGTTTCAAAGAAGTAACATGCATTAACCCATTGCAGTTGGGGAAACCCTTAAAGGATACCTTGGCAAATAGTGCAGGCCCAGATCCGATGCCGCATTCAGGACCAGCACTATTTGATAACAAAATTTTCCATCAAAAAAAGAAAAAAAAAACAAAGACGAAAAAATAGGCCTACCACCCATTAAATGACAAATGGACTTGTCCAACATATAGCAATGGAAGAGTCCACTAGTATTCAATGGGTTAAATAAAGAAAAATGACGAGTCATCATTTATTTGCAATTATAAAGAAGTGTCTGTGTTCTACTTGCAAACTTTTTGCATATGCTTATATGGGCCCTGTCAAGCGATTTTGGTACTTATCACCTATGCGAGCAGCGAAGGTTCAGGCAAGCCTGCGCATCCGCGCAGTCTCACCAGAACCTTCGCTGCTCGCTCACACAAGCATTGAATCAAGAGGAACCTTCAGACAGAAAGCCATATCCCTGGCCCCTCTGAATGGCTGGGCATGCGCAGTTAAAATTTGTCATGACGGAATGCTCGAAGACACAAATTCGCTTGGCGGGGCTCATATGGTAAATGCTGTTCATTTCAACAAGGTTGTGGATATGACATGGTATAAAGGTTGACTGCCTACAATATAGATTATATACAAAAAAAACCCCACAAGTTGTCGTTTTTAGTTTTCCTGGATGTAGTCTTGGGAGATCTATTGTACATCTGGTATGAGCGTGGGAATTTGGTGTTGGAATCAACATTGACATCCCTACATTAAGCTCTTAGGGAGCCTCGCTCGGGTCACATGTGAGATGCCAAGTTCTGCAACGGAAGGTCAGGTGGTTTTTCTCCGGGTACTCCAGTTTTCGCCCACCTCTGATTAACTATCGGCTCGATATGAGTAAAATAATATTGAAAGGGCCGTAAAACAAAAACCAAAAAAAAAAAAAAATTCTTAGGAGATGATATTTTTCAAACCATATGATGCACTTGGTTCATATTTGGCATGGTGATAGATACAGCAATACCCTACTCCATGCCTATGACCTCTGCTCAGGGTCAAGGTCATTTTCTTAGAAGTGTTATTAAATGTTCACATTGAAATTTTTTCAGAGCTCATTTTTTTCCAAACTACATGTATGTAATTAATTGGTTCTTATATGGTTTGAGCATAGTCTAGAAATGGGTCAAAAGTTTTATTCAGCAATACCCTTGCCCATTGCACAAGGTCTAGGTCACAGGCTTATAAATTTATGTTGAAGTTTAGTTTTTTATGAACTCAAATTTTTCAAACAATATGATTGATTGGTTTAGGTCCATTTTTAATGAGCAATCCTCACTATCAAGATTGTACACTCAGAAATTTTTGGTTAAAAGTTTTATATATATATTTTTTACCCATTGCATGTGGGAAACCCCAAAAGGGGTACCTTGGCAAACAGTGCAGGCCCAGATCATTCGCCACAGAATGTGGCGTCCGATCTGGGCCTGCACTATTTGCTAACTGAATTTTCCATCAAAAATAGAATAGAAACGAAAAAATAGGCCTGACAACCCTTATATGACAAATGGACTTATCCAACATATAGCAATGGAAGAGTCCACTAGTATACAATGGTTTATACATGTACATGTAACCCTAATTTTCCAAAATTAGTTTATATTTTGTATGCTGGCTGGTATATGCCCACATTCTGTTCAGCAGTGCTCAGCTCTTACCCATCAAGTTATGATTACCGGTATGTGAAGTTCTTATTCAGCAATACTCTGCCCGTAACCTCAAGGTCACAGACTAAGACACCTTTTGGTTGGTTGGTTGATTTGAGGTTTAGCAGTGCTCAGCTCTTACCCATCAAGTTATGATTACCGGTATGTGAAGTTCTTATTCAGCAATACTCTGCCCGTAACCTCAAGGTCACAGACTAAGACACCTTTTGGTTGGTTGGTTGATTTGAGGTTTAATGTCCCCGTCAACACTGTAAAGGTCATTTTGGAGACGTTGCTTTCAATCTTGTGGGACTTTTACCCGACATTGAGATGAAATGACATCTCGAGCTCAGTCGCCCAATGAAACCAATAGGGTTTATTAGCATGGATGATCCGCCTCACACTGCGGTTCCTTGACAGGCTTAGATCCTCTAAGCGGTTTACCAGTACTAGTGTGCGGGCCGGATTCAGCTCTGTGTGGAAGCATCATGCAGCCCATATATTTCTTCAAGCCCCTATGGGCGGGGGCCAAAGACACCTTTTAGAGTGAGCTATGTTGTCTGATGACAGCTTTTGTTTCTGTATAAGCTATACATTTTTAGCTCACCTGTCACGTAGTGACAAGGTGAGCTTTTGGGATCACTTTTTGTCCGTCGTCCGTCGTGCGTCCGTGCGTGCGTCCGTGCGTGCGTGCGTGCGTGCGTGCGTGAGTGCGTCCGTAAACTTTTATTCAAACGACATCTCCTCCTAAACCACTGATCGGATTTTGACCAAACTTCACAGGAATGATCCTTAGGTGGTCCCCTTTCAAAGTTGTTCAAATGGTTCCGGTCCGTTGCACATATAGGTCACAGTAGCCAAAAATAGATTTTTTTCACTGAAAACTTAAAAAATCTTCTTCTCTGAAACCGCAAGGCCCAGGTCTTTGATATTTGGTATGAATCTTCATCTAGTGGACCCCTACCAAGATTGTTCAAATTATAGTGCTGGGGCCAAAAATGCCCCCCGCACGGGGGCCCTTTGGTTTTACATGGGCTTATATAGGGAAAATCTTTAAAAATCTTCTTCTCTGAAACCGCAAGGCCCAGATCTTTGATATTTGGTATGAAGCTTCATCTAGTGGACCCCTACCAAGATTGTTCAAATTATAGTGCTGGAGCTAAAAATGCCCCCACACGGGGGCCCTTTGGTTTTACATGGGCTTATATAGGGAAAATCTTGAAAAATCTTCTTCTCTGAAACCGCAAGGCCCAGGTCTTTGATATTTGGTATGAAGCTTCATCTAGTGGACCCCTACCAAGATTGTTCAAATTATAGTGCTGGGGCCAAAAATGCCCCCGCACGGGGGCCCTTTGGTTTTACATGGGCTAATATAGGGAAAATCTTTAAAAATCTTCTTCTCTGAATCTGCAAGGCCCATGTCTTTGATATTTGGTATGAAGCTTTATCTAGTGGACCCCTACCAAGATTGTTCAAATAATAGTGCTGAAGCTAAAAATGCCCCTGCACGGGGGCCCTTTGGTTTTACATGGGCTTATATAGGGAAAATCTTGAAAAATCTTCTTCTCTGAAACCGCAAGGCCCAGGTCTTTGATATTTGGTATGAAGCTTCATCTAGTGGCCCCCTACCAAGATTGTTCAAATTATAGTGCTGGGGCCAAAAATGCCCCCGCACCAGGGCCCTTTTGTTTTAAATAGGCTTATATAGGGAAAATCTTTAAAAATCTTCTTCTCTGAAACTGCAAGGCCCAGGTCTTTGATATTTGGTATGAAGCTTCATCTAGTGGACCCCTACCAAGATTGTTCAAATTAAAGTGCTGGAGCTAAAAATGCCCCCCGCATGGGTGCCCTTTGGTTTTAAATGGGCTTATATAGGGAAAATCTTGAAAAATCTTCTTCTCTGAAACTGCAAGGCCCAGGTCTTTGATATTTGGTATGAAGCTTCATCTAGTAGACCCCTACCAAGATTGTTCAAATTATAGTGCTGGGGCCAAAAATGCCCCTGCACCAGGGCCCTTTTGTTTTACATAGGCTTATATAGGGAAAATCTTGAAAAATCTTCTTCTCTGAAACTGCAAGGCCCAGGTCTTTGATATTTGGTATGAAGCTTCATCTTGTGGACCTCTACCAAGATTGTTCAAATTATAGCCCTGGGGCCAAAATGCCCCAGCTGCGGGGCCCTTTGGTTTTACATAGACTTATATAGGGAATTTCTTAAAAAATCTTCTTCTCTGAAACCACAAGGCTTAGGTCTTCGATATTTGTTATGAAGCTTCAGCTAGTGGACCTCTATAAAGATTGTTCAAATTATAGCCCTGAGACCAAAAATGCCCCCGCCATGTGGCCCTTTGGTTTTACATAGACTTATATAGGGAAAATCTTTAAAAATCATCTTCTCTGAAACACAAGGCTTAGGTCATTTATATTTGTTTTGAAGCTTCAGCTAGTGGACCTCTACCAAGATTGTTTAAATTATAGCCCTGGGGCCAAAAATACCCCCGCTCCGGGGCCCTTTGGTTTAACATAGACTTATATAGGGAAAATCTTGTTTTACATAGACTTCTATATGCAGGGTTAACCTTTAAAATCTTCTTCTCTGAAACTAGAAAGCCCAGGTCTTTCATATTCGATATGAAGCTTCACCTGTGGACCTCTACCAAGATTGTTCAAATTTTAGCCCTGGGGCCCACTTGTTATGCTTTGGATCAGGTGAGCGAACCAGGGCCCTCTGGGCCCTCTTGTTGTTTAACTTACCTGCTTTCTGGTTTGGATCGCAACAACCATTTTAGAGAGGTTAAAACTTTGTTGTACTCGTAATCAGGATCCTGAAATCAAGTAGGTGCAATTTACATGTAGAGTGGTGGGCGATGATCATGCCTCATTGAGTACACACAACATACTTTTTCAGGATAAATAAGAAAATTATCCCAAATATATTGATATCTGGGTATTTTTACCGAGTTCGAATTGACCATTGTAAGCGAGCCACCAAAGTTTACCAATATTTCACATTGTTGTTTGTTGGACAAGTCCCTTCGTCATGTAAGAGACGGTGAGTCTGTTTTCATCTTGCTTCTGTTTTTGACGGAAAATCTTGTTAGCTCGTATGCTGCTGTTCACAACAACCCCTATCTTTGGAAATAGTGTAGATCCAGATCAGATTACATCTGATTGGTTCAAATTGGTTCAAAGTCAGAAATTGGTGTGGCTAAACTGAATATTCAGCAAGAGAAGGGTCATATAAGAGACATTGAGTCTGTTTTCATCTTGCTTCTGTTTTTGATGGAAAATCTTGAAACAGTAACAACCCTTTTATGGGTTTCCTGGTAAGAAAGGGTCCAAGAAGTATGGCTAGGTTAACCCTTATCTTGCTGAATATTCATTTAAGCCACGCCCATTTATGTCTATCAACCAATCAAATTACTTGATGTTATTTATTGCTACAAATTCATAACTGAATACCAAACAGTGTAGATTCTTTTTTTTTTTCATATTTCTGCTCAAAACATTATGGGTACTCATTAGAACCACCCTTTGGTTCTCATTAGAACTGCCTCAACGAGATGGTTTTTGAGCAGTATTCCCCTGTAAACTATAATAGTTTGGTTGAAGGGGCCGGGGTCAAAGTTATATTGACTGTTTTTTAAACGTGTCCCCCTTGTTTAAAATAGGTTAAACAATAGAAATTTGCAAACCCTCATTATCAATCAGAATGCCTAATTAATGATGGAAAATAATGATATTGTCTGTCATCCTGTGAGTCAAATTGTGGTCATGAACATTAATAGAAATGAATAATAAATCCTCAATAAAATATGTCAGTCTTATGTGCATTGACTGGAAAATGCAATAAGATTGTCATTAAATTATCTATTAATGCCTAGCTGGGCATGTAAGAGACATTTCAAAGGAGGGAAGACCCAGACTGGATGTACTAGATTCTTTTGTGTGCTTGAGTCCTGGTGGCACATTTGGATGGGCACCCAAACTGATCTCTCTTCTGCTGATTCAAGAAGGGCAGTTGTCAGATTCTGGCGAAAGAATGGGCACCCTCCTGGTTAACCTCTTTTGTATGTACGAGCCTGCCCCGGAAACGGACTAGCTGGATTTGACATCAACAATTTTGACTTTACTTTGGTAATTAAGGGAGACAATTTTTGGGACTTCCTGTTTGCTTTTCTATAAGCCCTGTCCAACTAAACAAGGGGTTTATTCTGAAAGGAGCAAAATTCTTTCCTATAAGAGTTGACCCCTATTGACATGGGAGACAGACTTTTGCAGGAGTTACCTCCCCTGAAGGTGTGTCCATTCCCCTTAAACTCCAAAAGGACAAAAAAAAAAAAAAAAAAAATAAAAAAATAAACAAACAAAAAAAACTGGTAATCAGGGCCCAGATGTTCAAAGGAGGATTATTAGTTCCATGTGACCTGATGATTGGCATAGACTGAGAATCTTACATAAGTGCTCATGTATTATTAGCCCTTGACCACTCAGGGATTTTGTGAATTTTGCTGATTTTCACAGTGTTGCACCCGCCAGCAACTTCAACTAGCCATTGTTTCATAATGGATGGTCTGTTTTACACCAAACTCGGTATGAATGTTCATTGGGCAGTAGCCTTTCAAATGCAACCTTTCATGACTTGATCCCGGCCCCCGCCCATAGGGGCTTGAAGAAATATATGGGCTGCATGATGCTTCCACGCAGAGCTGAATCCGGCCCGCACACTAGTACCGGTAAACCGCTTAGAGGATTTAAGCCTGTCCAGGAACCGCGGTGCGAGGCGGACCGTCCATGCTAATAAACCCTATTGGTTTCATTGGGCGACAGGGCTTGAGAAGTCATTTCATCTCAATGTCGGGTAAAAGTCCCACAATTGGAAGCAACGTCTCCAAAATGACCTTTACAGTGTTGACGGGGACGTTAAACCTCAAATCAAACAAAACAAATCATGACTTGATCTTTGTTGTCATGGTAAAGAGGGGGCATCTCAAAGTTGGCAAAAAGTGTATTTCACATGAATTTTTGACCACACTTTAATCTTCACACAGCTGTCAAGGCAACAATTAAGGTGTTTGGCACTGGCCATTTTCACTGTTTGCAGCATGTTTTATCAGCATCAATTTTCAGGCATTTTTGACCCCAGACACCCTCAGATATAAATTTTAGCGGCCAGTTGGGCCATACACCCAAAATTTTTCGGGATGTGAGGGGGGAGTTGTCCCCCTTCAACCCCCCCCCCCCCCCCCACGAATATTTTTAGTGGGGAGGCGCGCAAAAAAACAGGTCACTTTTTTGCCCAACAAATCCTAAAGCAAACATAGCTATCCAGGGGTAGAAATGCAGATTTTAGGTGCTACTGGGGCTTAAAATGGGGGGGGGGGGGGGTGCAGACACGTATCTGAGTGGTAAAGGGTTAAAAGGGATAAAATGAGAGACTTTACTGAGCACTCAACTTGTTTAAAATAATAATAATATTAATCGACCTTATTTAAATTCAATAAAGTGCTCATGTGTTATTAAATCTATTAAACGAATTGAGGAAAAGGATAAAATGCGGGGCTTTGCCGAGGATCTACACTGTTTGCAATTCCGTTGGCACTTTTTGGACTCCTTGCTGGATCGTGAAACGAATTTGCTAAAATTTTAGGAGAATTTCAACAGATCCTGAAGGTGTCCGAATTGTTTCGATTTTTATGGTGTCCAGTAGTGCTTTGTTGATTTGTCATATGTTAAGCCCCCGCCCATAGGGGCTTGAAGAAATATATGGGCTGCATGATGCTTCCACGCAGAGCTGAATCCGGCCCGCACACTAGTACTGGTAAACCGCTTAGAGGATCTAAGCCTGTCCAGGAACAGCGGTGCGAGGCGGACCGTCCATGCTAATAAACCCTATTGGTTTCATTAGGCGGCAGGGCTTGAGATGTCATTTCATCTCAATGTCGGGTAAAAGTCCCACAAAATTGGAAGCAACGTCTCCAAAATGACCTTTACAGTGTTGACGGGGACGTTAAACCTCAAATCAAACAAACAAAATTTGTCTTATGTTATGACTTGTCAGAATGCTTGCTGATTTCCTCCTAATAATAACTTCTTCACCTCTACATCAGCCGTGTATGGTCAGTTGTCGGATGTGGTCATTTTTTATTGACCAATAAAATCACTGACTAAGGATGATTTTTGTTTTTTTTTTTTTATAGCAGCTTTAGACAGCTAAAAGGAACAGGGTTTTTTTTTGTTTTAGAGTTTAATCCTTATCTTGCTGTTCACGACAACCCCTATCTTTGCAAACAGTGTAGATCCAGATCAGATGGCTTCTGAAGAAGCCATCTGATCAGGATCTACACTGTTTGGCATTCAGTTTATGAATTTGAAGCAAAAAATTACATCAAGTAATTTGATTGGTTGATAGGCAGAAATGGGTGTGGCTTAAATGAATATTCAGCAAGATAAGGGTTAATGGCCCAGCCAACACTCTTTAGGTTTTGTCAAGCTGTTTAGTTTACCTTTCCATACTTTGCCTGGGCCCTGCCAGGTCTAAGTATTGGGAAAGATTATAAGTAGGGCTGGCTAATCGGAGCTGAAAAGATAATCGATTATCAGTCCTGTCATTGCGATCGATAATCGATTAGTAATCGCTAAGGTTTTTGTCATGATTTTACCTGTCTGACTTTCTGTCTGAGCATGACTCTTACCATATGTTGCACTTTACCATATGTATATTTGAACACAGGAGATTTTCTACTATTCCTCAGGGGCCGAAAAAGGGCCCCATTCCCATCTGAAAATAGCCTTTATTTTCCCCAATTTAATTAAAAAAATCCCAAATTGATGAGAGAAAAAAACACACAAAGAAACATCTTCTGAGACACTGCATTGCTAACTGAAACTTCAAACAGTCATTTCTGAAACATCAGACCAGTAAACAGTCAAAGAAGAAAACTATGGTTGCTTGAATGAAGCAGTAATTCTTGTTCCCAAGTTCACTACTTTTGTCTTTAATTTCCCAAATTTAGTAATTTTCTTGCTATTTTTCCCCAATTTAAGTCAGGGGCCTTTTCCCAAAATACCTGGATAAAGCCCAGGAACAGACAGGCCTGAGCAAACAGTGTAGACCGTAGACCCAGATGAGACGCCGCATAATGTGGCGTCTTTATGCAGCACTCATCAGGGTCTGCACTGTTTGCCACACATCCAGCTATTTTAGGCATGTCTTTGGGTAGTAAATTGTACCTTTCAAGTAACCGATTAAAAGCAAATCAGAAATGATAATCATTTTTGTGGAATTTATTGATCGATTAATCGATTATACGATTAATCGTGTCAGCCTTAATTATAAGACTAAGCAAACAGTGCAGAACCAGATCAGACCAGGGTCTACACTGTTTGCCAGTCTGTTTGTATCTTTTTGATTCTCGCAGGAAACAAATTTGTTAAAATTTTAGGAGAATTACAGCAAGTCCTCAAGGTATCCAAATGTTTAGGATTTTTAAGGTCTACATTAGCGGTTGACTAGCACTATGTGCATTCTTTTCGCATAAACTGAGATTCAACAGGCCTCATATTTTTCAGGCATATGCAGGATTTCAGGCTTTTAGAGCTTGATTTTTTCTTGATTTTTCTTGATTTCAGGCTTTTTGACTTCCAATTGTTTTTTTTTCCTCCTATATTCTGTATAAAATTACTTTTAACATTTATCCTGCTAAATAAAATTATTTAGCTACACACATTTCTGACTATCACCAATCAAATTACTTGATATAAAGTATTTGTTCAATTCACAAACTGCATTACAAACAGTGTAGGTCCTGATGAGATGGCTTCTTCTGGATCTACACTGTTTGCAAAGGTAATGGTTGACATGTTCAGCATGATGAGGGTTAAGGATGTAAAACTGGGCCTTTCTGGCAAGGAAAAGCTTGGTCAGTATGAGGCCTGGATTCAATGGAAGAGGGAGAATGATGGTCGAAAATATTTCAAGACCAATCTTCATGAAAGAATATTCTTGTCCCCCGGTCAAGTATCAGGTATCAAACCCACATCCTCCTGATCACCAGTCAAGATGTGAATCCAGATGAGCTACTGAGGTCGGCATTTTGGTCTAGATACAATTATGCAGTAGGGAAAAATGGAAGGTCAGGGAGCACAGAGGGGGTGGGGAGGGGGTCCCACTGGGAACATGTATTATGGAAGCACAGTTGAATTTCAGAGACTTGAATATCTTCGTCTTTTACATCAAAGCAAAGGGATATAAGACTGAAACATGGCCCCCGCCCATTGGGGACTTGGAGAAATAGCTTGGGCTGCATGATGCTTCCATGAAGAGCTGAAACTGACCGCATATGAGCACTGGTAAACCACTTAGAAGGTCTAAACCTGCCCAGGCAAAGTGGTGCGAGTCTGACCGCCCATGCGTATAAACGCTATTGATTTCATTGTATGGCAGGGATTGAGATGTCATTTCATCATTGTCTGGTAAAAGTCCCACAAAATTGAAAGCAACATCTCTGAAATAAGCTAAGGACGTTAAACCTTAAATCAAACAACTAAAAATAAGAATGAAACACAAAGTATATTTTTAAAAGATAAAAACAAAAAAACTAAGTCGAAACAGACACAAAACACACACAAAAGCACACACGAAAAAAAAAAAAACAGGAAATTTTTGTGATCATGCTTTGAAATACAGTCCAACCTGTGTTAAGCAAGCACCTCGGGGATAATGAAAATGTGCTTGCTTAAGACAGGTGCTTGCTTAATACAGTTGAAATTTAATGCATTTGCCTTTTTAGGGAACAAAATGCCCGCTTGCTTAAGACAGGTTGCTTGCTTAATAGAGGTGGCCACTAAGACAGGTTTGACTGTAGTTAATTTTGCTTGTTCACAAACATAAGAATTTCCCTAAGGTAAGAACATAATTAAAATAGATGTTGTAAAATATAACGGTGATAGACAATAGCTTGGCTGACACCTTCTAAAAACTTGGCTTATACTGGTAGTTTTTACCTAACATATATTAGCGTCCATTTGTCACTCTAATTATCAGCTTGACAGCTAGAATGCAAACAAGGTTGGAGATGCATTTAGGGCCAGATATGATAATTTTGAGATAAATTGTCTTATTTTTTTGTTGGACCATATGTTGTGGGTACTTGTTAGAATTGCCTCTGTGAGGCAATTCTAACAAGTACCCACAACATATGTTTCTTACAAGAAATAAAGTAAAGTTAGCCTTTATTTTCTTTGTTTCTCTTGCTGTCTGGATCTATGTGGCCCAGATGCATTGTTTCTTCGAGATTTTTCTGGAGAAAGTATTGGTTTGTTTGTTTGTATTGGGATTAAACGGCACAGTCAGCACTATTTTAGGTCATTTTTGAGCTGTTCAGTTTACCTATCCACACTTTACCTGGGCCGGCTTATACGTAAGCGGTTAACCTGTTTTATTTGTTTGATTTGAAGTTAAACGTCATCGTCAACACTGTAAAGGTCATTTTGGAGACATTGCTTCCAATTTTGTGGGACTTACCCGACACTGAGATGAAATGACATCTCAAGCCCTGCCACCCAATGAAACCAATAGGGTTTATAAGCATGGATGGGCCGACTCGCACCGCCTTTCTTGGGCAGGCTTAGATACTCTAGGCGGTTTACCAGTACTTGTGTGCTGGTTGGTTTCAGCTCTGCGTGGAAGCATCATGCAACCCATCTATTTCTTCAAGACCCGATGGGCGGGGGCTATCTGTTAACCAGTACAGTGCACATTCTTTCTCCAGAAACTGACAACCGGCAGGTGTTGAACCCCCTTCTTCCTGACCACCAGTCAAGACGCACATTCAACTGAGCTACCGAGGTTGGCTAGGAAGTACTGGTACATAATATCCAAGTATAACTGAGATTGGCCCGCAAAACTGTTCAGTCTTGGCCATATCGGCTTGTCTAAGGGAAATGGTAGTCAAACCTGACCGTACATAACTAGCCTGCTGGGACTATTTTTTCAGAAGTAACGATGTCAGGGATTTTCCTAAGTGCAATTTAGAGACAGTTATTCCCAAATTTTATAATAAATTTCCCAATTTCTGATGTTGTGCTACATTTTGATAAAAATTTCACGAAAATTGAACCAAAATTGACAAAGTTACAGCTGATTTAAATTCCCGACTATAAATATTAGTGGGCTGTTTTTCCCAAACCCAGCGGCCCCTGGACCCTGATTCTGAAGGGTAGGAAAATCCCTGGATGTTGTTAGTTTACTTATCCTCAAAACTTACGTAATTCATTATGGCAAATCTGCATACATATATCTTGTTGGAAAAATGTGAGTAACTTTTGCATTTGCTTTTGGTAGCTTTTGCATTTGCTTTTGGTAGCTTTTGCATTTTGGGTGGGGTGGGGGGGTGGGGGACGGGGGGGAGGGGATGGTGCTGGAAGAGATTGGTTGGTTTTAAAGCCCTTTCAAGATGATTTCACTTATTTATTTAGGGCTGATCATTAACCCTTATCATGCTGTTCACGACAACCCTTATCTTTGGAAACAGTGTAGATCCAGATCAGATGGCTTCTTAAGTTTATGGCTTTGTAAGAATAAATTACATCAAGTAATTTGATTGGTTGATAGACAGAAATGGGTGTGGCTTAAATGAATATTCAGCGAGATAAGGGTTAATGAGACGTAGGCGAAAACCAGAGTACCTGGAGGTAAAGCCACCTGACCTGACGTCTCACATGTCACACCCCAGTGATTAGAGAGACCTAATGATTAAGAGTAAGCCGAGGCCCGTTAAGCTTTTGCGTTACATTTTTACAGCAAAAATACTATTCACACCAGAGACATTTGGTTCCTAGTGTGAACTCAACTCGATCCAGATAAACTTAACTCTTAACCCTTGTCCTACTAAATACTTAAATATGTCACACCCAATACTGATTATCAGCCAATCAGATTACTTGATGCAAATTACTGCATCAAATTCCCAATCTGAATGGCAAACAATGTAGATCCTGATCAGATGGCTTCTTCAGAAGCCATCTGATCTGGATCTACATTGTTTCAAAGAAAAGGCATATCCGGGCTCAGCAGAACAAGGGTTAAGCTTTTGCGTTACACTTTTACAGCAAAAATACTATTCACACCAGAGACATTTGGTTCCTAGTGTGAACTCAACTTGATCCAGATAAACTTAACTCTTAACACTTGTCCTGCTGAATATTTAAATATGTCACACCCACTACCGATTATCAACCAATCAGATTACCTGTAGCAAATTATTACAACAAATTCACAATCTGAATGACAAAGAATGTAGATCCTGATCAGATGGCTTCTTCAGAGGGTTACTGTCAGGAGGCATAACGAGATACTTTTGACATCTTTTCGGTGTTCTATAATGAAAATGTATGCTGTGTGTAGTCATTAGAATCACCTCATCGAGGCAATTCTAATGAGTACACACAGCATACATTTGCAAGATAAAAGAATAAAATCTCCTTAATTATCCCCCACTACGGTATTTCTTATGTAGAGGATTTGGCTAGGGGCTTAAGAATGGGTTCGACACATCCATTGTAAACGAGCCATCAGTGTTCGAGCCATCGAAGTTCTACTGTATAATGTAGGGTTTGGCAAACAGTGTAGACCCAGATCAGATGCCATTCTGTGGCTTCTGCTCAGGATCTACACTGTTTGCACATAGTACAGGACTTTCTGGATTAAACAAAACAGTCTAAGTCCCTGTTCAAGGCCATTTTTGGAGCCCACACTCAGAGACGGTCGGTCCACCAGTGCTGTGATTTTTTTTTGGCAAGGGCGACAACTTTTGTTTGCTTTTCAATAAACTGAGCCGTCACTCTCTTTCAGACCCGGCAGCAACAATGGGAGCAAGAAATATACCATCAGTTCAAGTACAAGACGCCAAGAGAATATTTCCATACATTTGAGGCTGATGTGAGTATTCCTGTTATGCTTAGCAGAACATTTTTGCACTGGCTTGTAAATGAAAAGAACGGTCTGTTGAAAAATAATCAGAGAGGAAACAGTTGTAGATGAGGCAGTCAGCATTAAATGAATGAATGAATGAATGAATAAACAAACAAACAAGCAAGCAAATTTGATATAAAAAAATGGTGTAACTTCCATATTCTGGCTATTTTGTTAATTTTACAAAAATGCAGATAATGTTTGTTAGAATTAGAAGCACCACAAAACTTTTTAGAGAAAATGGTATTTTTTTATTTTTTTTTTTTTTTCAGCCAAAATAAGGCTTTGCTTATTTTTCCGACAGAATAAGGCTTGGCATTTCATGTGAATCATCTGCTGAGCAGGTTTAAACCCTATGGGTGAAGATAAAGCGAACAAGTTTAAGAGTTTAAAAATAAGAGATGTTACTTTGCAGGATTGCCAGGCAGGTTTACCGTAAACGTTGCAAGTGAAAATGAAGCAAACAAGTTCAGTGAATGGGTTTAGTAATAAGTCAGAGCTGTTTATTTTGCAGAATTGCCAGGCAGGTTTAAGCTTTGCAAGACTGGTTTTATCATCACGAAAACATGCCTATATAATTTTGACCCCCTTGAACCCCACTTTTATAAAGTTAAACTGGGGTTTCCGGGGGTATACCTTATTTTTCTTATTTCTGCTCTAAAATATAGATTGTGGGTACTGGTTAAAACCGCCTCGATCAGGGTGTTCTAACGAGTGCCCACAATCTATATTTTGAGCAGAATTTTTTTCCATAAAACTTTCATTTTTACGGCGATAAAGGTGGCAATGTATTTGAATAGGCGTGTTTGCGTAATGTGTTTGGGATTAGTAATAGATCAAGCGCTGTTTATTTTGCAGGATTGTCAGGCAGGTTTAAACTTCGCAAGTGACAATAAACTATGGGATTAGTAATACCGTAGATCAAGAGCTGTTTTAAGCTTTGCAAGTGAAGATGAACTAAGGGATTAGTAATAGATCAAGAGCTGTCTATTTTGCAGGATTGTCAGGCAGGTTTTAAACTTTGCAAGTGAAGATGAACTAAGGGATTAGTAATTAGGAGTGTAACGATGCATCGGACTATCGATGCATTGCGATAGGCACTGGGCACTAGTACTGCATCGATGGTAAAGTTAAACATCGATGACTATCGCCGATAGTGTTTTGAACTATCGATAGTTTCCATAGTTTTCTATATCACAAGTTTTTCAGATAATTCCCGAAGTTGTTTTCTTCTTGTACCCGGTCAAGCGTCAAACTGTATATTGTCCTAATAATAATCCAATAATCTCCCGTGTCAGTGGGGGTCAACGGCTGCTTGTCGCGAGATAAAGGCAATAAAATTACAGCCGAATCGTGATTTGGCGGTAGCCTACAGGTACACGGCGTTAATGCATCCTATTTGTTATGCATTATCCACTTTACACCCAATGCCGTTATACAGTCAGCACGCTGAGAATTCCTTCATTGAACTGGTAAATTTACAGCTTTCTGAAGCACATTTCAACAGTAAACACTTTGATGTAATTCCTTTCGAAATAATTGACACGGACGACCACGCATATTTTGAATACGCTAATCTGTAAGCAAGTGGTAAGAAAAGCGATAATTAATGCGTGTTTACACAGCGGTATTTCTTATCAAAGGGTTCCGCTCGCATTAGCACGTGAAGCAAGGGAAGTCTGCACATGTCACTACCGCTTCAAAAGGTGCAAAAAATTGTTCTGGTTGATGTTTTAGAGGATTCTTATTTTGTCAATAGCAGACATCAAAGGAAATGAAATACGTGTCGTCCTGAAAAGAATGTTTATAATTTGGGCATCCAGACATGTTTATAAAGCCGAGGAATTAATTTTAAATCTTGGACACCATGCATTAAAAAATATGCACATGGAAATACCGCACTAGAAAACAATAACAACTTCAACCTCATTATAACACAGAACTCTGGCCGGTCCAACAAATGGACAGTATAAGTTAACCGAATCGTGTTATAAACGCCGCCCGTATTTGTCACGGACCAGTCTATTCTACTATCACACTGTAAACACAAGCCTCCGGCGCTATCGATAAGTCTACATAATGTTCCGCATGACAAGGTGTGAAATAAGGTCAAGTTATGTCTCTAATTTGCGTTTATCCCTTAATCATAATATATAATCCACAATCAATGTGAAAAGGATTTAATCGCTCCTAAGATGATTAGCTATATCTAAGGGTAGATGTATGCGCAATAAAAACACACTATTCTACTGTCTCGTGAATGGTAATGTTTTGGCGCCAAATAGCAGACGCTTGGCGAGAAAAGTCGAAAGCTTAAATTTGTGTGAACACGTCTGTATGCTGTTGGTGATTGACACGGAGCGTCCGGGGTTAAGTCGGGAGCAGGGCGCAGTTTTCTATCCACCTCTAGTCACAACCGTTTGGCTATCGAGAAAATATTTTTACCGGTTCCAAAGATATCTTTTCATGAAAGAAAATAAAATAATGACATTAAACACATGTGGGGTTGGTGGTGTCTGATGACGTCATTAACTGAACGCTTGCAGAAAAACGGTTGCGGCTGTTTATGGTTGGTGGATGTTATGGTGATTTGGATGGCGGAAAGTTTTGATGTTTGCCTTGAACTTGCTTGTAGGGCGGGTGAGAAAGTTTTGGCTCGTTTTGGATGGATGGGTCCTCGTCTTGTGGCTGGATCATTATATTATAAACTGAGCTGCTTTCTTTATTCTCTTTTATCTCCCTAAGCTGACAATTTTGATCTTTTGAGTATATCGGCTAAAGCTCATGTAAATCATGTGCGTCAAGCTAAATGAGTTTATATTGTATCTTTAATTACTAATTGGATAAGCTATTATGACATGTCTGCAATTAACTCGAGAAAGGACCATTATTGGCCGTGAAAACTACAGTATTTTCTACCGTATTACCGCACTTAAAGTCAGAGAAAAATAAAGTTATTGTGCTAAAAACTTGACAGAAACTTTGGATTATATTTATAAATATTTGTTGGGGAAAATTTGGGATCCAAATTTATTTTATTCTTATTAAGAAACTGATGGTACATCCTCACTGTGATTTGATACATGTACTTGGCAACTTCTATTAAAATGAGTCTCTTGGAGGATTTACACTTGAAGGAAAAAGGATGCTCCTGGGGATCTGTGTCCTCTTGTAGGGGCAGGCAGAAAAGCAAACAGGAGTTTACAACAGTTGTTCCTCTGTGTAAATTATCTTGTTTATTTCTTTTATGCAGATAATACATACAGAAAAACAGTTGAAGGTTTGAATAGTTTTTATTTCCTTCTAAAACAAGAAAATATGTTTTCAGGCAATAGTATCGCAATAGTATTGCAATAGTAGTCAGCAATAGTAATAGTATCGCAATGGTTCTTCCTGCAATGTCAATACTATCGCAATAGTCATTTTCTGACTATCGTTACATCCCTATTAGTAATAGAACAAGAGCTGTCTATTTTGCAGGATTGTCAGGCAGGTTTTAAGCTTTGCAAGTGAAGATGAACTAAGGGATTAGTAATAGAACAAGAGCTGTCTATTTTGCAGGATTGTCAGGCAGGTTTTAAGCTTTGCAAGCGAAGATGAACTAAGGGATTAGTAATAGATCAAGAGCTGTCTATTTTGCAGGCTTGTCAGGCAGGTTTTAAACTTTGCAAGTGAAGATGAACTAAGGGATTAGTAATAGAACAAGAGCTGTCTATTTTGCAGGATTGTCAGGCAGGTTTTAAGCTTTGCAAGTGAAGACGAACTAAGGGATTAGTAATAGAACAAGAGCTGTCTATTTTGCAGGATTGTGGCCACGTAAAATCGATTTAAGCCCCCCAGTGGAAATCTTCCACTGACCGTTCCAAGGCGGCTCTTCTGTGGCGATTTATTTATGTTGTTGTTTGTTACTTACTGTGTGTATCACTTGTGTCTTTTAATTTTGGATGGCCATATGGCCATTTTGTGGGAAAGTAACTGTCCATATGGCCTTCCTTTGTTTAGGTTTCCATTATGGTCTGGTCGCTTAATGTTTGTATTTCTTTCCCTTTGGTGTCTTTTATGGATGGAGTAAGTTAATTGTATCAATTCCTGATCTTTGTTTTACTTCTACTTTGTCAGGCAGATTTTAAGCTTTGCAAGTGAAGATGAACTAAGGGATTAGTAATAGAACAAGAGCTGTCTATTTTGCAGGATTGTCAGGCAGGTTTTAAGCTTTGCAAGTGAAGACGAACTAAGGGATTAGTAATAGAACAAGAGCTGTCTATTTTGCAGGATTGTCAGGCAGGTTTTAAGCTTTGCAAGTGAAGATGAACTAAGGGATTAGTAATAGAACAAGAGCTGTCTATTTTGCAGGATTGTCAGGCAGGTTTTAAACTTTGCAAGTGAAGATGAACTAAGGGATTAGTAATAGATCAAGAGCTGTTTATTTTGCAGGATTGTCAGGCAGGTTTTACTTCCTTGTACTTCCTTGTTCCTTGAGGATGTACTTCCTTGAATGAATTCGGTAATCGATGGTGTAAGCGAGAGTATGTTGAGCATAAAACCCTTAAGGACTGGAAACTTAGCATTTTAAAACTAGTGAATAAACGCATTTCTTTCTATTCTCAAAATACTAACTTATTACCTCCTAAGCCCAAGACGTCTTTACGTCATCTTAAACTAGGTATTCAAGAATTTCATAAGAAGTTTGTTTTGGCCCCTGCAGACAAGGCCGCTAACAACGTCGTCGTTGTGTGACGGCTCCACTATGTTAACACGCTTAAGCAGGAGCTTGGTGGTACTAAGGCCTATGAACTTCAGCCTTTAGCTGAAGAGAGAGCTATAGTAGATAAACATGTTTGTCTTTCAGCCACCAAGTTTGCTGTGTGTGTTAACGAAGGCCAAGACAAGCTTCCTACGCTATACTGGTTACCAAAACTTCATAAAAGACCTTACAAAGCACGGTTTATTGCAAATTCTAGCTCTTGCACTACCACTGAACTTTCTAAATTATTAACTTCCTGTCTTACTGCTATTAAAACGCATGTTATTAAATATTGTGATAAAGTCTTTGAAAGATCAGGAAGAAATCTGTTTTGGTCTATAAAAAATTCGAATGAGGTTTTAAACAATTGAAATCCAGACATTTTCGTGCTTCTAGTCTGTCTACTTACGATTTTTCCACTCTTTACACTACACTTCCTCATAATCTTATAAAAGAAAAGCTTAATGATTTAATTGAATGGGCTTTTCACAGAGAAGATTCTCTCTATCTTGCATGTAATGTCAGAAATGCATTTTTCACTTCTAAAGAGCATAAGAATTATACACTTTGGTCATGTCAGAAAGTGTGTGATGCCCTCACCTTTCTACTTGACAATATCTATATTAGATTCGGTACTAAGTTATTTAGACAAATTGTGGGTATTCCGATGGGTACTAATTGCGCACCTCTTGTGGCTGATCTGTTCTTGTATTGTTATGAAAGAGACTTCATTTTGTCGCTTTCCATTGATAACCAATCTGAAATTATTGAAGCTTTTAGCTCCACTTCTAGATATTTAGATGATTTATTAAATATTGATAATACCTATTTTGATGGTTTGATCAGTCAGATTTACCCCCTAGAACTTCAGTTAAATAAAGCAAATTCTTCTGATACTGAGGCCCCGTTTTTGGATTTACATCTATCTATTGTAGATGGATTTGTTTCGTGCAAAATTTATGATAAACGCGATGACTTTGATTTTGAGATTGTAAATTTTCCTTTTTTGGATGGTGATGTTCCTCGTGCGCCATCCTATGGCGTTTATATTTCGCAATTAATTCGATTTGCTAGAGTGTGTAGTCATGTAACTGACTTCAACACTCGTAATAAATTATTAACGGCTAAACTCCTTAATCAGGGTTATCGGTACCATAAACTACGCAAAGCCTTTTCAAAATTTTATAGACGCCATTCTGATTTAATTTCAAAATTCAATATTGGACTTAAATCTCTTCTGCAACAAGGTCTATCGGAAGCCGAATTTTATGGTGACTTAGTATATAAATTCAGAAAAATATATAACCGCAATGACTTCAGCACCCAATTTCGTAAAATCATTCTTCGATATAAAAAGATTGGGTACAACATGGATATTATACGACAGACTGCATGCATGGTAGTTAACCCAATCACGGTTGGCAACTTTGCTTCCCTCTTTAATTGCACGCCGGTGGGTCAGGCCTCAGATTCTATGACGGCTCCAACGTAAAGGCTTATTGAGAATTTGAGAGATCTAATTCAAGGTAATGTTGGTTGGTGCCTGATGCTCTGTCTCTGGTTGGGCCCATCGGAGTCTAACTGTTGGTTTTCTTTTGCTCCAGCATTTCAGTGGTTTCTTGCTGTCGAGTCCTCACCGTTGTCTCACCTCTGTGGTTCTTTGATTTTTGTGTTCACGGAGATGTTGCACTGATGAGTTAGGAGGCCTTCATGCGGACTGAACAAATTATTTGTCTAAATCGCGACGGAAGTAAGGGCGAGGATTGTGGCCACGTAAAATCGATTTAAGCCCCCCAGTGGAAATCTTCCACTGACCGTTCCAAGGTGGATCTTCTGTGGCGATTTATTTATGTTGTTGTTTGTTACTTAGTGTGTGTATCACTTGTGTCTTTTAATTTTGGATGGCCATATGGCCATTTTGTGGGAAAGTAACTGTCCTTATGGCCTTCTTTTGTTTAGGTTTCCATTATGGTCTGGTCGCTTAATGTTTGTATTTCTTTCCCTTTGGTGTCTTTTATGGGTG
The DNA here is from genome assembly GCA_963580285.1 of Lucinisca nassula. Classification (NCBI taxonomy): domain Eukaryota; kingdom Metazoa; phylum Mollusca; class Bivalvia; order Lucinida; family Lucinidae; genus Lucinisca; species Lucinisca nassula. The sequence goes on along the minus strand of OY757016.1, from coordinate 20,459,321 downwards.
GAGTAAGTTAATTGTATCAATTCCTGATCTTTGTTTTACTTCTACTTTAAACTTTGCAAGTGAAGATGAACTAAGGGATTAGTAACAGATCAAGAGCTGATTATTTTGCAGGATTGTCATTCAGGTTTTAAGCTTTGCAAGTGAAGATCAAGAGCTGATTATTTTGCAGGATTGTCAGGCAGGTTTAAACTTAACAAGTGACAATGAACTAAGGGATTAGTAATAGATCAAGAGCTGTCTATTTTGCAGGATTGTCAGGCAGGTTTAAACTTTGCAAGTGAAGATGAAGCTAACAAGTTTAAGAAGGTGGTTGAGGGCAAACTGCTGGAGAGACATAGGAAGAGGATGGGTATGTCAGTTAATCACTTAAAAAACTAAGCAAAATTATAAGCAGATAGCAAATATTTGTAGGAAATTGGGCTTGAATCTTTATGTGAATCAGCTAGGCAGATGATTCTCATGAAATGTCAAGCATGATCAATACTATATTTAAAAAAAAAAGGCTCTGCATTTTACATTTCCTCTGACGGCTAAAATAATAGCATATTTGCCATATTACGTTTAATATCAAGTTTTAAACAATATGTTTACTAACAACTTTGTAAGTTTTGAACAACTGGTACTAGGTTCCAATTGTGCAAGGCTAACCATGCAGCCCTATATATTTCTGCAAGCCCTGATGGACGGGGGTGGCCATGTCGATTTAATCTTTACATTTTAGGGATACATCTTTAAATGGTCATATGTGTAAAACTGTTTTATTATGAACAGTGTTATAGAAAGGTTTACGTGTGTGTGATTGGGGGACACGCAAGCACATTTGCACATAGTCTTTGGCAGAGATTGATCATCTTTCTACGGTCATTCTCTCCCTTCCGCTGATCCAAGAAGGGCAGTTGTCAGTTTCTGGCGAAAGAATGTGCACTGTACTGGTTAACCGCTTATGTATACGCCTGCCCAGGAAAAGTGTGGATAGGTGAACTGACCCTGCTTGGAAAAAAAGTTGTATGGTGATCAGCATGGCTCCAGATAAGGCGCATTTTTCTTCGGAAAAGTACTGATATTTTTCTAATTTCTGCATGAAAACATATGATGTTGGTCTCATTAGAAGCGCCTCACCGAGGTGCTTCTAATGAGTACCCACTACATAGGTTTTCATGTAGAAAGTAGAAAAATAATTTATGGACGCCCATCTCATCTAGGACAAAACGCGGTGTCTGATCAGGGCCTGCACTATTTGCTAACAGAATTTTCCGTCAAAAATAGAATAAAAACGAAAATCTAGGGCTCTGTAAAGTCACATGTTTTTACCTGTTACATGAATTTAAGTTCAGTAGGTCAAAGGTTACAACATCTTGTTCTTTCAGAGAAGAAACAAAAGCCAGCTGGTTCCACCAGTCCTAATGTGGCTCCTACAGCAGGACAGGGAACCATTAAAGTGGGTAAGTTGGGGAAATGTTTTTCATTGTAATTGCAGTTTAGAACAGAATAGCTTGAGCCATGTCTTAAGGGGAATGGGAACACCTGGCACATTTTGCTGCTATTTTTCAAAGGGAGACAACTTTCGGGACTTCCTGTTCGCTTTTCTTTAAGCCCTATCCCACTGAAAAAGAATTCTACTCTAAAAGGAAAGAATTTGCATCGCAGGAGCAAATTCTTGCCTGTAATAGTTGACCCCTATTGGCATGGGATGCAAAAACACTTTTGAAGGAGTTACCTCCCCTGAAGGTAGCAGATCAGCCTGTGCATCAGAACAGTCTAATCAGCACCTCAGCATGCACTGCTTGGCGGGTTGGCTTGTAGAATTAGTACAGTATGTCTATGTAAATCTGGATAAGGCGAATTCTTCACCCGAAAAGTACTGCTATTTTTCTTATTTCTGAATGAAAACATACGTTGTGGGTACTCTTTAGAATCGCCTCAATACCATATTAGATTTTTTCTTGCACAACTCCAGAAAATTTTCATTTTACTTTATTTGATGTTTTATTTTTCGTGCACTATACTTATGTAGTTTTGTATGGGTAAGAACACCAGGGTGGAACAGAATTTTTATCACAGGCTAAAATCACGGATTTCCTTACCTGGTGTGCAAGAAAGGTGCATACGTTATTATTTCATTTATTCTTGCTCAAAAACATGAGATTGTGGATACTCATTAGAACCATTGCAATCCATGTGTGAATTTCCAACCGGATGGATGACCGTGCTGAGTGGAACCTCGGCCATGCAAACGTTCTGCTCAGCAGGTCATTCTGAGGGTTGGAAATGCCCATCTACAACAGAACACCATATTAGATTCTTTTTCTTGCACAACACCAGAAAATTTTCATTTGACTTTACACTGTATTTAATGTTTTATTTTTCGCTCACTATACTTATGCAGTTTGTCTGGGTAAGATCACCAGGGTTGAACAGAATTTCTATCATAGGCTAAAACCACGAATTTCCTTACCTGGTGTGCAAGAAAGGTGCATACATTATTTCATTCATTCTTGATCAGATTGTGGATACTCATTATAACCAGTGAATCACATTGTTTGAATCACCTGTTTCGAGAAGAAATAGGGAGAAAAATATCCCAGATTTTTGTCAGAACAAAGCAGGCGTAAACCGAACCCTTACATTGCAAATCATGACATTGCAGACCTCATTTTCAAATAGTTTGGGTCTTATTTTTCAGAGAAAATAAGGCTTGACATTACATGTGAATATCGTCTTCCAGCAGACGATTCATATGAAATGTTAAACTTATTTTCTGAAGAAATTAATAATAATAAAAAGTCCCCTGGACAGGCCTCTGTATTAACCCATTTTGTTCCGGAAACCTCCAAACGAGTTTCCTGGCAAACAGTGTAGGCCCAGATCAGACGCCGCAGAATGCTGCGTGGCGTCTGATCAGGGCCTACTCTATTAAAAAAGTTCAGCTATTTACCGAATAAATTTTAAAGATAACACAACCATTCAACCCTAAATTTCGAAATGGACTCTTGCCATTTATAAGGAGGAAGATTCCATTATTGTACAAAAAGGGTTAAACGGTTAGGTCTCACTGCTGTGGCTTCAAGCGTCGCTTGGATCACATGTGAGACACAGCGTTCTGCAAAAGAAGGTCAAGTGAATTTTCTCTGAAGGTGGTTAAGAAGCTTGAAAGAAAGCTCGATAGCCCCAGGGTGTGTTAACCTAATGCTATTACCTCTTTATCCAGGATCAGGTCCAGCCCCCGCGACCCATACCGTGACCATCGACAAGCCTGCACAAAACACTGTGAAGGAGAAGAAAGACAAAGGAAAGAAAGACAAGAAGAAAAAATTGACCAAGGAGGACATTGGAACACCAACCAACTTCAAACATGTCAGCCATGTTGGCTGGGACCCAAATATTGGATTGGATGTAGGTTCTATTTTTGTTGTGCCGGCATTAAGTGTGGTGCGATATTAGGAGTCACAGTTTTCCATTTGTTCGTTTGTTACTCCATTAATATTTACTTCATCCCTAGCTGCAACCCAAATGTTCAACTCCATACATGGGAAACACGGCATTTGGCAGAATTCTTAAAGGTCATTTATCACGATATTGAAATCATTAAGAATTTAAAGCCTATTGCTTCAGGTGAGTGAAATCTGAAAACCAGATCAAATTATCTTTATTATTTTCTGAGATATTGCAATTTGCAGTCTGAAATATTTCAAATGGAGAAAACAACTTCAAACTGCCTCCTTAATAGTCATGAAGTATCCTATGATGTCATAGTTGACTTTAAATTCTTTGAACTTTTTAACAATCAATATATCTGGTGTTTTATAATCATCAGAAAGTACTTAGCCACCTGATAATATTAATGAAATTAATCTCAGTCAAAACTCAAAAACAATTAGGGGATAACTGTATTCAAAATTGTCATTTGGGGAGGTAAATCTGTGGTTTTAAGGTCGTAAATTTCGTTTTACGGCGACGCGATGTGTCAGCGGAGCCGTAAAGAGCAATTTGCAACAGTAACACCGACGGTTTTATCTCCCCAAATGACAATTTTGCAATACAGTTATCCCCATTCTAATGCCCTTATTCGGTTGTTTTGATAAAAACTGTACTTTTTTGCACAAAACAGCAAACGCTGTGAGCTGCATAAAACCAAATCCCAGCCAATGAAAAGCGACGTTACGTGATGACATCTGGTTTCCGACAGTATATTGCAGAATATACTATCGCAAATTTTTGACGTTATCCAATCAGGCGTTGCGTTACATACGCAAGTGCATTAGAATTTCTTATAATTTCAAACCTAAGGTCTATAAATTAAAATTTAAATAATATATTTAAATAATTTAAGTTTCAGATTTCATGTTTGTATGTTGATCAAATAACATACAGTGGTAGGTTATGTGTTGAGAAGACATTCAAAAAGCAAAAATTGAAAGATTAATAACTGAACAGTTTGTTTTAAACAGTTCTAAATTTAATTTAAAACTTAAAATCAACGTTTTAATTCAGAAACAAAATTTAAAATTTATATCAAAAGTTATTAATTGGATTCACAGCCATCAGTGGACATGAGAAAAATGTATAATAAAATAATAGAAATTGAACATGTCAGTTTTAAAGTTAATTCAAGAAGTTGAAATCCTTTTCGATGTCATAAAATATTGCATTGTGGATCTTAATCAACCAAAATTCAAGGGCAGTTATCTTAACCCTTATCTTGCTGAATATTCATTTAAGCCACACCCATTTCTGTCTATCAACCAATCAAATTACTTGATGTAATTTATTGCTGCAAATTCATAAACAGAATACCAGTGTAGATCTTGATCAGATGGCTTCTGATTCAGAAGCCATCTGATCTGGATCTACACTGTTTGCAAAGATATGGGTTGTCGTGAACAGCATGATAAGGGCTTAGTTGAAAATAGATATGTGTTAGATATACATGAGCATAACTTTGAAACAAATGGGAATTTTTCATGTAATTTTATTAAAATGATCCTCTTTATGTATTCTTTCATTATGCTTAGTATTAGAAATAGTAAATTTTGATGATAAATGACTTAAATGTTATCAAAATGGATAGACCTTTGAGGGAGGCAACTTTTACAAAAGGGCCCCTGCCTATTAGGGCTTGTAGAAATAGATCAGGCTACATTGTGCTTCCACGCAGAGCTGAAACTGACAATACATTAGTACTGGTAAACCACTTGGAAAGTGTATGCCTGCCCGGGCAAAGCAGTGTGAATCGGGACAGTGTGTGTGTGTGTGAATTCGGGTTTAACGTCGCTTTCAACAATTTTTCAGTCATATCATCACGGTGTCTGGTTGTGACAGGGAGCTCAATGCTCACTTTTATAGTGCTGCCTCACAGAAGTATCATGTCCCAGACACATTACATGATACCACACCCAGTCACATTATCCTGACACTGGGTCGACCAGTCCTAGCTCTACCCCGTAAATCTGAGTGCCAAGCGAGGAGCAGCTAGTACCATTTTTAACGACTTTGGTATGTCGCGGCTCGGGATCGAACCCGTGACCTCCCGTTCCCCGGAGCGGACACTCTACCACAACTGAGCTATCGGGGCCGGTGAATGGGGACAGTGCCTACATATATCCCGGTTGCCTACTCTATCGCGGCACTAACGGTTTATGGCAAGTAATTAAATAAACACATCAACTTTCCATATGTTTGTCTATTTGTTTGTTACATTTAATCCTTCTTCAATATTGAAACGGGGATGGAAAGATGTTTATACGTCAGCCAACTTCAAATTTTCCGCTGGTTGGCAGCCATGTTGTTTAGAGTTACGTCAGAGTGACTTCCTATTCTATCGCGGCATTCACTTAAATTAAAAGTGTCAAAGTCTTGGGTGCAGGATGTATGTATAAGTTATATCTGTTATTGACCCTGGTTCATTTGGAAACATTAAGCACTTGAATTAAATCATAAACAGTTTAAGAGCCTTTCAATAATTAAAGAATGTAAACTAAACATTAAATAACGTATTTGCAATAATTGGTGTTCTTGGAGTTTGTTCTATTGGTCGCAGGAAAGGCAGTGAGGGCACCTGAACTCACTGCCTTCACTCACAGACATGATTGCACAGCAGAACTGAAGGTGTGTCCAATGGCCACATATATCACACTCAGCCCAGTTTACGATTTTAACTGTTTTAAATTCCCTTAATTTAGCTGGCTCCCATAATCCACATACACAGCAGTTTGAATCCTCATTTGCATCGAGACTATCATTATCCGTATCTTCATTATTTTCAATATTGATTGCTTCTCCCTGTCTATTTAATCCAGACGTGCTTGGAACAGGTGTATCAGTCATTGACGTCTTCTTTGGAGTTGCTACAGCTATTTTCTTACTTATTTCTTTGGGTGTTGTCAACTTGGAATTTCCAAACTTTGGTACTTTTGACTTGGTTGGCTTGTTTAACACTTGTGATTTATGTTTGTCAGTCAGAGTTAATTTTGTTTTCTTTGCCTCTTGAAGTTGAAGGGTGTCGATGTTTGATTTCTTCAGTAAATTCCCTGCAAGAAACGGAGGAATAAACTTTCTTTTTGGCTTTGGTTTAATGGCTGAAGTTATTGTTCTTTGCCTGAAAAATACATCTGATCTAACATTGCATGGAGTATTCAATGTTGCTGATGGTATCGCATCTTCTCTCTGTAAATTGTTTGAGTTGTTTTCATTAGTTCTATCATGTCCTTGGAGTTCCTGGCTTTCGTTTGATGTACACTCTTTTTCACTTGTATCATATATTGATGCAGGTGCAACCTGGGACTCCGTTATTACATTGTTATTGAATGGGAATATACCAGTCTTTCTGAAAGCTGAAGCTAAATTTTCTGCTGATAATGATTTTATGTAAGGCTTAGCAGTCAGCGCAGCAACCTGATATTTTGTAATGGCCATTCCAGGGTGATTTTTCATGTAGTTCTGACACTCTTTGTTGTACATAGCCTTGAAAGGACCAAATATGGCAACATCCAGAGGCTGGGTGAGATGACTGGTGTGTGGGGGCAGTACAAACAGAATGGCATTTTTCCTTTTAGCCCAGTCCGTTAATGTAAGTGAGATATGGGAACGATGCCCATCGTATAATACCAATGTTGGCTCTGCTGGAGTTCCAGTTGACACATTTGAATATTTTGTGAAATGTTGTGTTAAGTAGTTATGGAACACAGACGAACATGACCAACCACTTTTTGACATTTCCCCACTGGCCCCGACTGCTGCACCTTCTAGAAAGTTTTCATTCCATCTTTGCCCAGGAAACACGTAATACGGCGGTATGCTATTACCCAGTGCATTACCACCCGCAATGACCGTAACTGTTGAACCCCTTGGAGAAGTCACAGCTTGTGGGTTTGTATCCGTGCTACATACTATTTTCGGTGGGGCATGCTCTGTAGAAATTCCACTCTCGTCAATATTCCAAATTCTTTCCGGCTTGTCTTTCAAATTGTTCGTAGTAAGAATAGTTCCAAGTTCTTTATAATAATTAGTAAGCACTTCTCTTGATGATGATTTAGCTCTGGAAATAGCTAGCTTCTGTGGTTTTACAACTTTTAGCTCCGGCCACCTTTTCATGAAACCCTAAAACCAACAGTTACTCAGATACTCTGTTTCCTGCACTTTTCTAGCTAATGGTTCTTTCCCAAGTGATGCAACATAGTCCTTGGCCATATATTGAATGCTGGACTTGTTGTAACCATAACCGATGTTTGTCATGTAAGTGATATGGGCTACCAGCTTCTGTTCTTCTTCTGACGAAAGAAGTGTCCCGTGACCAAGCTTGGCGTCAACATCAATGTTCCCACGAGTTCTGTCCCTCAGTGTCGATTCAGGAACACTGTACTGCCTGGCGGCTGTATACACAGACATCCCATTTATAGTGGCCTCAAACGCTCTTGCCAGATTACTTCTATCATACTGAAGCCGTCTCTTCTTAGGCTGTGCATCCTGAAGTAGAAGAATGAACAGAAGCGTAAGAGGCCTTCATTTTCCTTTAAATGGAAAACAATGCTATATAAATATATATATGAAGATATATATGAAGATATATATATATATATCTTCATATATATGTATAGAAAAATGTATAAAGATAAGACAAATATTCACTACATATACTATTAATCAATTATAATGATGAAATATTATGCTGTACAACAATATTGTGCTTTTTCTTTGCGATAGCGCAAAGTAACGTTTTCCATTAATATGAACTTCTCTATACAACTGATCAATAAATCGTTAATTGACCACGTGACTTTTAGCTTCCGGAATCCATTCCATATAAGGTAATAACGTGACTTTTTGTGCACGCGCCATCTGTCATCTTCAGACGACAACTGTCATCGCCGATAAAAATATAAACTTTCAATTTTAAACAAACTGGAGCGGGAATTGTGTGGGAGGGGGTATAGGATAGACAGAGAAAAGCGAGTTTTACTTGATTTTATAAATAAATTAAGTTTACTCACCAATAATCTTGACATTTTGTCCAGTTTCGCTCGAGATGAGGAGTTTGACGTTTGCCTCGGAAGGTAGTTAACGTAAACAAATGGCAGGGGGCGCTGCTCGCGAGAACGAGACAATAACGTGAATACCGCGATAGAGTAGGATCCGCGATAGAGTAGGAAGGGAGTATAAACCCTATTGGTTTGTTTGGTCAATTGGGCTTGAGATGTCATTTCATCATTTCATCTCAATGTCTGGTAAAAGTCCCACAAAATTGGAAGCAAACCTCTGAATGACCTAAATAGTATTGACAGGAATGTAAAAAACCTCCATTCAAACAAAACAAAACTGTTACAAAATATATCTTATAAATCTGACAGTAGGGGTCTGCCCATAAAGGAAAGGATTTTCTACATAGGAGCAAATTCTTTCCTGTAAGAGCAGAGGTTCTTTATGGAAGATATCAGTTTATAGGTATTTGAATAAGGAAATCCAAGAAGTTGTGGCCCTTTTATGAAAATTATGGAAATCTGATCCCCAATCAAAGCACTGAGAGTTCTGTTGTGTCACTTGTCTCTGAGTTTAGTCTGGGAAAACAGTCCAGCATTGAGATTTTAACCCTTATCCTGCTGTTCACGACAACCCCTATCTTTGCAAACAGTGTAGATCCAGATCAGATGGCTTCTGAAGAAGCCATCTGATCAGGATCTACACTGTTTGGCATTCAGTTTATGAATTTGTAGCAATAAATGACATCAAGTAATTTGATTGGTTGATAGACAGAAATTGGTGTGGCTTAAATGAATATTCAGCAAGATAAGGGTTAACTTTTCAGTGGAAGCCAGTTTTTAAAAAAGTAGACTCTGATCAAAACACTGCATTTTCTGGCTTCTGACCCTTAAATTCCTGTACTTTAAGCAAACAGTGTAGACCTTGATCAGATGCTGCACTCTGTACCCCAGCGTCTGATCTGGGCAAACTGTTTTCCAAGCCCAATCTGAGTGTGAAGCACTGATACAAGAAGGGCAGTTGTCAGTTTCTGGCAAAAGAATGGGAACTGTATTGGTTAACCGCTTGTGTATAATCTTGCCCAGGAAAGCTGACTGATTCACTATGATCTAAGTAGTGTTGACATGGCTATTAGCCCATTTTGTACCGAAAACCCCAAAACGGGTAGTTGGCGAACAGTGCAGGCCCAGATCAGACGCCACAAAACGGGGCGTCTGATCAGGGCCTACACTGTTTGCAAAAAATTAAGCCATTTTGAAGAAAACATTGCCTGGCATCCCTAAATTTTGAAATGGACTCCTGGTGTATATAAAGAGGAAGATTCCATTTGGTACAAAAAGGGTTAAACTCAAACCATTAACAACCCACTTTATCTGTTTCTATGCTTGTCTTCTTTTCTTTTCAGATGAAGAAACTGGATCCCGAGATGAAGGCTCTGTTTGAACAGATTGGTATAGATGATCAGTCAAATGTCGATGAAGAAACTATTGATTTTATCTACGACTTCGTGGATAAACATGGCGGTGTTGAGGCACTGAGAAAAGACTTAGCTTCAACAGGTATGCAACTGCTTCAGTAGAAGCCTTTCTGGGCCCAGTTGTTCAAAGCCTTGTTAGCTTAACGAGCTCGTTAGTGGTCAAATTGTTAACTGTTCTAGCAAGTACAATATGGAAAAATGTGGAATTTTTGCTGAAAAAATGTGAGCAGCTTTTGCATCCTCAAAAGCTGCTCACATTTTTTCAGCAAAAGAAAAAAATTACATATTTGCCATATTTAATGATCAATGTTTTAACGATACATTAACTAACGATGTCATTAGTTTTGAAGAACTGGCCCCTGGTGTAGTGTTTAGGTTGCTCGGCTCCTGAGCCAAGGTCGCGCTTTGATTTCAGGCTTATGCATACTTACAGATGAGTTTTTAAGACCAAATCATGAGCAGATGATTGCATTTATAAGATTATATGAATCTTATATGGTTGTGAGGGATGGATGGAAAAATCCGTCCAGAGGGTCACTATCCGGCATCACGAGGCTTGCCGAGTGATACCGGACAGTGATCTAGAGGGACGGATTTTTCTATCCACCACTCACACCCATATAGGATTCTTTTTCTTGCATACCTTCAATTTCTTAGCACAGATTTTTAATGCTGCAGTCACTTCGGTTACCGATGTCTGCCATATTGTGATGACACTTCAGGAATGTTTAGTGACGTTATGTTTCTTGCTGTGACATCAACCTTAACGACGGTGCATATGACGGTGCATATTCAACCAGTGCATTTATCAAACACTCAAGAATATTCGATTTAGGGTAAGAACACCAGGGTTAGAACAGAATTTCTATCCAAAGCTAAAACTATGCATTTCCTTCCTTATCTGGTATGCAAGAAAATTTTTGTCCTGCCTACTTTGAGCATGGTGGGATATAGGAATCTGTTCATCCATGAGTCAAATGCGTCAAGATTTATGTCAACCCTACCATCAATCTAATCAGCAGAATTTAAGTTTTTTTTAGAGGAAATAATGTTTGGTTTACATGTGAATCGTAAGCTGAGCAATTTAATCCTTATCCTGCTGAATAATGTAATTAGCCACACCCATTTCTGACTATCAGCCAATCAGATTACATAATGTTTTCATTCAGATTCCCAACCTGAATGACAAACAATATAGATCCTGACCAGCCATCTGATCTGGATCTACACTGTTTGCAAAGTTTGGGATTGTCATGAACAGCAGGATGAGAGTAAAAGAAAAATACATTTTCATATGCTCCACTAGCTCCATGGTGCTTAAGGGTTGACATGCAATATCAGATATAGTTCAAGTGAGAATTTCATGCAGGCTTCATTTTTATACCCCCAGCATACGAAGTATGGTATGTTCGTATGCTATGGGGGTATATAGTTTTCGTCCTGCCGTCCATCCGTCTGTCCATGCATCCGTCTTTCCTTCTGTTAACATTTTGGTTAAAGTTTTACGTCACAGTTTCTAAAAGATTGTATCTTCAGAACCCTTCGATATATTTAGTTGATACTTACACTGAAGTTACATACTGGTCTAAAGATTTCATTGATGCATGTCCCAACTCCCACAGTGACCTGGAGGTCAAGGTCACACACTTAGAAATTTTACATTTGGTTAAAGTTTTATGTAAAGTTTCTAAGAGATTGTATCTTCTGAACCCTTTAATAGATTTAGTTGATACTTACACTGAAGTTACATACTGGTCTAAAAATTTCATTGATGCATGGCCCCCCCCCCCCCCCCCCCACACACACACACACAGTGACCTTTAGGTCAAGGTCACAGACTTAGAAATTTTACATTTGGTTAAAGTTTTATGATAAAGTTTATTATCCCTGTATGTTCTAAACTCAAAGACAAATTCAATTGATACTTGCATACCAGTTCAAAGATTGCATTGATGTGACCCCACCCTGCTGCTTCAGTAACATTGATGCCACCTCCCCTTCAGTAACTTTGATGCCCTCACTCCCTTGGTCCATATAGAAATTTTATGTTTGGTTTAGCTTTTACAAGCACATTTATAGATTCTTATAGCTTCTTGACTTTTTCATTCATATTACATTCAATTAAGCTCGAAAGATATATCAGAGCGTTACCCACTGGTCGCTTTCTCTAGTCTTTACTGAAGTGTTTCATAGCTCCAGATGAGGCCCTTTTTTCATCTGAAAACTTCTGATATTTTTTGAATTTCTGCACAAAAACATAGGTTTTGGGTAATCAATAGAAGGAGAGATGTTTTAACCCATTTAGTACCAGAAACCCCTAAAGGGGTACTTGGCAAACAGTGCAGGTCCAGATCAGATGCCGGAGAACGCGGCATCTGATCTGGGCCTACACTGTTTGCAAAATGTTCAGCCAGTTTCCAAAAAGATTTTGAAGAAAACACGACCTGACACTCCTAAAATTTGAAATGGACTCCTGCTATATATATATAAGGAAGAAGATTCCATTTGGTACAAAAAGGGTTAATGAATACCCACAACATGTTCTCATTCAGAAATTAGAAAACTAATACAGTTGACTCTCGTTATCTCGACCCGGCTTATCTCGACCCTATCGCTTATGTCGAACCGATTTCTAAGTCCCGTACATTTCCCCTATATATTTATTGTATTTCAACTTCGCATGTGTCGAACTACTTTTAAGTCGACACTTCGGCTATCTCGCCCATCATTTTCAGTCCCTGAATGTATTTTTCACTGTTTTTACTACTGCGTATCTCGAACCTAACGAAAAAAAACAAAAAAACAAAAAAACAACAACATGCGTCCGGTCCTTCAATTTTGTAATAGGCCTTTAGAAAACAATTCATCAATACTCACAATGTTGTTAATTATCCCATGTGTCCAGGTGCGTTTGCAATTAAAATTAACACACACAATACCTTTTCGGCTACTAAGAAAATCTTGTGCGTGTAATAAAGACTGACACACGGTGCTCAACCTTTAATCTTACACCGTCTCGTGTCAATGATTTGCAAGATTTCCGTGATTAAAGGCGGCGTTGTCTTTCTTGCAGAAATGTCAAAGAAAGTGACAAAAGTTGTGATAACCTCGGCGTGTTAAAAATGCAGTTGATCGGAACAATTCACGTGTATAGTTGTTAACCCGTCTGTTTCTTAACCGATGCAAATCCATGTACAAACAGTGTAGATCCAAAATGGATGGCTCATAACGAGCTTTCGCGGCAGGACCTAAACTGTTTGCCATAGTGACGGTTAATCAGTTAGAGGGGAGATGAGTCAAACTACTGTATGCCTTATATAGCATGTACAGCTCTCCGAAGTAATATAAGCGTTGCATTCACAAGCGGGAACCAGTCTGTTTAGTATCTAACTTTATTTTGCGTATTTGGAAACCCAGATTTGTAGGCATTTAAAAGACAACAAAATACATTAGAAATCTATCAGTTTTATTTATTTATTAATTTGTTCATAAACGCTGTACTCTGACAAGCTCCAGTACTTTCATAAACAAGTTTTAAAAACTCAGTAAACCGTTCATGTAAGAATTACCAAGAATTCCAAGCATATCACGGCAAACAATGTGTTCGGACATACATGTGACGTCACACTTTGGTTATCTCGTACTACGGATAACTAGAACTTTTTTATCCGGTCCCGATAGGTTGGAGATAACGAGAGTCGACTGTATGTGCATATCCTCTGTTACCTTCGGCTATGGTGTTTGAAGTTTATATTCATAGTTCTGAATATTTAAGGGGAATGATAACACTGGGCATATTTTTGACCATTTTTTTTACCAGGGGTTCAACTTCTTGGCCCTTGTTAGATCGGCTGTTTTCGAAGAAAACGACCAGGTAGTGTCATAGCTCTAGCGTCGTTTGCTTCGTCATGCAAAAACTTGGACATTTGTAATATCTTTGTCATTACTGAACATATTTACTTGAAACTCGGACTAGTTGTTCATTATGAAAAGGGGATGCATCTGAGCATTGGCACCCACATGCGGTGCTCTTGTTTTTGTCTTCTCATAAACTGAGTCCCCTACTTGTAAACATAGGGCCCCCGCCCATCAGGGCTTGAAGAAATAGATTGGGCTGCATGATGCTTCCACACAGAGCTGAGACCAACCCCACAGGAGTACTGGTAAATAGCTTAGAGGTTCTAAGCCTGCCCAGGAAATGTGTGGCGTGTCAAACCGTCCATGCATATAAATCCTATTGGTTTCATTGGGCGGCAGGGCTTGAGATGTCATTTCATCTCAGTTGGGTAAAAGTCCCACATAATTGGAAACAATGTCTCCAAAATGACCTATACAGTGTTGACGGGGATGTTGAGCCTCAAATCAAAGAAACAAACTTGTAAACATAAGAAAAAATTCTGACTGTTAATACTACCATGCTGAACCTAGATACAGTAGAACTTCGATGGCTCGAACACCGATGGCTCGTTTACCATGGGTGTGTCGAACCCATTCTTGAGACCCTAGCAAAATCCTCTACAAAAGAAATAGTGGGTGATAATTAAGGATATTTTAGTCTTTTATCTTGCAAATGTATGCTGTGTGTACTCATTAGAATTGCCTCGATGAGGCGATTCTAATGAGTACACACAGCATACATTTTCATTATAGAACACCAAAAAGATGTCTAAAAGTATCTCGTTATGCCTCCTGATAGTAAACTCAGTGGCTCGAACTACCCCTTTCTCGAACAGATTTTCGAGGTCCAAAAGGTGTTTGAGCCATTGAAGTTCGACTCTATATCTTTTAAAAACAGACAAAAAAACAGTATAGATCCAGATCAGCTGGCTTCTTAGAAGCCAGCTGATCAGGATTTATACTGTTTTCCATAAGAAGCCAGCTGATCTAGATCTATACTGTTTTTCATTCCTCTTTACAACCCGAAGTTAAAAGTCATGCAACACAAATGGCTAAAAATTAGGGAGGAGTGTACTCAGTGTAGCATATTGAATTCCTGTTGATAAGGGAGACAAAAATATTTTTGAAAGAGTTGTCTCCCCTGAAGGCATATACATTCCCTTTAAGGGGGAATGGATACACCTGACAGATTTTCCCGCCATTTTTCAAAGGGAGACAACTTTTGGGTCTACCTGTTGGCTTTTCTATAAACTCTGCCCCACTGATAAGGGGACTACTCTTAAAGAAAAGAATTTGCTCCTGAGGAGCAAATTCTTTCATTTAAGAGTTGTTCCCCTGAAGGTGTATCCATTCCCATTAACATCTGTTCATTTTTCAGGCCCTCCACCACCACCACCACCTAGCAACAGAGCTCCAGTTCAGACCAACCAAGGCAGAGCTCCTCCTCCACCCCCTTCTAGACAAGGTGCACCTCCACCTCCTCCTACAAGAGCAGGTGGTGCCCCACCCCCTGCACCACCAACCCGTGGCATGACTGCTCCACCACCGCCTCCACCCAACAGAGCTGCAGCCCATCCACCCCCAGTTCGACAACCTGCTGTGGCACCCCCACCACCTCCAACCATGGGCAGGGCTGGTGGCGGTCCACCTCCCCCTCCCCCTGTTGGTAACATCCCTGCACCACCTCCTCCTCCTCCTGCTGCTCCAGCACCACCTCCCCCTCCTCCATCTGGTGGAGCAGGTGGCCCACCCCCTCCCCCTTCAAATCCTGGGCGAGCTGGTCTACTGGACCAGATCCATAAAGGTACAGCTCTCAAACATGTTGATCACTCTGAGTCCTCCAGCAGTGATGGGAGAGGGGGCCTGCTAGAGCAGATCAGAAGTGGTACAACCCTAAAGCATGTGGATAACCGGGATTCAGACCCTCCAGCCTCTGCAGCAGCTGGGGGCATCGTTGGAGCCTTGGCACAAGCCTTAGCACAGAGGAAAACAGCTCTTCAGGGTTCAGGTAAGCATCATATGGGCCCCGTCAAGCGATTTTGGTACTTATTGCCTATGCGAGCAGCGAAGGTTCAGGCGAGCCTGCGCATTCGCGCAGTCTCGCCAGAACCTTCGCTGCTCGCTCATACAAGCAGTGAATTAAGAGGAACCTTCAGACAGAAAGCCATATCCCTGGTCCCTCTGAATGGCTGGGCATACGCAGTTAAAATTTGTCATGACGGAATGCTCGAAGACACAAATTCGCTTGGCGGGGCTCATATAATATCAAAGCACTGACAGCACTGGTGGGTCAATTGTCTCTGAGTGTATGCTGGAAAATGTTCCTGAACAATGAGATAGACATTTACACTTCGTTTTACTCGTACATTCCTATACTGTAAGCAAAAGGTGTAAACCCTGATTAGACGCCATGTTCTGCCGCATCTGACTCAAAATTTCCTGTACTGTAAGCAACAGAGTACACCCTGATCAGACGCCATGTTCTGTGGTGTTCTGTGATCTTGGTCTACACTGTTTACCAAACTGAATGCATGGTTCCTGTCCAAATTCTATAGATAACACTTTGACCTCTTATCGATAAAAGCGTGGCTATTTTCTATAAATAACATTACCAATCAGTGATAGTCAAGTGGACTTTAGCACTGAAGCTCAGTAGGATGCACGTCTGACTGGTGATCAGAAGAACGCAGGTTCGATACCTGCCGGGGTCGGCAACATTCTTTCGTGATCATGAAACCAGGAAAAGTGTGGATAGGTAAACTGATGGCTCAAAAATTACCTAAAATACTGTTGACTGGGTTGTTAAACTCCAAAACAAACAAATTAACATGTCTTCTGACCAGGAGTGTTGGTGGGCCATCTCTGTTACGTGTTACAGTAAGCATTAGTATTTGTTCATTTGTGATCATTGCAATTTCATAGAAAGAAAGGATAATTTTATTATTTCTCCATAAAAACATAACATTGTCTTAATCAGATGCCGCAGTATGTGGCATCGGATCAGAGTGGAGACGCTAGGCTTATATGTTAAACTGATTTTATTTTATTTAAATTTGCAGATGATGAATTAGATACAGATTCTAGTATGGAGGATGATGATGATGATGAATGGGAAGATTAAATTCTATATTTGTAACAAGAGAGACAGCAACTACTATTCATAGCTTATTTTCTCACCCTTTTACCACTCAGTCGCTAAGATTGACTGATAGTCAAAAAAAGACAACAGGAAAAATATTTTCAATATCATCCTCACCCTAAAGTCAATTTTTTATCGTTTTTGCCACATTTTTCGGCAATAACTTCTTTATTCTAGATTTTTTATCAACACATTCAGGGAGAAAGTTGTAGAGGAGAAGCCCCGCCAACTTCTTGTGAAGGAGTCAGCCTCCAGAATTGTATACTTTTTACTCTGATTGGATAGACTTTTTACATGTTTTGAATTTTTCAATAAAAACTAAGTCCAATTCTGTCGTATATGGATAAATTTCGTGCAGCCAACAAATGGACTAATGGAAGGGACGTTGAACAAAGCATTAAAGTGTAGACAGTCAAAATCATGACATGCGTTGTTTTAGTGAGCAGACCTTTAGTTCAGACAATACAGATCAACGCCTTAGATCTATTATTGTTAAAATGTTAAGAACACTACTCCATTCAGTGCAACTTTCTGTCTTAATCTCGAATGTACATGTTGTGAGCATGGGTGGTGTTTCAATGACCCACATAATTATCCTTCAGTCAAGATCGAAACAGACGAAAAATCGACAAGCCACACCATCAAGGGGGGCTTGTGGAAACGGAAAATTTCGCACAAACTTCAAATTGTTGAAATTTCCATCTAATTACAGCCCTGCTCAGATAATTTAGGGGCATGAAACCTTATTGAGAAGTCGGCGGAGCTTCTCCTTTACAACTTGCTCCCCGCATGTGTTGATCTAAAACAAAGAAGTTATCATTGAAAAACGCGGAAAAAAGATAAAAACTTGACTTTAATGCTGTATCATACAAGGCAGTTGTCAGTTACTGGTTCATTGCAAAGAAGGTTTAACCATTACACCAACCCTTGCAAAGAGTGTAGATCCAGATCAGATGGCTTCTGAAACCATCTAATCTGGATCTATACTGTTTGTTATTCAGTTTGTGAATTTAATAAACACATCAATATAAAGTAATTTGATTATGGGTGTGGCTTATTCAATTTATTCAGCAGGATAAGGGTTAAGCCTGCTCAGGATGAGTGGTGATAGCATATCTCGCTGGCTCAGTGTGACCTTTGTAGTGTTGACTGGATCATTAAACATCAAAACAAGACTGGGCTCCGTAACCTTGTGGCTAAAAGTGCTGATGATCTTTGAGCCTTGCTCACATGTGAGATGCCAAGTTCTGCAACTGAAGGTTGGTTTTTTTTTCTCAGCTCAAAATAAGTGAAATAAACTTTAAAGGGTCGTAAAACCAAAACCAAAACAAACAAAAAAATTAACAAAACATTAAAACAAAACAAACAAATGCCTTTCTTGAATAAGCAGAAGGGGAAGACTAGCCATAAAATTATTCATGATCAGTCTGTACGTAAGTAATATGTAGGATTCGGGCATAAATTCGGGACCCCGAGGAGTTGTGGTCATGCTGCCAGTTGTGATGTGTAGTCTTGTTCCACAAGCTAGGAAGAAGTGGCTGAGGTATCACTGAATCAACACAGCTAAATGTGACATTGGACTGGTGTACACCGGACACTCAGGGCTCAGTTGCTCAAAGCATTGTTAGCTTAACGAGCTTGTTAGTGATCAGGGTCCAGTTGTTTAAAGCATCGTTAGCTTAATGAGCTCATTAGTGTCAAATTGTTAACTGTTCTAGTAAGTACAATATCTGAGACAGGTATTTCTGCTGAAAAAGTGTGAGTAAAGGCTGCTCACATTATTAGTATATTTGCAATTTTTAATGATCAATGTTTTAGCGATACATTAAAGACATCATTAGTTTTGAAGAACTAACAACATCGTTATTTTTGATCAACTGGGGTCAGAGAATGTTAACTGTTTTGGCAACTTATTGTTCTTGCTAGTCAATACATATATCTAATACTCATGTATTTTTACTGAAAAAATGTGAGGAGCTTTTGCAAATGCAAAAGCTACTCACATTTTTCCAGCAAAAATGTTAGCATGAGTTAGCATAAGTTTTATCAGTCATTGTTAGTGCTGAACAACTGGCCCGAGATCAGCTTGCACATCCGCACAGTCCAATCAGTATGAATTCACATTGAACCAAAGCCTTCCTACAAACAGAGAATAATAGGATCTATCGTTAGTTTTCAGTGGGGGGCAGAAAATTCCTAACAAAAAACTCCCAACAGTCACATTGAAAACAGGGCTGGACCTAAGAGCTAAAATATCCTGTCTCCGCTAAACAATGATTGATTCTTTTTCTCACATACACATACAGTGAATATGGTGATTTTATCGTAAGCTTTTTCATTAGGAAGCTGGAGCAAAAGTCTAAGAGGCAAAGGCAAAAATTTTAACAGGGTCAAGAAATTTGGTACCAAAACGTTCCTTTTGTTTTGAAAACCCATACCCACACATGAGGTTTTTATACAGAAATAACGTAGTTATAAACATTTGAACTTCTGAATTGCTGTTTCACCAGCTAATGTAGAAAGCTGACGTTGTCCAATAATTAGTAGACGGGCCTCCTTGGCCTGGTGGATAAGAGCGCTGTCTCTTAATCATTAGGTCTCTCACCGCTGTGGTTCGAGCCTCGCACGGGTCACATGTTAGACGCCAGTTCTGCAACGGAAGGTCAGGTGTTTTTTCTCCGGGTACTCCAGTTTTCACCCACCTCTGATTAACTGTTGGCTCGATGAGTGAAATAATCTTGAAAGGGCCGTAACCCCCCCCCCCCAAAAAAAAAAATAATAATTAGTAACATCTAAAGTATAGTGTGAGCTATCCCATATGGGTGCCAAAACACAGGGATTTCTGGATATGGAAGGCACTGGATGCCAGAAAACTGTATTCTAAGTGGCAAGCATTTGTGAATATGTCCAGAGACAGACCTGTCTATACTTGTCTCGGCTAATATGCTAATAGGGGATCTTACACTAGAGATAAGTTTATTGCTCAAATGATAATTTTGTATGCAATTTATTTTGTACAGGAAACCCCAAAACGGGTACCCTGGGAAACAGCGCAGTCCCAGATCAGACGCCGCAAAATGCGGCGTCTGCTCAGGGCCTGCACTGTTTGTAAAATGTTCTGCCATTTTCCAAATCAATTTTGTAGAAAACACAACCTGACACCCCTAAATTTTGAAATGGATTCCTGCTATAGGAGGAAGATTCCATTGGGAACAAAAAGGGTTAAACTAGCTCTGGCTAGATTCATAAATTTAATAGGAAATGACCATGAGAGTAAGATTCTGTTTATCATAGAAGAATTTAAAATCAGAATTTTTAGCCAAAGAAGTGCAATAGAAATTCAGGAGAAAATACACGGCTGTCACGGACAGTGCTGTAACATTATGCGCCAGTAACTGTGTATTGCATTTGTGGTCATATCAGTTATTACATGAAGCTATTCGCTAAAAATCAGTTACATTACTGTAAAAATCCTAAAACTTCGGACAGCTTGATGACTTGCTGTAATTCTCCTAAAATATTAACAAATTTGTTTCATGATCCAGCAAGGAGTCCAAAAGGTGCAGACGGAATGGCAGACAGTGTAGACCCTGGTCACACTGCTTCTTCAGGAGCAGTCTGATCTGGGTCTGCACTGTTTGCTGAGGCGTGTCTGTCCCAATACTAGGATCATTACAGAACAGGGATGTCTGAACATTGTGTAATTTGCTCATTTTCATGCCATAGAAACGAAGTTTATTAATAACATTCCAACATTCCTATTCTTCTTTGTTAACCTATTTACCCAATAAAATTATTTGACTGTTCAACTGGTTGTTTAATATTTCTGCTTCCATGGAACAAGATGGTTGTCAGTGCTAAAGACAGAAATCTCTTAAAACAGTGGTCCATATTACTTTTACAAGCTGTGACGTATCTTGAGCTCAGGTGAGTTGTACAGGACCATCTTGGCCCTCTTGTTACCTCACCTGAGCATAATGTGTTCATGGTAATCTATTGTGATCACTTGGTGTCTGCCAGTATCTCGGAATTCATTGGGCCAATTACATAGCAACAGATAAGGTGGGTATTTTGTGATTTTCTTATTTCTTATTTCTCCATATAAAACTATGTTGTGGGTACTCATTAGAACCTCCCACCCCCACCCCTGAAATTCTTTTCACGGACCAATCCAAGGCAGTTCTTCTGTCGCGGTTTTTGTTGTGATTTGTCTTTGAGTGTGTGTATCGCTTATATCTTTTTTGTCTTGGATTGCCAGTTGGCCATTTTGTGGGAAAGAGACTGTCCTTTTGGCTTTCCGCTAGTGATGTTTCCATTAGGGTCTAGTTATTTCATGTTTCTTTCCCTTTGGTGTCTCTGATGGGCACTGTGGCTTAATTGTATTGATTCCTGATTATTGCCTTCACTTCTATTTTATGGAGAATTGACAAAACACTATTCTTCAGTAATCTCTATATACCTTAACTGTTGCTATGCAACTAGAGAAAGTGACCAGTGGGTCATGTATACCCTTGGCCAGCACCACCGTCTGATATATCTTTTGAGCTTGTATGTGATATGAATGAATATATAATTGTCATAAAACTTTAATCAAATGTAAAATTTCTAAGTCTGTGACCTTCACCTCAAGGTCACTGTGGGGGCGTGGGACATGCATCAATGAAATCTAGACCAGTATATAACTTCAGTGTAAGTATCAACTAAATCTATCAAAGGGTTCAGAAGATATAATCACTTAGAAACTTTGACGCAAAACTTTAACCAAATTGTTAATGGAAGGACGGACAGATGGACGGGACCGGCCCCGATAGCTCAGTTGGTAGAGTGTCCGCTCCGGGGAACGGGAGGTCTCGGGTTCGATCCTGGGCCGCGACATACCAAAGTCGTTAAAAATGGTACTAGCTGCTCCTCGCTTGGCACTCAGATTTACGGGGTAGAGCTAGGACTGGTCGATCCAGTGTCAGGATAATGTGACTGGGTGTGGTATCATGTACTGTGTCTGGGACATGATACTTCAGTGAGGCAGCACTATAAACGTGAGCATTGAGCTCCCTGTTGCAACCAGACACCGTCGTGATATGACTGAAAAATTGTTGAAAGCGACGTTAAACCCGAATTCACACACACACACACACACACACACAGATGGACGGACAGAAGGATGGATGGAGGGACAGAAAGATGGACATTCTAACATGTCGGGTTTAAGGGCTATTTCTTTTGTTATTTTCTTTTGTTTGGTTTAGGGGTTAACCTACTAAACCTTTTATTTACGGAATAAATGTATTGTTTACCAATCAATTTCTATCATTTTCTATTGTTGTCCAATCCGGACATTAGCCCCTAAACCTGACATGTTCGCCCGGACGGCCAGACAGGCGTTCTAACATGTCAGGTTTAAGGGCTATTTCTTTTGTTACGAGCCAGGCATAGCAGAAAGAAAAAGCAAACAAGCCTTTTGGAAAAATTTAACAAAATTTATTTACAATGTATCTTTAACCTGTAGAAGTAAATGTACTAAGCTCTGTTATGAAATATCCTTGAATGAATCTATTTTCCTTGATCCCATAGAATTCACAGTCCGAAATGAAATATAATATCCTTTAACAATCCAACACAGAATTTAGAAACAACTTTTCTTAAAAACCCAAACTTCCAACTCCAAAGTCTGACTCCAAGAGAAAAATCGAGCTCTTTTATAGACCCTAAGATTTCTCTAGAACATTCCAGAGGGCTGTGGATTAAGATTAGGTAATTTTCTAAAAATAATGCCACCCTGAACTTTCTGGAATATTCTAACGTACTTTTCCTCGTAAACAAGTTGTTTACCAAATAAAATTAATCTGCGACTCATTTCTTTCCAGAAAGTTCTTTAAGAAGAATAAACATGATGTGATTACGAGGACTGTTCAAATATGAATGCAAGTAGAATGTTTTCTCATGCACTTATGCCAAAATCACCTGGAAATAAATATCACAGCGTAGAAAAACATTTTACCTATACATTGATACCAAAATTGTTAAAATCCGTCCACTTTAGCCATGTATATCGTTCGATAAACACTGTCTACTCTTGTATACTAATACAAAACATGGTTGGAAGAAGGTCAGAGTAGGCCATTGAAATACGGTCCTATATTAAGAATCGTTGTATTCTTGGTATATGGTGCAAAGACATTTTTGATGAAATATGTTCGGTTTATGGGCATAATGAAATGTCTTTTCCGACAGTTTTTCGTTGGTGTAAGAAATTCAGCTGTGGGCTAGGCTCAACAGATGCACCACATGATCGTCGGCCGAAAAGAGCAACATCTGCCAAGATGGTTGCTAGAGTGAAAGAAATAGTTGCTACCGATGCACAATACACCACTAGGCAAATAGCTAGTATGGTTGGCATCTCATTAGGAGCAGCTCATACAATTCTGAAACAGGATTTGAAAATGAGAAAGATCTGTGCTAGATGGATTCCCCGTCTTGACAGATGAGCAGAAAAAGACACGCGTTCAGTGCACCAAGAAGTTGCTTAAAAAGTTTCCAAATGACAATGCACGGTCTTTCGCTAATGTCTTCACAGGTGACGAGACATGGGTTCATTTTTTTGAGCAAAAAAGAAAGACTCGGAACAAAATATGGGCAACAAAGTATTGCAAAAGACCATGCATTGCAAAGCGGACCATGAGCGTCAAGAAGGTAATGTATGCCATATTCTTTTCAAATCAGGGCCCTGCTATTCAGGTTGCTGTGCCTAAAGGCAAATCTGTAAATGCGAAGTTTTACAAGAATAAAGTTCTTCGAAAATTGAAGAAATATTTCAAAGAACGAAGACCCGCAACTGGTTTGGCAAATGTCTGATTGCTACATGACAATGCGTCATCACACAAGGCTTTCATTGTGCAAGACTATCTGAAGCAGGAAAAGGTTGTTGAAGTCCCTCACCCCCCGTGTGACTTTTTTTGTTCCCGCGGCTGAAAAAATACCTTTCTGGTCGAAAATAAGTACAGCGCAAACACCTCAGTTCTGCAATATTCCAGTGCCTTCATAGTATACCTCGAAAAGACTACCAAAATGCATTCAATGATTGGATCGAAGAGTGAAAGTTTGTATATCTGTTAAAGGGGAATACTTTGAGGGGACAAAATAAATTTTTCATCGAATCTGTCACAGAATCATTTTTATGTGCTTAGTTGCATTCATATTTGAACAGTCCTCGTAGGTCACCCAGTGGGGTGAAAGTGGAAATCAGAAAAATAAAAATTCTTATGCATAACACCTTTGTTATTTTCTTTTGTTTGGTTTAGGGGCTAACCTCCTGAACCTTTTATTTGCGGAATATATCTATTATTTTCCAATAATTTTCTATCATTTTCTATTGTCCAATCCGGACACTAGCCCCTAAACCTGACATGTTCGCCCAGAGGGATGGGCGGATGGACAAAAGGCAGGATTAATACATTATTCCCCCATACTTCGTATGCCGGGGGTATAATTAGCTGAAACAGATTCATTTGTTTGTATTGGGGTATAACAACACAAATCCTTGTGGGTCACTTTCTGTCATCACCCAGAGAAAAGGAGAAGAAAAAGAAAAGAAAGAGATAGAAGAGGGACAGGGGAGAAAAAGGAAATCGAATGAACATAAAGAAAAAGAAAATGTTGCCGCCATTACTATAACACACGCATGCAACATAGTGCATTTTTTCACATCTTCAAAATGGCTACTTTTCTGACGAAAATATTTTTCTCACTTGTTCTGCAAACATAGGTTGTGGGTGCTCGTTAGAACCACCTCATTGAGGTGGTTCTAATGAGTACCCATAACCTATGTCAGGTGGGTGCTCGTTAGAACCACCTCATTTAGGCAGTTCTAACGAGTACCCATAACCTATGTCTTGGAGCAGAAACAAGTAAAATAATGTAACCCCTATAAACCCCAGTTTTTCCCTGTATTAAGTGAGGTTTAGGGGGTGATCATTTCAACGACTTGTTCACCTGATGCTTTACCCTTATCTGCAACAGACGTAAGCCAGCATCTGTTGGATGTCCTGCTGGCGTAAGATAATAAATACACAACATCTTTGCCTCACCCAGCTACCCCTCATAACTTCTCTGAATTTGTTTGTTTGATTTGAAGTTTAAATAAAGGTCATTTGGAGATGTTGCTTCCAATTTTGTGTGACTTTTACCCGACATTGAGATGAAATGACATCTCAAGCCTTGTCGTCAAATGAAACCAATAGGGGTTATAAGCATGGACAGTCCGACTCGCATCGCTTTGCCTCTAAGTGGTTTACAAGTACTCGTGTGTGGTCGAATTCAGCTCTGCAATGAAGCATCATGCAGCCCATATATTCATTCAAGCCCCGATGGGCGTTTACTTATACTGCAAACATAGGTTGTGGGCGCTCGTTAGAACCGCCTCATTGAGGCGGTTCTAACGAGTACCTACCCATAACCTATGTCTTGGAGCAGAAACAAGTAAAATAATGTAACCCCCATAACCCCAGTTTTCCCTATATTAAGTGGGGTTATCGCAGACTTGTTCATGATGCTTTTTTTTGGGGGGGGGGGGGGGGGTGGTTTTACGGCCCTTTCAAGATTATTTCACTCATATCTAGCCGATCGTTAATCAGAGGTGGGCGAAAACCGGAGTACCCGGAGAAAAACCACCTGACCTTCCGTTGCAGAACTTGGCGTCTCACGTGATCCGAGCAAGGCTCGAACCACAGCGGTGAGAGACCTAATGATTTAGAGTCAGCGCTCTTATCCACTAGGCCACGGAGGCCGGTCTGTTCATGATGCTCTACCCTTATCTGCTAAAAGAACAAATGCTTGCCCAGATGTAAGCCAGTATCAGTTGGATGTCCTGGTGATGCAAGATACACAAAACCTTCGCCTTACCCAACTACCATTAACCCTTATCCCGCTTTATCATATGACGTCGCCTCTAAGAGTGTAATAACGCCATGTAATATTTTCGATAATCCACTAGTGGATTAAATATGCAAATTAGCTAGATACGTCCCGTAACGTTACATGTACGACATCCTTAATGACGTCGCGTTTACTAACGGCGGAATATTGACATTTTTGTAAACAATCGTGAATAAAATGCGTTTTAAATGTCATATGATGAATAGAATATTGCATTCGTGCTCATGTATTATTGAATTTATTAAACTCGTTGAGGAAAAGGGATAAAATGCTCGGCAAGGCCTCGCATTTTATCCCTTTTTCTCAACTGTTTTATACATTCAATAATACATGGACACTCATGTAAGATCCTCTATGAACATGACAACCCCTCCCTTTGCAAACTGTGTAGATCCAGATCAGAGGACTTCTGAAATCAGGATCAACATAGTTTGTCATAAAGTTTGTGAAGTGAACAAATAAATTATATAAAGTACTTTGAGGCCAGCCTCGGTAGCTCAGTCGGATGCGCGTCTGACTGGTGATCAGGAGGATGCGGGTTCGATACCTGCCGAGGTTGGCAACATCCTTTGGTGGACATTGATAATGAAATCTTTTCTACGGTCATTGTCTCCCTTCTGCTGATTCAAGAAGAGCAGTTGTCAGTTTCTGGCAAAAGAATGTGCACTGTATACTGGTTAACCGTTTACATATAGAAAAAGTGTGGATAAGTAAACTGACCTAAAAATGACCTAAATAGTGGGCCATTAAACTCCAATATAAACAAACAAAAAAAATAAAGTAATTTGATTGGTTTATAGTCAGAAATGGGAGTGGTTTAATTTATTCAGCAGATTAAGGGTTAAAACTTCCCTGAAAACACCCTCGCATGAAGATACAGCTCAGACATGAAATGACGACAAAGGACTGGACAGACAGATGGACAAACACACACAGGCAAGGTGATTGCTAATTATTAAAATCACTAATTTTGACATTTTGTCAAATAATGTGACCAATTATAGCTCTTAGCTGGGTCTAAGATGCAAACAAACCTGCATCTAAAAATGTTGTCTGTTTATTTAGTCTGTTGCATCGTATTCCAACTTTTAAAAAATCTGTTTGTATATAACAGTAAACAGTGTAGAACCTGATCAGACTGCCCCTACAGGGCAGTCTGAACTGAGTCCACAGTTTGCAACAATGACTTTTGAAGTAATCAGCAGATGACAATTGTTGTGATTGGCATCTTATGGGTAAATTGGTGAATTTCTCTAATTTTTATTGTCCGTTTACACTAGGCTTTATGCTGGAAATACTAGAGCAAGTGACCAGTGGGTCACATATACCCCCGGCCAGCGCCACCCTCTGATACATCTTTTGAGCTTGTATGTAATATGAATGAAGAAGTCAAGAAGCTATAAGAATCTGTAAATGTGTTTGTAAAAGCTAAACCAAACATAAAATTTCTAAATGGACCAAGGGAGTGAGGGCATCAAAGTTACTGAAGGGGTGGGGACAGCAGGGTGGGTATGCATCAATGAAATCTTTGGACTGGTATGGAACATCAATGCAAGTATCAATTGAATTTGTCTTTAGAGTATGTCCGTGACCTTGAGGTCAAGGTCACCGTGGGTGGGGGAAGGGACATACATCATGAAATGTTTGGACTGTTATGCAATACTGATGCAAGTATCAACTGAATTTGTTTTAGAGTTTAGAACATACAGGCATCTATAAATTTTGTCATAAAACTTTAACCAAATGTAAAATTTCTAAGTCTCTAGAAATTTCTAGGTCACTCTGGAGGGTGGGGGGACATGCATCAAAGGAATCTTTAGCTTCAGTTAACTATCAATTAAATCTATCAAAGGCTTCAGAAGATACAATCTCTTAGAAACTTTGAAGCAATATTAACCAAAATGTTAATGGACAGATGGATGGACAGATGGACACACGGAGGGATGAACGAATGGCAGGATGAAAACTATATATCCCCATTGTTCGTATGCCGGGTGTATAATAATTGTGCATGTATAAGTGTGTGTGTGTGTGAATTCGGGTTTAACGTCGCTTTCAACAATTTTTCAGTCATATCATGACGGTGTCTGGTTGCTCCATGTATAAGAATAAAACAAGACTTAGTAATATCTTTATTTTTATTTTTACTTTTTGGTATATAAAAACATCTGTCATATATACTACCAAACAAACAATACTGAGACTATAGTATGGTATACCGGTAGATATAGCTTATCAACCCCTCCCATCAGGGCTTGGAAAAATAGATTGGGCTGCACTTCCACGAAAAGCTGAAACCAACTAAACTTGAGTACTGATAAATCGCTTTAATATGTTCTATAAAAGGGTTATCCTTTGGAAGCAAGGAATACACCACAGAACTGAAAAGTACGGTGTGTACCTACATGTTTTCTGGGCCAGACTAGCCAGTTTCGGCCAATTAGGCCTCGTAAGTGACCCACAAGATATTTTCAAAATACACCAAAACCTCTTTATAACACTGTTAATGGGGTCCAAAGCAGCTACCGTGTTAGTTAAACAACCGTGTTATATCCAAACAAAAATGTATAGATTATATAGAAAAATGACCATTTATGGTCATTTTTCTATATAATCTATACATTTTGGGATCCATCTTGAAACCGTGTTATATCCATAACCGTGTTATAATGAACCATGTTATAATGAGGTTGTGGTGTACCACAATGGACATTGAAACCGTGTTATATCCATAACATTGTTATAATGAACCGTGTTATAATGAGGTTGTGGTGTATCACAATGGAATCAATGATCCCAAAGGACAAGAAAATATAATCTACACTAAGCCTGCCAGGGAAAAGTGTTGCAAGTCTGACCGCTCCTTAAATCTTAGTGGTTACTTTTTGGCGGTAGGGCTTGAGATGTCACTTTATCTTGGTTTCAGGTAAAAATGAAACCCATAAAATTGGAAACAATGTCTCAATAATGACCTAAATAGTGTTGATGGGGATGTAAAACCTTAACACAATCAAACAAAAAGATATAGCTTAACAATTTAATCCCTGAAAACTGCACAGCAGGCAAGAATTTTTATTGCTTTTTAGGAAACATGGCTTGATACATGTATTTCATGTGGCAAATAGATGATTTGTGTGACATCAAGCCTTATTTTCCTGAAAAAAAAAAGGATAAATAAACAGAAAATTAGACTTGACATGTCATGTGAATCGTCTGCTGAGCTGATGTGAAGCCCTTTTTTCTCTGAAAATTAAGAATATAAAATATTTTTGAAATTTTCATCTGCAACAATTTTGATTAGCATTTTAAGCATGTTAAGCAGACAAAGCATTTTTTTATTGTTTTTCAGTGAAAATAAGGCTTGTGAATCATCTGCTGGGCTTGACATTACATGTGAATCATCTGGACAGATTGTTCACATATAATGTTAAGTCTTATTTTTCTTTAACCCTTCTCTTGCTGACTATTCAGTTTAGCCACACCCATTTTTGACTTTGAACCAATCAGATTATTTGATGTCATTTATTCCTACAAATTCATAAATTGAATGTCAAACAGTGTAGATCCTGATCAGATGGCTTCTTCAGAAGCCATCTGATCTGGATCTACACTGTTTGCAAAGAAAAGGATTGTGGTGAACAGCAGGATAAGAGTTAAAAGTAATGAAACAGGGCATCTGCTCTAGAATTTTTTGCGGTGCTTCAAGGGCTGACAACATGAGTCACACAATGAGAAAACCTGCTTTTGCTCTTTGCGCAGGCCAATCAGCACCTGTATTATTGCCTAATTTCTGGACTTGAAATGAGCCCTTTATATTTTGGAATTCTTCTGTAAAAACAAATATAATAGTTTCAATACTGCTTTATCATATGACGTTGCATTTGAGAGGGTAATAATGTCACATAATAAATTCCGAAATCCATTAGTGGATTAAATTTGCAAATTAGTTAGATACGCACCTTAACGTTATATGTATGACGCCCTTAACGACGTCACATTTACTAATGGCAGAATATTGACATTTCTGTAAAACAGTCATGAATAAAATCCGTCTTAAACATCATCTTGCATTCAGGCTCGTGTATTACTGAAGTTATTAAACTCATTAAGGAAAAGGGATAAAATGCTTAGCAAAGCCACACATTTTTATCCCTTTTCCTCAACTCATATAATAAATTCAATAATACATGACCACTCATGTAAGATCCTCTTAATAAAACATTTTCTTTCATATTTAGGTTATATTTCATAGGTTAGCACCGCTTATGCATGTGCCTAAAGTAAATTATTGGCCATAAAGAGGAATCACTTAAAATATTATATTTAATGGAGGATGCTCTTAAAGAAAAAGAGTTTGCTCCCTTAGGAGCAAACTCTTTTCTTCAAGAATAGCCACCGTCTTGAAGAAAGATGGCCTTACCTAGATTTTCCTTTTATTGTATAATAATATTTTGTTTTGGCTACACCACTGCTCTTGAAGTATTGCCTTGGGAGCAATTTTTTGTCAAGAGTAACCCTGATTTGGAAGAAAGATTTTTCCTAGGTTTTCCTTACTGTCTGTAACAGTATTTTTTTTCTGCTAAACCACAGATAAGCACTATAATGTTGAGATTCTATAATTATGAGATTCATAAGTAATTCCTAATTTTTCAAATGAGATTCACAAAAAAGCACAAAAACATTTTATGATACAAAGGTCACCCATCATTTTTCATGCATTAACATTTGCCGGGTCTAGAGAAAGCTATTTGACCATGTGCGACCAGTTGTTCAAAGCATCATTAGCTTAATGAGCTCATTAGTGGTCATATTGTTAACTGTTCTAACAAGTTTGATATTTAAAATTTTGGTATTTTTGCTGAAAAAAATGTGAGCAGCTTTTGCATCCGCAAAAGCTGCTCACATTTTTTCAGCAAAAATTTTAGCATATTTGCCATATTTAATGATCAAAGTTTTAAGGATATGTTAACTGATGTTGTCGTTAGTTTTGAAAAACTGGCCTATGCCCGCTAGGCAAATGTTATGGAATAACCATGAATGATTGTTACTCTTGCGTCACTTACGAATTCAACAGCACAATGTGCTGAAAAGGCCCAGAAAGTCCATACTAAATCTTCAAATGTGACCATAAAACCAAGATGGTGTCTAGTTCAGAATGTTGTTCACAATGATATCAGTTCTGCAATGACATTCTGACATCATCATAAAATTTTTAGAGGGCCCTGGATTGCTCACCTTATCCACACTGTAGTGTGTGTGTGTGAATTCGGGTTTAACGTCGCTTTCAACAATTATTCAGTCATATCACGACGGTGTTTGGTTACAACAGGGAGCTCAATGCTCACTTTTTATAGTGCTGCCTCACTGAAGTATCATGTTCCAGACACATTACATGATACCACACCCAGTCACATTATCCTGACACTGGGTCAACCAGTCCTAGCTCTACCCCGTAAATGTGAGTGCCAAGCGAGGAGCGGCTAGTACCATTCTTAACGACTTTGGTATGTCGCGGCCCGGGATCGAACCCGTGACCTCCCGTTCCCCGGAGCGGACACTCTACCAACTGAGCTATCGGGGACGGTCCCATACTGTAGAAATGAAATGGTAGGTAATATAGTAAGAGCCTTGTCAGAAGGAACATTTATGCCAAATATGAAGGCTCTATCTCAAATGGTTAAAAAATTATGATAAAGTAGGTCAAAGGTCAAGGTCAAACTTTTTGTATGGGTGGGATGCCCTCGTCACAAAGAGTGAATGAGTGAGTTTTTGAGTTTTACATCTCACCAACAGCTAAGGTCATACAGATTTTGATTTTGATTGATTTGAAGTTTAACATCCCCGTCAACACTGTAAAGGTCATTTTGAAGATGTTGCTTCCAATTTTGAGGGACTTTTACCCAACATTGAGATGAAAAGACATCTAAGTCCTGCCGCCCAATGACACCAATAGGGTTTATAAGCATGGACAGTCCGACTCGCACTGCTTTACCTGAGCAGGCTTAGATCCTCTAAGCGAGTAACTAGTACTCGTGTGCGGTCGGATTTCAGCTCTGCGTGGAAACATCATGCAGCCCATCTATTTCTTCAAGCCCCGATGGGCGGGGGCCGTACAGTCATACAGAGACCAAACCTCTGTTTAAACACTCATCCAAAAGTCTGGAGAAGCCGGGGATCGATCCTGTGACCCATGCTTTACAAGGCGAGTAGCATAACCACTACACCACGGAGGCTTCTCTCGTCACAAAGAACATACATGCAAAATATGAAGGTTCTATCTAAGATGGTTCAAAAGTTATGATAAAGTAGGTCACAGGTCAAAATGAGTGGGAAGCCCTTGTCACAAGGAACTTGCATCTCAAATATGAAGGCGATATCTCAAATGGTTAAAAATTATGACAAAGTAGGTCAAAGGTCAAGATCACAGGTCAAAAATGTTTGTACGAGTGGGAAGCCCTTGTCACAAGGAACTTACATGCCAAATATGAAGGCTCTATGTCAAATGGTTCAAAAGTTATGATAAAGATGCCAAATATGAAGGCTCTATCTCAAATGGTTCAAAAATTATGATTAAGTAGGTCACAGGTCAAAATCCTTTCAATGAGTGGGAAGACCTTGTCACAAGGAACCTACATGCCAAATATGAAGGACCTACTTTTTGACCCGACATGACCCATATTCGAACCTGACTGAGATTATGATCGGACTAAAACTGTGGCCTCAAGTGTGTTCAGAAGGTTTTTCTATGATATGACCTACAGACCTACTTTTTGACCCGACATGACCCATATTCGAACATGACCGAGATATTGTCAAGATGATCATACTGAGCCAGATTGATGATGATCGGACCAAAACTGTGGTCTCTAGTGTGTTCACAAGGTTTTTCTATGATTTGACCTACTGACCTTTTTTTTTTACCCACATGACCCATATTCGAACTCGACCGAGATATTGTCAAGATGGTCATTCTGAGCATGTTTGATGATGATCAAAACTGTGGCATCTAGTGAGTTCACAAGGTTTTACTGTGATTTGACCTACTGACCTACTTTTTGACCTGACATGACCCATATTAGAACTTGAGCAAGATATTGTTATGATGATCGTTCTGACCAAGTTTGATGATGATTGGCCCAAAACTGTGGCCTCTAGAGTGTTCACAAAAAGTCTATGCATATAAAATATTACATTTCTGTCAACAATGTTACATTGCAAAACATAACATAATCAAATTGAGGTCAAATGGTATGTTGCTTAACGTAAAGTATTCAAATCAAGGCCTATCTTGTGATAGCAAAAGTTCAAAACCCAATTTAAACAGCAATTTCATGATCTGAACATTAACTCTTATCTTGCTGTTCACGAGAACCACTATCTTTGGAAACAGTGTAGATCCAGATCAGATGGCTTCTGGAGAAGCCATCTGAACAGGACCTACACTGTTTGACATTCAGTTTATGGATTTGTAGGAATAAATTACATCAAGTAATCTGATTGGTTCAAAGTCAGGGATGGGTGTGGCTAAAATGAATATTCAGCAAGAGAAGGGTTAGCTTTGTGGTTTTGAAACAGCTTCTGGCCCATTTAAGAATAGCTTCAAATAGCTATGTTCATGGGATTTTATGCAAGAATGGAAAATCCATCCATAAAACTTGCTTTATCTTACTACACCACAAACTCGTTAAAATACTATAATGTTATTAATCAAATCATTTCGTATTGGCCGAATTACAGGTCCGAGGTCTGTTGTATTGGCACGAGGCCGAAGGCCGAGGCCAATACAGCTGACCGTGGACCTGCAACTGGGCCAATACGAATTACTTGATTAATGACAATTTTATTAATTGACGCAATTAAAAACACGATTCATGATTTTTTAATATTGGTTGACCTTGTGTAGTATAGGATAATCAATTAATAAAGTTCATTACAACACAGTTTGGGGTATAACAATTTCAAGATGGATCCCAAAAATGTATAGATTATATAGAAAAATGACCATATCCCAAAATATTTAGATTATATAGAAAAATGACCATAAATGGCCATTTTTCTGTATAACCTATACATTTTTGTTTGGATGTAACCCAGTTGTTTTACTAACACAGTTTTTGGTTTGGTTTTTGTTTGTTTTTGGAGTTTAATGGCCCAGTCAACACTATTTTAGGTCATTTTTGAGCCGATCAGTTTACCTATCCACTCTTTTCCTGGGCAAGCTTATACTTAAGCAGTTATCCAGTACAGTGTACATTCTTTTGCCAGAAACTGACAACTGCCCTTCTTGAATCAGCGGAAGGGAGAGAATGACCGTAGAAAAGGTTTCATGATCAATCTCCAGGAAAGAATGTTGCTGACCCCGGCAGGTATCGAACCCGCATCCTCCTGATCACCAGTCAGATGGGCATCCGACTGAGCTTCCGAGACCAGCTTTTGTTTGGATGTAACCCAGTTATTTTACTAACATAGTTTCTGATTTGGATCCTTATAATAATGTTATCATCACGAAAACACGCCTATATAATTTTGACCCCCTCGAACCCCACTTTTATATAGTAAAACTGGGGTTTACAGGGGTAAACCTTATTTTTCTTATTTCTGCGCTAAAATATAGATTGTGGGTACTCATTAGAACCGCCTCGATGAGGCGCCACAAAATGATCAGTGTCTTCCTTGTTTGTTTAAAATACAGGACTTTTTTTTTTTTTGGTTTTGGTTTTACAACCCTTTCAACTTATATCAAATGGATCGTTAATCAGAGGTGGGCAAAAACTGGAGTACCGGAGAAAAACCACCTGACCCATTGCAGTACTTGACGTCTCACATGTGACCCGAGACAGGCTCGAACCATAGTGGTGAGAGACTTAACGATTAAGAGTCACACTCTTATCCACTAGGCCACAGAGGCCTGAAAATACAGGAATTAAAGGATAAAATGAAACAGTCTAAGTCCCTGTTTAGGACTTTTTTTACCAGCCTACACACAGAGATAATCAGCCCATCAGTGCTGTCAATGCTTTAATTGTGGTAAAATTAATGTATAAACGTCATGGCATGTGTGTCCAATGACAATCCCACAGACATAGCACCCATTATGGATGTGCATAAAAAAAAAAACAGAAAAAAGATAAATAAAGACGGTTTGACTTATATTACATTTTGACCGCCCATATTGAAACTGGTCTCTGTGACCTGTTTGAGACCTCTGTCTCTTAAGGGGAATTGATACACCTTCAGGGGAGGCAACTCCTTTAATCCTGCAAATGTATTTTTGTCTCTCATGTCCATAGAGGTCAACTCTTAAAGGAAATAATTTGCTCCTGAGGAGCAAATTCTTACCTTTAAGGGTAGACCCCTTTTTCCATGGGACCGAGTTTATAGAAGAGTGAACAGGAAGTCCCGAAATTAGTCTCTCTTTGTAAAATGGTGGAAAAATCTGCCAGGTGTAGCCATTCCACTTAAACATTAGGTCTCACTGCTGTGGGTTCCAATCTTGCTAAATATTTGTGAAATAACAATGAACATACTATAAGAACTACCTGGAAATCTATGAAAAAGAAGCTAGCAGAATTTCAAATAACTTAGACCCTGACTGGGAACCATCTGATCAGGATCCATATTTAAAGTTCAGGTACTTTTTTTAACAATATAATAATTGGACTATATTATGGTACCTAAGTTCTTGGCCCAGTTGTTCAAAACTAATGACATCTTTAATTTTAACTCATGTAGCATTAAAACTTTGATCATTTGATATGGCCAATATGCTAAAATTTTTGCTGAAAAAATTTGAGTAGCTTTTGCACTGCAAAAGCTACTCAAATTGTTCAGCAAAAATACCACTGGACTGAGTATCATGCTTGCTGGAACCTTTGGTATTTTTATGCTAGCTTATTATTCTACTGATGCTTTGATGCTCTGGGGCCTTGAGCTATATTTAGCACTTCATACACAGTAGTATAACAAAGTACACATACACCTCTTTATAACACTTCATTATACAGTAAAACCTCCACTAATGGTCACCTCTGTTTAACAGCCAACTTTCTTCAA
Organism: Lucinisca nassula; assembly: GCA_963580285.1. Lineage (NCBI taxonomy): Eukaryota > Metazoa > Mollusca > Bivalvia > Lucinida > Lucinidae > Lucinisca > Lucinisca nassula. Next base: position 20,423,352 of record OY757016.1, on the reverse strand, counting down.
CAGCCACAAATATCCCCATCCAACCCCAAAGCATTTCAATATATATTTAACCTGTGCTGAGCAGCCACCTCTCTCATCCAGCCAGTAGCCACTTTACAAAATATGAATTCCCTCTGTTAAACAGCCCAAGTTAAGGCAATAGCAAAAAATTGAAAGTAAAAATGGGAATTTCTTTTCTGGCGGGTATTCAGTTTCCCCTGGTTAGCTGTTTAACAGAGGTTACACTGTAACATGATTTTGGAAATAGCATGATTTAAAGATGGATCCAAAAAGTGCATAAAAATGACCATAAATGGTCATTTATTGTATAGACTAAATAGAAACATGACCATAAATGTTTTTTTTCTATATAATTTATACATTTTTATTTTGATACAACACCATTTTTGCTTTGGATCCCAACAATAGTGTTATAAAGATGTGGTTGTGTATTATATAAAATTTAATTTCAAAACACTGTACAAAAACATAACAACAATCGATATACATAATAGATTACTAGATAGACAATCATAGAAACAGATAAGGTGTTAGTAGGTGATGATTAACCCTTATCTTGCAGAATATTCATTTAAGCCACACCCATTTCTGTCTATCAACCAATCAAATTACTTGATGTAATTTATTGCTACAAATTCATACACTGAATGCCAAACAGTGTAGATCCAGATCAGATGGCTTCAGAAGCCATCTGATCTGGATCTACACTGTTTGCAAACATAGGGGTTGTCGTGAACAGCAAGAGTCTTCAAGGGTTAAAAGATATTTTTGGTAAATTCTCCAAAACACCTATGTTTTGGTATACATTTGAACCTAGGTGGTTCAATTGAATACCACAACACAGGTTTATATGGAACAATAGGGAAAATTATCTTCAAGTTGTCACCAAATACCCACCTAATCTGTTGCTATATAAAGAAATGATTATGTGCGCATTAGGATTTTTACAAGTCTACTGGTTACACCCAGCAGAATTTATTTCATTCCCACCCCCACCTCCCCCCACACAACAGGAATTGAAGGAGGGGGGGGGGGGGTTATAATTTTTGGCCTGTCTGTACAATGACCATCTTCCATATGGCATTCATCTATAGCATATGCACTCCTGGTGACAAGACCATTCTGACAGCACCAATGCTTTTTGACCCTATGACCTTGACTTTGACCTTTGACTTATCTCAAATATCATGCTCAGGTACAGGTTATTCTGACAGAGCAATGAATGGTTGTCATTACATCTAAAGAGCTTTGTGTGGCATTTCAGGAAGATTTAACCTTTAGTTTATATTAATTTATTTTAGTTTGATTGCGATGGAGGCTTCAAGCTTATTTAATCGCTCTCGAACACTTATTCCGGATGTTTTCACGCGCCCGAGAAAGAGGCAGTGACTATTACACCACTGCTACCCATTTACACCTGGGTGGAGTGAGGCAGTGTCATTACGTGTCTTGCCCAAGGACACACATCGATACTGGATGCGAACACACAACCTCTCGATCATGAGTCGAAAGCGTTAACGCTGCACTATCGAGATTTAACCTTTACCACTCTCTAGGCTAATTCAACAGACAAAAAATTGTCGATACTGTATTTGACAAGTAATATGACATACCGTAACCAACCAATCAGAAAGAGCTTGAGTACTTTATACATATGCAAATTCTGAGAGTCAAATACAGCCAATTACAGAGAGTTTCTGTTTTTTGATACGAATGGAAATTCTGAGAGCTAAATACATGTACTGACTAAGACAATATTCAAATTCTGAGGGCCAAATATAGCCAATCACAAAGAGCTTCTGTACCGTAATGATCCTAAGTAATGGGACAGAGAGGCCAAGAAAACAGTGCAGATCCTGATCAGACTGCTCCTGAAGGAGCAGTCTGATCAGGGTCTACAATGTTTGCCATTCTGTTTGCACCTTTGGAGTCCTTGCTGGATTGTGAAACAAATGTTAGAATTTTAGGACAATTACAGCAAGCCCTCAATGTGTCCAAATTTTTAGGATTTTTGCGGCATTTTATATGTATTAAAGCAAATTCTGAGAGCCAAATGCAGCCAGTCATATACACTTCGGCATTTTAAACATAGGCAAATTATGAGGGTCAAATACAGCCAATCATAAAAGACTACTGTACACTACACATATATTAACAAAGTATTTGAGATATTCTACTTGAATATGAAAATAAGTATTCATATGTTTACATTTTAATGCTGAGCAACATACTAATATAAAAATATTTACATCAAAATCTCATATTTATCCTAAATACTGACAAAAAAGACAAGGTTTTGTCCAAGGAAAAACAAACACCTTCTTTCCAGAATTGTCTAACAATATGTGAGAATTGGCAGATCGCAAAAAGTTTTTTTTAAACTTGTTTAAACAATACAGCTGGTGCAATTTGACGAGACTGACCTCTATGCAAAGAATAAATTAGTGTTTTCACCAAATAGGTAGGTTTTCATAAACTTCTCGTGAATTTTGGCATGTCATGAACAGCGACCCATTTACTGACCTCTATGTATTGAATAACAATATTGACCTCTTCTGAAAACTGGGAAAATAAATAAACACCTGTGGACACAAATCTGTTCAAACTGCTATGAAGTACCTTTCAATTAATCTCTTTGCATCAAGTTAGTTTGACAAGCAATTGTCATTCATCAAACAGTTCTACAACTGGATTAAGAAATATACATTGATTGGTCTCATTTTCACAAGCACTTTTTCCATTTTAAGGTCTGATTGACATCTGGGGATGTATTTTGACTGGACAGTGCTAGAGACTGCAATTGAATGTACATCACTATGCGTTTTACATTTATTCCTGGCTGGCAGTTGATTGATATGAGGTTAAGATATTCTGAATGATGTTTCAAATCAAGATGACATGAGGCTCATCAAAGTTTGAACAGATTTGTGTCCACAGGTGTATGCATTCAGTCAGGTGTGAAATTATTGTAATAGAGGTCACCCGTCTCATGTCAAATTGTCCGAACTATACCAATACCATTGTTACTAGAATACAAATGTACACTCGCGTAAAGTTGTACTGTGTGACAAAAGTCACGACTGGCAGGCTGAAGCTTAAGCTGCTAAAGTCTAGGGAAAACTACTGAAGGGGAATGTGAACATCTTCAGGGAAGGCAACTCCTGCAATAGTATTTTTGTCTCCCATGTCAATAGGGGTCAACTCTTAAAGGAAAGAATTTGCTCCTCAGGAGCAAATTCTTTCCTTTAAGAGTAGACCCCTTTTTCCGTGGGACAGGGCTTATAGAAAGGCGAACAGGAAGTCCCGAAAGTTGTCACCCTTTGAAAAATGGCAGAAAAATCTGCCAGGTGTTCCCATTCCCCTTAATCACTCTGCAAGTTACTCAAAAAAAAAAAAAAAAAAAAAAAACATTCTCTACATATAAGCAAAAGCAGTATCTTTAGCAAGTAATCTTATGGTTTTGTGAAAACAGGCCCATGTCTGCAATAGTCAGAGCTTGACAAATGTAGATGTGAAATTTTCATTTAATATCAATTGTAGGTATACTGTAATGATTCTAAGTATCGGGACAGATAGGCCTAAGAAAACAGTGCGGACACAGATCAGACTGCTCCTGAAGGAGCAGTCTGATCAATGTCTACACTGTTTGCCATTCCATCTGCATCTTTTGGACTCCTTGCTGGATCATGTAACAAATTTGTTAAATTTTTGGAGTTACAGCAAGTCTTTAATGTGTCAGATTTTTTAGGATTTTTACAGTAATATCAATTGTAGATATAATAGTTACTGTAGATATAATAGCAATTGTAGATATAATAGTAATTGTAGATATAATAGCAATTGTAGATATAATAGCAATTGTAGAGATAATAGCAATTGTAGATATAATATCAATTGTAGATATAATAGTAATTGTAGATATAATAGCAATTGTAGAGATAATAGCAATTGTAGATATAATACCAATTGTAGAGATAATAGCAATTGTAGATATAATACCAATTGTAGATATAATACCAATTGTAGATGTAATAGCAATTGTAGATATAATAGCAATTGTAGAGATAATAGCAATTGTAGAGATAATAGCAATTGTAGAGATAATAGCAATTGTAGATATAATATCAACTGTAGAGATAATAGCAACTGTAGAGATAATACCAATTGTAGAGATAATAGCAATTGTAGAGATAATACCAATTGTAGAGATAATAGCAATTGTAGAGATAATAGCAATTGTAGATATAATACCAATTGTAGATATAATACCAATTGTAGAGATAATACCAATTGTAGGGATAATACCAGTTGTAGAGATAATACCAATTTAATGCAAGGGAAATAACTTCACCTAAACCTCTGTATAAGAGTGTTCATTATGACAGCTTTGTGTGTGTGTGTGTGTGTGCATGTGTGTGTGCATGACCAACAAATAACAAATGTCAGATTGAGACAGGAACTTGGCTTAAAGACTCATCCAAAAGTCTGGGGAAGCCAGAATCCCAGGTTTATGAGATGAGTAGCATAACCACTACACCAGGGAGAATTCAAGTTTTGAATATACAACAGTTTAAAGATGTATTGTAAAATGTTTAGATTATACATACCCCCCCCCACCCCCATTATATCCAAAACCCTGTTATAATGAAGTGTGTTATAATGGACCATGTTATAGCAAACCATGTTATAATGAACCATGCTATAAATAACAGAGTTATAAGGAGGTTATGGTGTACAATGTCTCTGGTTTCTATATCGAAATTTTCAAGAGTATTGGTAATCAGTGTAACTGAAAAGACCAGGGGCCAGTTGTTCAAAGCATCGTTAGCTTAACAAGCTCGTTAGTGGTCATTATGTTAACTGTTCTAGCAAGTTTAATATTCAAAATTTTGTTGTTGTTTTTTTTGCTGAAAAAATGTTAGCTGCTGAAAAAATGTGAGCAGCTTTTGCAAAAGCTGCTCACATTTTTTCAGCAAAAATATTAGTATATTTGCCATAATAAATGATCAAAGTTTTAATGATATGTTAACTAACGACGTCATTAGTTTTTAACAACTGGCCCCAGTTTGTGTCATAACGGGTCAAAACCCCCAAAAACAGTTTTCTTGTGCCTGGGCCAAATTTTTCTTATTTTGTATGCATGACTTGTAGTTTTGTTTTGTTTGATTTGAGGTTTAACTTCCCCGTCAACACTATTTAGGTCATTTTCAATTTTGGAGACATTGCTACCAATTTTGTCGACACTGGTTAGGTCATTTGTAGATGTTGCTTCCAATTTTGAGGAACTTTTATCTCATATTGAAATGAGATGACGTCCTAAGACCTGCTGCCCAATAAAATCAATACTCCCTCTGTGACAAAAACAGTGGCATCGGATGACTAGAAAAGAATATTGAGAACTATTAGCTATTTTCATTTTCTCAGCTGTATTATTAGTTAGAAAAAAAAAAGATCAAAATATCTACTGAGGATTTGCAGAGACATAATATGGCACAGGTATAAGGCAAAATTAGGAAAAACCATTTGATTTTCGGTTGTAGAATTCAGCGTCTCACATGTGATCAGAGTGATGCTCGAACCACAGAGGTTAAAACCTAATTATTGCAGAACTTTGCGTCTCAAAAGTAACCTGAGCAAAGCTTGAATCACAACAAAGAAGACATTATTATTATGAGTCACGGCTCTTACCCACTAGGCCATGCAGGCCCATTAACAGAAGTATGGACAAGGGTAAAACTATACGCCCGCCTCTACTTTATGGCACAGGCCAAAAAATTATTGCATATAAAAGCTCATCACGAAAACACGCCTATATAATTCTGACCCCCTTGAACCCGACTTTTATATAGTGAAACTGGGCTTTACAGGGGTAAACCTTATTTTCCTTATTTCTGCTCTAAAATATAGATTGTGGGTACTCGTTAGAACCGCCTCGACGAGGCGGTTCTAACGTGTACCCACAATCTATATTTTGGGGGTTCTAACAAGTACCCACAATCTATATTTTGAGCAGAAATAAGAAAAATATCACGTTTTCATATAAAAAATACGTTTTTTTCGGCAGTAAGATTTACAATGTATTTGTATAGGTGTGTTTTCGTAATGTTTGCCAAGCAGGCACATTACGTTGATTTAACATTGAAATGATATAATCAGCTCGTAGTTTTAACATTGATTCAATGTCAAGTGCCTGCAGGGTTGAGTATTTCTCTAAATTATTTTGTTCAAAATAATGGCACTGTGTTTTTGTACAAGCCTTTACAAAAATTAACATAACATATAACTTATACATGTACATGTATATTACAATCTGAAAATGTGGGAAAAGATGATTCAAATAACAATTCGAAAAAGCAATTTCTAGTCCAATTAGTAATTTTCATTGCTGAAAACAGGGGACATGGTTTAGAGCTTAGTTTACACTAATTTATTTTAGTTTGATTGTGATGGAAGCTTCAAGATTATTTAATCGCTCTCGAACACCCATTCCTGATGTTTTCACGTGCGCGAAAGAGAGGCAGTGAAAATTAAACTGTGCTACCCATTTACACCTAGGTGGAGTGAGGCAGTGTCATTATCTGTCTTGCCCAAGGACTCACCTCGATACCGGGTGCCGGATTCGAACGCACAACCTTTCGATCATGAGTCAAATGCGTTAACCACTGCGCTATCGAGATTTAGAGCTTGATCTTAGTTAGTCTCAAAGCTCCGGTTAAAGAGGAGTAACCAAGGACAATTTTTTCTTATTTCTTCATAAAATCCTGTATTGTGGGTACTATGAGGCGATTCTAACAAGTACCCACAATACAGGTTTCTGGGGAGGATTAAGTAAAATTAGAATCTAACATCCACTCCAATGCAGACAGATACATTTAAATCCAAACCCAAGGAATAATGGATGACGTTTGAATAACGTTTTCCGAATCTCCATCTTCATCCATTGATCTAAATGGTTTTGATTTTTCTGTCTGCATTTAAGATGGAGATATACTTGATTATTTTTCGTACCCACAGCCTAAACATATATTCTTGCTTAAATACCTATGCACATGACTGTTGGAAGCCATTGTTAAATGGACCGAAGCCGTGCTCAAACAGCAAAAACCATGTTCAATTCATGAAATTCGCGTGCTGTTTAAACATGGATTTTGAGCTTTTGATATCACATGACTGGCCTTGCATTGTTTACGTTATGTTGACAGACGCAACGTTATCGCCCTGAACGTAGCATTTTAGGGTTCTATGATGACGTCAGATGGTAACTGCTTGACAATGTCACTGTGAACACCATTGAACTGGCCGCCATGTTGGTTTGCTGGTCGCATTTGAAGAGTTTACATGCAGTTTATTTGGAGTTTTGGGTCGTTTTTGTCAACATTTGCTGTCGGAATCGTAAGTTATGCAAGAACAACCATCATCCATGGTTATTTCATTGTATTAACATTTGCCGGATCCCTCGGAAGATATTTGAACATTTGGCCTGGTGGCCTCATGTTCAAAGAGCTTCCTTGGGATCCGGCAAATGTTAATGCATGAAAAACCATGTTTGATCCCTATATTTTAATTTGTTGTCCCTTTTGTTTTCTTTGATTTTACCCATTATAAAGACATTTTCCGAATGTTATTTTTTCATATGTGGAGGTGGATAAAAGACTTTATTTATAAAAGAAAGAATTCTGAACATAGGGTATGAGCTGGGTCTGACCACTGGTGAAACAGAATTTCCTGACAATACTAAAAGTAGAATGGGCTCTGTTTCATGCCTAAGAAAATTATCCCTTGATTACCCCCATTATGCCTCCATATCAGCAGCTGTGAGTCTACAAAGTCTGTTTTGACACTCATGTCCCAATGTTAACAGCAGTTACAGTATTTGAGTCAGAATATTATGAAAACACGCCTTTAGTAATACATTATAAGTTTAACTGCCAAAAAAGCGAAAACTTTAAGACGAAATATGCATCTTATTTCTGCTCAAAATATAGATTGTGGATACTTGTTAGAACCACCTCATTGATCAATCATTTTGAATTTGACACAGTTTCACTGTTAGACTTGTAAACATGATCAATCTTTTGAATGTGACACAGTCTGGCTGTCAGGCTGTATCCATATGATCAATCATTTTGAATTTGACACAGTCTGGCAGATTTTTGTCAAATCTGGCAGGTGGAAAGGTTGAAATTGACTTTGATGCCACTTTGACAGTTCGGATCAATTTTGACAAAGTTGGATCTGACACTTTTGAATTTGGCACTGTTGAAATCAACAATTTCAAATCAAGAAAGATTGATTAACACTTCATTCCAATTCACCTTATTTGCATTATTGCTGGCTCCCAGATTGCACATTGTCAATATTGGAAAAACAGGTAACCAGACCCCCCTGACCTTGAAAGGTCAGGGGGTCTGGTTACCTGTTTTTCCAACATTGATAACCTTCAGACTAGGAACCAGCAGATAATGCAAATAAGGTCAATACATAGAAGTAGGTAAGGTGGGTATTTGGTGATAAATGAAGGATAATCTTAATTTCTCCATATAAACATATGTTTTGGGTATTCATTTGGATAGTTCAAATGAATACCCACAACAGGGTTTTTTATGGAGAACTGACAAAAATCATTCTTTCATTCTACCTTATCTGTTTCTATGCCAATAAATTTAACAATTCCAGAATCATCTATCACAGATCAGTGTGTACCTCAAAAACAAAACATACTTAGCCGCTGCAGCTGTTAACCAATTTTAGTCCCATCCCATTATCTGTGTTTACATTCCATACAGCAGTACATCACACACCTTGTATGGGTTACCCACCCTTTTACATGACCGAATTCTTCTCTTCATTAAAACACCGTTCTTCTATCTGTTCTGCATGCCGTACTGTTCAGTGTATTTCAATGACCTCTCGTGAGTTGATTCCTTCTTGTTGCAACCTCTTGAGTATTGGGTTGTAGATATCTCTGGCTAGTGGAATGACAATCCCTTTCTTTTGAATCTCACCTGGAATTGATTGATTGATTGTTTTAGGTTTAATGACACTTCAACACTTGTGGGTCATTTTGTGTTGTCTTCCAGAGAAAGGGAGAAAAGAGATAGAAGAGAGAGTTTGTTTGTTTGACTGGAGATTTAATGTCCCCATCAACACTGTTAAGGTCATTTTGGAGACGTTGCTTCCAATTTTGTGGAACTTTTACCTGACATTGAGATGAAAAGACATCTCAAGCCCTGCCGCCCAATGAAACCAATAGGGTTTATATGCATGGAAGGTCTGACTCGCACAGCTTTGCCTAGGCAGGCTTAGATTACCAGTACTTGTGTGTGAATCCGTTTCACCTCTGCGTGGAAGCATCATGCAGTCCATCTATTTCTTCAAGCCCCTACTGCAAGGACAGCAGGCCTTGCCCAACTGTAAGCTAATGTCAATTGGACACCCCAGTGACGCAAGATACAGGTCCCTTTGCCTCACCCAATCACCCCCCGCACCTGGAAATAATTAAAAATATATGTACAGTCGAACTTCAGTAACTCAAACACCTTTGAGACAATGAAAATTTGTTTGTGATAGGGGTAGTTCAAACTACTGAAGGTTACTTAAAGTTCATTACCATAAAAATCCTAAAAAAATTGAGGTCTCGCTGTAATTCTCCTAAAATTTTAAAACATTTGTTTCACAATCCTGCAAGATGTCCAAAAGGTGCAGACCGAATGGAAAACAGTGTAGACCCTGATCAGACTCCTCCTTCAGGAGCAGTCTGATCTGGGGCTGCAATGTTTGCTTAGGCCTATCTGTGCCAATACTTAGGGTCATTACAGTACCGGTAATCATTATGGGAATAACTTTTAGTCCCAGCCTATCGGGGCTAGAAGAAATAGATGGGCTGCATGATGCTTCCATGCAGAGCTGAAACCGGCCGCACACTAGTACTGGTAAACCGCTTAGAGGATCTAAGCCTGTTCAGGAAACGTGGTGCGAGTCGGACCGTCCATGCTTATAAACCCTATTGGTTTTATTGGGCGACAGGGCTTGAGAAGTCATTTCATCTCAATGTCGGGTAAAAGTCCCACAAAAATTGGAAGCAATGTCTCCAAAATGACCTATACTGTGTTGACGGGGATGTTTAACCTCAAATCAAACAATGGGAATAACTTAAGGATATATTCTAGACAGGGCTCTAGAAATTTTGAAATCCCAATCGGTCCAGAAGGTGACCAAAAATTACGGAAATTGCCGATCGGTTTCGGTAATTTCCGTAAACGCCATTGGCGATTTGCGATTTTAAAATGTGTTATTAGCGCAAAGAATGACATACCGATGTTCCTCTTACACTTGTAAACGGATATGAGCACCAGTATCTCGATTATAAACAGCAATTATTGCTCACATCGTTAATATTTCATCTACTTTCATTTTCTACGCCAGATTTGATCTACTTTCATTTTCCCAATATCCGGGTCACTCCGAACCTGAAGACTACTAAAGGGAAACAACCTACATGGGGCAGTCAGAGACCAGTTCGATGGTCACTATATTTTTTTCCCTTTTTAAAACCTTTAAAATATTTCTCTTATTTCACGCATTTTATTTTGCCCAAATTGCTTTGTTTACAAATGGCGACCGATATGGCAGCCACGTGGTCGGAAAATGACGTCATACGGTTTCCGTTTACACAATACACATTAATGCAGTCAAGGACGTAACACACATACACCTGTTTTATGTCATTTATTTTAATAGAGCGTATTTCTAAAAAAAACGTTTTGAACGGGTTAAAAAATCGAAAAAACATTTCTTTACTCTCGAACCAATACATGGCCGAACGAGAGTCATTGAAAATCTTACATGGCCGAACCAAGTTTTAAAGAATATAAATACATATTTTACGATTACACAAGCCTGAAATAAACAAATTATGTTTGATTGCCATTAGATCAAACACGATCAAGGCTTCTTTGATATCACAATCACGCACCGCTTAATCACGTTTTGGCTGACTGTCCCGCGAGAGTCTGCGATACCTGGCGAGATCTCGAAAACGTGTTTACTGTCAAACTCAAATTCATCCCAGAGAGAGATAATTGGATTATATTACTGGCACAATAAACAGTTTAACACCTAACCAGGTATAATTTCTCTGTTTTTTTCACTTGGATTTTAGCTTATTGGGTTTTTTTTCGGACCGATTTTTCAGCAAAATTTTTCAGCAAAATCGGTTTTCATTTTCAAACAAGAGGGCCCAGAGGGCCCTGGTTCGCTCACCTGATCCAATGTATAACAAGTGGGCCCCGGGCAGGGTCAATTTTGGCCCCAGGGCTATAATTTGAACAATCTTGGTAGAGGTCCACAAGATGAAGCTTCATATTGAATATGAAAGACCTGGGCTTTCTGGTTTCAGAGAAGAAGAGTTTAAAGGTTTACCCTGCATATAGAAGTCTATGTAAAACAAGATTTTCCCTATATAAGTCTATGTTAAACCAAAGGGCCCCGGAGCGGGGGCATTTTTGGCCCCAGGGCTATAATTTGAACAATCTTGGTAGAGGTCCATTAGCTGAAGCTTCATAACAAATATCAAAGACCTAAGCCTTGTGTTTCAGAGAAGATGATTTTTTAAGATTTTCCCTATATAAGTCTACGTAAAACCAAAGGGCCAGATGGCGGGGGCATTTTTGGTCTCAGGGCTATAATTTGAACAATCTTTATAGAGGTCCACTAGCTGAAGCTTCATAACAAATATTGAAGACCTAAGCCTTGTGGTTTCAGAGAAGAAGATTTTTCAAGATTTTCCCTATATAAGTCTATGTAACACCAAAGGGCCCCGGAGCAGGGGCATTTTTGGCCCCAGGGCTATAATTTGAACAATCTTGGTAGAGGTCCACAAGATGAAGCTTCATACCAAATATCAAAGACCTGGGCCTTGCAGTTTCAGAGAAGAAGATTTTTCAAGATTTTCCCTATATAAGCCTATGTAAAACAAAAGGGCCCTGGTGCGGGGGCATGTTTGACCCCAGCACTATAATTTGAACAATCTTGGTAGGGGTCCACTAGATGAAGCTTCATACCAAATATTAAAGACCTGGGCCTTGCGGTTTCAGAGATGAAGATTTTTCAAGAATTTCCCTATATAAGCCCATGTAAAACCAGAGGGTCCTGGTGCGGGGGGCATTTTTAGCTTCAGCACTATAATTTGAACAATCTTGGTAGGGGTCCACTAGATGAAGCTTCATACCAAATATCAAAGACCTGGGCCTTGCGGTTTCAGAGAAGAAGATTTTTAAAGATTTTCCCTATATACGCCTATGTAAAACAAAAGGGCCCTGGTGCGGGGGCATTTTTGGCCCCAGCACTATAATTTGAACAATCTTGGTAGGGGTCCACCAGGTGAAGCTTCATACCAAATATCAAAAACCTGGGCCTTGCGGTTTCAGAGAAGAAGATTTTTCAAGATTTTCCCTATATAAGCCCATGTAAAACCAAAGGGTCCCCGTGCGGGGGCATATTTAGCTCCAGCACTATAATTTGAACAATCTTGGTAGGGGTCCACTAGATGAAGCTTCGTACCAAATATTAAAGACCTGGGCCTTGCGGTTTCAGAGAAGAAGATTTTTAAAGATTTTCCCTATATAAGCCCATGTCAAACCAAAGGGCCCCCGTGCGGGGGCATTTTTGGCCCCAGCACTATAATTTGAACAATCTTGGTAGGGGTCCACTAGATGAAGCTTCATACCAAATATCAAAGACCTGGGCCTTGCGGTTTCAGAGAAGAAGATTTTTTAAGTTTTCGGTGAAAAAAATCTATTTTTGGCTACTGTGACCTATATGTGCAACGGACCGGAACCATTTGAACAACTTTGAAAGGGGACCACCTAAGGCTCATTCCTGTGAAGTTTGGTCAAAATCCGATCAGTGGTTTAGGAGGAGATGTCGTTTGAAGAAAAGTTTACGGACGGACGCACGCACGCACGCACGGACGGACGACGGACAAAAAGTGATCCCAAAAGCTCACCTTGTCACTACGTGACAGGTGAGCTAAAAACGGTCTGGACCGGTAAAAAAAACGGATTTCTAGAGCCCTGATTCTAGATTTTCTATAAAATAAAGGTATAGCTGTTGCAATTTGACATGACACTGACCTCTATGCAAAGAATAAAATTAGTCAATGCTGTCGCCCAATAAGTTGGGTTTTCATTTGTGAATTTTCGGCATCTCGTGAATGGCAATCCATTAACCGACCTCTGTGTATTCAATAACAATATCAACTAAACTTGCAATAAGATTTCACTATCAACAGTGCTAAGGGAGTGTGACATGGCTGTAAAAGAGCTACTGCCCTTCATCAAATTAAAGATTTACTTTTCTAGTCCTTTGGTATCAGTGTTTCCATTATGGAATTTTGAAAATAAATGAGGGTCACTGACAAGGTCCTATTTGGCCAAAACTAGCTAGTCTGTGCCAGAAAAACTTGTACACTCCATACTTTTCTGTTCTGGAGTATTCCTGGCTTCCAAAGGCTGTTAACTCTTTTATAGAAAAGGTTGTGTCATAAGAGAAGACTCAGATCAGCTTGCACATCTGTGCAGTCTGATCAGGGTCTTGGTTGATCCCTTGACCCTTCTATAGTCTCCAGACTATCCAGTAAAACACCTTGCCTTTCTGGGTGGATGCACAGACTGATCTGAGTCTTCACTAGTCACAAGTCTTACTGTAGGCTTTGTCATGCGCCAACTTGATTTTTGTTTTGGTTTTTATGGCCCTGTCAAGATTATTTCACTTATTTTGAGCTGATCATTAAAAGCTGGAGTACCCAGAGAAAATCACCTGACCATACGCTGCAAAATGTTGTGTCTCACATGTGACCTGAGGGAGAGCTACCTCATTTAATACACATACAATAAAAAAGCATTACCTGTTAATACCATCTTTGTAGCAATAGCAGTGGGTAGTCCTACAGTTTTGGCCATGGCTGAGTACCCGTCCACCTCACCATAGACTACTAAGCTCAGCACATGGTCCTCCAGGGAACCGTCTGGCCACTGGACACCAATATCATGCTGCATGAGGATCAAGTCTCTTTCACCAGGACCTATATCATTCATTACAAATATTTAGTTTCAGACATTTTAACATACAGTGAAATGCCACTAATAAGACTAATTCTGCTTTAGAAAGTTTATTTAGTAGGTTGCAGTTTTTCTTTCCTTGTGTTTTCTGCATATAGTGTACTCTGGTCAGAGACAACCTTTGGGACTGTTCAAAAGTGGTCTTAAAGACCACTTTTTAACAGTCCAAAAGGTGGTCTTAATATAGTAATTTTACTGTACACCCCAAACTCTTTATAACACTATTGTTGGGGTCCAAAGCAGAAACCGTGTTAGTTAAACAACCGTGTTATATCCAAATAAAATGTATATAGATTTTATAGAAAAATGACCATTAATGGTCAATTTTCTATATAATCTATAAATTTTTGGGATCCATCTTGAAACTGTGTTATATTCTAAACCATTTTATAACGAACTGTGTTATAATGAGGTTGTGGTGTACTTACCCTAAAAATACGGACACCTAAACTCCTAACCATACTTGTTCAAAAATTTGACCAAGTATATTTACAACATATACCTAATGTTGTGTCTAAAAATAGCTGTATCAGTGGCAAACGGTGTAGACCCTTGCTGCGGCATCTCATCATCTGGGTCTACACTGCTTGCTGAGGCATGTCTGTCTGAATACATAAGGTATCAAGTTTCAGACAGGAAACACCAGTAATTGCATACAAGAATTCTGCGGAAGGCTATGTCGCGCCTGTGTGGGCACAAAGTCATCGAACCATGATATGTAGGTCAAGGTCAAACATAGATGCTTGCACAAAAGATTCCATTCTCAAATGCAAGCTTGTACTAAGTATTATTAATGAAGCTCTAATAATTCTTGAGAAATGAACTTAACCATTAGGGTGAATGCCAGGGTGGTGGCAATGTTTTACAAAGTCAGTGAACCATGAAATTTAGGTCAAGGTTAAATATGGATGCTTGCATTTAAGTTGCCATCCCCAGATTCAAGTTTGCACCAAATATCATCTATGAAGCTCCTATAAATCTTGAGAAATAAACTTGACCATTAGGTAGAACGCTAGGATGGTCGCTATATTTTACAAAGTCAGTGATCCATGAAATATAAGTCAAGGTTAAATATGTATGCCTGCATTTAAGTTACCATCCCCAGATACAAGTTTGTACCAAGTATCATTAATAAAGCTCTTATAGTTCTTGAGAAATAAACTTGACCATTAGGGTGAACGCTAGGGTGGTCGCAATATTTTACAAAGTCAGTGAACCATGAAATGTAGGTCAAGGTCAAATATGGATGCTTGCATGTAAGCCGTCATCCCCAGATTCAAGTTTGTACCAAGTATCATTAATGAAGCTCTTATAGTTCTTGAGAAATAAACTTGAACCTCAGGGTGAACGCTAGGGTGGTCGCAATATTTTACAAAGTCAGTGAACCATGAAATGTAGGTCAAGGTCAAATATGGATGCTTGCATGTAAGCCGTCATCCGCAGATACAAGTTTGTACCAAGTATCATTAATGAAGCTCTTATAGTTCTTGAGAAATAAACTTGAACCTCAGGGTGAACGCTAGGGTGGTCGCAAATGTTGACGCCTTGACAAACGGACGGATGGACGGAAAACCGGGCGCCTATATCGCGCCATGCTAATAGCAGGCGCTACAAAAATCAGAAGCAATGGCTCCAAAATGACCTAAACAGTGTTCATGGGGATGTAAAACCACAATACAAACCTGGTCATTGTTTGGAGCCATTAGAGAGGAGCGATTTCATTGGTTAAAAATCTCAACAATTCAAATTGGCCAATGAAAAAATAACCTAATGCTATTACATCATGATTTATTTACTCCTGTTCTGTAAATAAAAACAAGAATTCCGCCGAAGGCTATGTCGCGCCTGTGGGGGCGCAAAGTCACCCAACTATGATATGTAGGTCAAGGTCAAACATAGATGCTTGCACAAAAGTTTCCATTCTTAAATGCAAGCTTGTACTAAGTATCATTAAGCTCTAATAATTTTTGAGAAATGAACTTAATCATTAGGGTGAACGCTAGGGTGGTCGCAATATTTTACAATGTCAGTGAACCATGAAATGTAGGTCAAGGTCAAATATGGACGCTTGCATTTAAGTTGCCATCCACAGATACAAGTTTGTACCAAATACAATTAATGTAGCTCTTATAGTTCTTGAGAAATAAACTTGACCATTAGGGTGGTTGCAATATTTTACAAAGTCAGTGAACCATGAAATATAGGTCAAGGTCAAATATGGATGCTTGCATTTAAGTTACCATACCCTGATACAAGTTTGTACCAAGTATCATTAATAAAGCTCTGATAGTTCTTGAGAAATAAACTTTACCATTAGGGTGAACGCTAGGGTGGTCGCAACATTTTACAAAGTCAGTGAACCATGAAATGTAGAACAAGGTCAAATATGGATGCTTGCATGTAAGTTGTCATCCCCAGATACAAGTTTGTACCAAGTATCATTAATGAAGCTCTTATAGTTCTTCAGAAATAAACTTGAACCTCAGGGTGAACGCTAGGGTGGTCGCAATATTTTACAAAGTCAGTGAACCATGAAATGTAGGTCAAGGTCAAATATGGATGTTTGCATGTAAGTTGTCATCCCCAGATACAAGTTTGTACCAAGTATCATTAATGAAGCTCAAATAGTTCTTCAAAAATAAACTTGAACCTCAGGGTGAACACTAGGGTGGTCGCAAATGTTGACGCACGAACGAACGGACGGAAAACCGGGCGCCTGTTACTCCTGTTCTGTAAATAAAAACAAGAGCCAGGAGATGTCAAAATTGTTATTGTTTTCAAGTTTTGGAGTAGTATTTACAAGTTTTTATTGAAATTATGGACACAGGTGATTGGTATTGGTGAAAATTCTGGACATGGATATAAATTTTCTTTGTGTTGTGCCTTGGAAAACTTTGGAATCTCTAGGGAAGAGAGCAGACAGGCTTAGCTACACGCGATCATTTTTGAGCAATTCTGGAGATTATGTGTGGCGTTGCTCCATACCGTGAAGACTAAATTAGACATAGCAGGTACTATTGTATACATAAATGTGTTATATACATGTGTGACAAGAGTTTTGACTTGTGTGTTACAAACTGCCAGAGCTACACAACTTCATTCACGATTGGTCATATTTTCCCGATGGTGCCCTTGTCTATATTATTATAGAATAGTATATCTTTCCTCTCTAAAAGCTTGAAACTGGTCCCTGTGATCGGGTGTGCAAGAAATACTTGTACACTCTACAATATTCAGTTGTTGTGCATTCCTTGGTTCCAAGGTATTACCTTTTTAGAATGTGTTTCATCATTTTTTTTGGTTAAAAAGCTTGAGCAAATTTTAAGTGTAGCAACATTTTCAAAGTATCATTTTCTAAGCCCTTAACCCGCTGATCGCGACAACCCCTACTTTTGCAAACAGTGTAGATCCAGATCAGATGGCTTCTGAAGAAGCCATCTGATCTGGCTCTACAGTGTTTGACATTCAATTTGTGAATTTGTAGGAATAAATTACATCAAGTAATTTGATTGGTTCAAAGTCAGACATGGGTGTGGCTAAATTTAAAATAATTATTCAGCAGGATAAAGGTTGAGCGTCTCATTAAGCTTATGAATCTTTAAAAAATGGGCCCAAAAAAAAAATGTCCAAAGTTAACGAGGGGTTTCAAGGGAGGAGTAGCAGAGAATTAGGTAAAAGATAGTGAAACCGCACAAGTACAAGAAATTAAAACACGATGAATATCTCTGCCCCTACCTACTGCAAGGGCAGCAGGCTGTGTCCAACTGTAAGACTGGCTGGTGATTAAGAGGAGGTTAGATACCTGGCAGGGTTGGCAACATTCTTTCATAGAGAGTGAACATGAAATCTTTTCTACGGTCATTCTCTCTCTTCCGCTGATTCAAGAAGGGCGGTTGTCAGTTTCTGGTGTAAGAATGTGCACTGTACTGGTTAGCAGCTTACGTTTAAGCCTGTCCAGGAGAAGTGTGGATAGGTAGACTGACCGGCTCAAAAATGACCTAAATAGTGTTGTGTTGACTGGGCTGTTAAACTCCAATCCAAATATACCAACTGTAAGAAAGTATCAATTGATTGAACCATACACAGTATCTTTGTTTCACCCAACCATCCTCTTGGAGTATTACAGAACTTACCAAATGCTAGTCTTTTAGAGAGGTAGTTGGAGAGAGTATCAATTGGAGTGTTTCTTTTATCCATCAGTTCATCATCTAGCAGACCCATTCTGAAAACACATGTATACACCTTCATACTTAAACTGGTGAACAATTAACTTCTTTAATTAACCTTTGTACTGCCAATCAAGGCATTTGCAGATGATTTTCTCAAATATTTCTGTATGTCTTACTTTTCAGATAAAATAAGGCTTGACATTTCATGTGAATAATCTGCTATGCAGATGTCAAGCCTAATTTTCGAATAAGGCTTGACATTTCATATGGGCAGATGATTCATATGAAATGTCAAGCCTATTTTTTGGTTCTAAAAAATAATTTAATCAAGACTGACAAACAGATGAAAGGATGGATGAAAACTGGACTCCTATATCCAGCCATGCTTAAAGCAGGCGTAAAAACAAATAATTCAAAATATAAAATGTCATGGTGGTTTAAGGTAAATATAATGTTTAATTCAATTCTCCATAAAATTCTTACAGCCAAAGTAATACAGACAACAGTGTCACATACAACTTTTAAAGAATTACAAAGGGAAATAACTGTAACAGTATAGATCCCTGGACCCTTCTTTTTCTGTTGCAGCAACATCACATAAATATCAACATTTACACAAAATATTACAAGGTTCCTAAAATTATTAATCAAGTTATGCAGGAAAAACCAAATGTTATAGTTTTAAAAGAATTTGAAAGGGAATAACTCCAACAGTATAAATCCCTTGAGCTTTATTTTTCTGTGGCACCAACATCTCATTAGTATCAACATTTAAGGGAAATTGATTCACCTTCAGGGGAGCCAACTCCTGCAAAAGTATTTTTGACTCCCATGTCAATAGGGGTCAACTCTTAAAAGAAAGAATTTGCTCACGAGGAGCAAATTCTTTCTTTTAAGAGTAGACCCCTTTTTCAGTGGGATAGGACATATAGAAAAGTGTACAGGAAGTCCCAAAAGTTGTCTCCCTTTGAAAAATGGTGGGGAAAATCGGCCGGGTGTTCACATTCCCCTTAAACAAAATATGATAAGATTCCTTATATTATTAATCAAGATATGCAGAAACTAGAGC
The DNA here is from genome assembly GCA_963580285.1 of Lucinisca nassula. Taxonomy (NCBI): domain Eukaryota; kingdom Metazoa; phylum Mollusca; class Bivalvia; order Lucinida; family Lucinidae; genus Lucinisca; species Lucinisca nassula. The sequence continues at coordinate 20,403,994 of OY757016.1, read as the reverse complement.
TATCACTAAAGGTGATGAATACCCCCACAAAAACTGCCTTGATAGTACAACAGCGCCATTTTGCAATTTTTTTCACTTGAAAAGGGCCATAACTATGTCGAAAATTGACGAATTGTAGTGGAAATCGAACTTGACCTGTATTTTATGATGTTACATCAATGTACCAAAAATTATAAAAATCGATGAAGCGCTTTTTGAGTTATCGTCTGGAAACCAAGTCAACAGACCGACCGACCGACCGACCGACCGACCGACCGACCGACAGACAGACAGACAGACCGACAGACCGACAAGCTCACTCCTATATACCCCCCCAAATTTCATTTGTGGGGGTATAAAAACCAAGGGGGTCAAATTTTTAACTGTTCTATCTAGTACAATATCTAATACTGTGGTATTTTTGCTGGAAAAAAATGTGAGTAGCTTTTGCATTTGCAAAAGCTACTCATATTTTTTTTCAGCCAAAATATTAGCATACTTACCATATTACATGATTGAAGTTTTGACAATTTGTAAACTAATGAAATCGTAAGTTTTGACCAATTGGGCCATGGTTAAACTTACTTGACAATAGCATCTAGTCTCTCGTGATCACCGTCTACCTTCTCCAAAACCATGTCTTTGAGTGACTCGAGAAGAGTATCGGATGACTTGCCAAACATGTTGCAGAAGTGTTTTCTCTGAAAAACAATGTACAGCTAAAATTAAATGGCTCTAACACCTTTTGGACACCGGCGAAAAATTTGTTCAAAATACAGTAAGTTTGAATCTCTGAGGTTAATTATAGTGTCAGATCAGGAGACAGCTTTTGAATACTTTAAGAAAAACTGAAAAATTTAAATTTGTTTTCAAGAGAATTAATCTTAATTCTAGCTGGTCCTAGCAACAACAATTTCACTGTAATTGCCTCCATTTTGAAAAGGTAAACAACCTTTAACCCTTGAATTGCCAAGAAAAACTGCACCTGAAAATGTCATCTGCTTATGTTGTTTATGTCGTCTGCTGAATATTCTTCTAAACTTCTATAAAAATATTTTTGCATACAGGCAAACAGGAGACTTCCTTTAAAAAGTTTTGCATGAATGTAAAGCTCTTGTTACAAGGAACCTACATGCCAAATATGAAGGCTGTATCTCAAACGGTTCAAAAGTTATGACCAATGTTAACTTTTTCTTTTATGTAGGTCAAAGGTCAAGGTCACAGGTCAAAAATCTTTGTGTGAATGTAAAGCTCTTGTCACAAGGAACCTACATGCAAAATATTAAGGCTGTATCTCAAATGGTTCAAAAGTTATGACCAAAATGTTATTTGTTAATTTTAAGTAGGTCAAAGTTAAGGTCACAGGTCAAATTTTTGTTGCATGACTGTAAAGCTTTTGTCACAAGGAACATACATGCCAAATATGAAGGCTGTATCTCATGCGATTCGAAAGTTATGACCAATGATATTTTTTTCTTTTAAGTAAGTCAAAGGTCAAGGTCAAGGTCACAGGTCAAATTTTTTGCATGAATGTGAAGCTCTTGTCACAAGGAGCGTTCATGCCAAATATGAATACTCTATCCCAAACGGTTCAAAAGTTATGAACAACGTTAAAGTTGTCCACGTACAAACCAACAAACAAAACCAACAAACAGACAGGGCAAAAACAATATGTCCCCGCTATCGCTACCGGGGACATAAAAAACACAATGCATTTTTAGACAGTCCATAAACCTATAAAGTTTCAAAATGATCACCCGAAACTGTATGCGGCGTTGTCAACACAAGGTATATGGTACCTATACACGTTTGTTCAGTGTGAACAAGAAGCCCATGGGCCACTATGCTCACCAGAGCTCAGGTGGGCACTGCCCAATGGCAGCCATGTGTTTTAACATGATATCATTTTAATCTACCAAATGAACCCCCATGTCCAAATGAGCACCCATGTGGACTCAGTATCTGAAACATTAGGCCTTTTATGAAGCAGAGGGGGTGGGTCATGGACCAAATGGAGCCCTGGTTGGTATCACTAAATGCGTCTTATCATAAGGAACAAGAATATATATGGTTTAGCAGTGGGGATCTGTAAGGCCTCTTAAGTGGTGGAGGGGTTGGGGCATGCCCTGTTGATCCCAGGAAAGCCCAAAATTGTTGTCCCTAAATGTTTCTTATCATAAGGACCAAGTATGTATATGGTTTAGGGGTGGGAATCTGAACGGTTTCTGAGATTTGAGGCCTTTTTATGAAGTGGAAAGGATAGGAATGGCCCTTGCGGACCCCCCTACAGTAGGTGTGCTAATAATAAGGAACAAGAACATATATGATTATGGGGTGGGGATTTGAATGGTTTCTGAAATATAAAGCCTTTTATGAAGTGGAAGGGCGGGGCACATTGCCTCAGCACAGAGACCCCCAGGTTGATGTGATTGAACGAGTCTTATCATAAGGAACAAGTATATGGTTTAGGGGTGGGGATCTGAACTATTTCTGAGATATATGGCTTTTAATGAAGTAAAGCGATGGGGCATGGCCTGGGCATACCCCGGGGACTTCCAAGCTGGTGTCACTGAATGCGTCTTATCATAAGGAAGATGGATATATATGGTTTAGAGTGGGGCTAAGAACAGTTTCTGAGATATAAGGCCTTTTGTGAAGTGCAGGGGTGGGGTAAGGCCCCGGGAGACTCCCAGGTTGGTGTCAATGAATGTGTCTTATCATAAGGAACAAGAATAAATATGGTTTTGGGGTAGCCATCTGTAGGGTTTCCGAGATATTGTGAGATTATGAAATGGAGGGGGTGGGGCATGGCCCCAGCACATCCCTGGGGACCCCCAGGTTGGTGTCACTGAATGCGTCTTATCATAATGAACAAGAATATATATGGTTTAGGGGTGAGGCTCTGAATAGTTTCCATGATATATGGCCTTATGTGAAGTGAAGGGGTGGGGTAAGGCCCCGGCGCATCCCTGAGGACCCCAAGGTTGGTGTCAATGAATGTGTCTTATCATAAGGATCAAGACTATATATAGTTTAGGGGCGGGGATCTGTAAGGTTTCCGAGATATTAGGCCTTTTATGAAATGGAGGGGGTGGGGCATGGCCCCAGCGCATCCCGGGGACTCTCAGGTTGATGTCACTGAATGGGTCTTATCATAAGGAACAAGAATATATATGGTTTAGGGGTGGGGATCTGAATGGTTTCCAAGATATTGGGCCTTTTATAAAGTGGAGGGGGTGGGGCATGGCCTCAGCGCATCCCTGAGGACCCCAGGTTGGTGCCACTGAATGCGTCTTATCAATAGGAACAAGAACATATATGGTTTAGGTGTCGGGATCTGAATGGTTTCTGTGATATATGGCCTTTTATGAAGTGGAAGGGGTGGGGCATGGCCCCGGCACCTCCTGGGGGACCCTCAGGTTGGCATAAAAGCATATGGCTGAGAGAAGTTTACTCAAGAAACATTTCTATAAAAGTTTGTCAAAATATCTGCAATGTCTTGGCAGTAAATGCCATTTTTCAATTTTCCCCCATTATAAGTCTATGGAAACTCTAAGTTGCCATAGCAACCAAACTAATGAGCCGATTTTCATAAAAAACGCAAACTTTCAATCCCCCAGCCCAAGCACGCTACAGATAAAATTTGGGCCCAATTGGCCCAGTGGCTTCAGAGGAGAAGATGTTTAAAAGTGTTGATGCAGACGACGACGAACAACTGCCTATCCTATAAGCTCTCCCGGAGCCTTCAGCTCTGGTGAGCTAAAAATGTGATTAAAAATTAAGGATTTTGAAAAAAAAAAACTGCATATCGCTGACAGATGGACACTCAAAATTTCGGAGGGTATAACATAATACTCCACTACATTTTTGTGGCGGGGCATACTACGTAGACATATCTTAAGTATTTTGGCGCGAAAAAGGTCTAATATAAAGATGCAAAAAATGAGATAAGAAATAATTTCAGGATTCTGAAATAACATTATGCATATCTTGGGACCATTCTAAAAGCGCCTGTAAAGTTTCAAAAGGATTGGCGGAGATGCGCACACACCTGTATACATTTCTGTAATATTTGGGCTTGAAAAAAGTCGAAGTTAAAAATGCAAAAAAGGTGATAAAAAAGAATTTCATGTTTCTGGAAATAACAATATGCATATCTTCAGACCATCCTACAAATGCCTGAAAAGTTTCAAAAGGATTGGCCTTAAACTGAAAGAGGAGTTGCGCACGCGCCTGTATAGACTTATGTAGTATTAGGGCTCGAAAAAAGTCTAAGTTCATAGTGCAAAAATGTGATAAAAATAATTTCAGGACTCTGCGAAAACACTATGCATATCTTCAGACCATGCTAAAAGCATTTGTAGAGTTTCAAAAGGATTCGCCAAAAACTGTACGAGGAGTTGCGTACACAAGGTACAAACTCCCTATACATTTCTATAGTATTAGGGCTCAAAAAAAGTCCAAGTTGAAAATGCAAAAAAGTGATAAAAAATAAATTCAGGATTCCGAAACTAGAAATGTGTCCAGAAGACACAGATGCCCCTGCCCAGGGCCCCTCCTTACCCCGAAAATCCATGTTGCAACAAAATTTTCTAAGTGTGTGACCTTGACCTTGAGGTTATGGGCAGGGTTGGTGGTATGGCTGAATGAGACTTGGGACCTATATCTATCATCATTCCAAATATGAAGCCAATCTATAAATATGAGCCCTAAAACTTTAAAAGCATAATAAGATTAAGTCTGTGACCTTGACCTTGAGGTCAGGGGTGGGGGTATATACAACTTTGGACCTGTAACTATCATCAAACCAAATATGAAGAAAATCTATATGGTTTGGTGAGTATGAGCTCTTAATAAACCTTAAATAAAAAAAAATTTTGTCTGTGACCTTGACCTTTAGGGCACGTGCATGGGTGGGGGTATTGGACCAGTATCAATCATCATACCAAATATAAACTTAATTCATCATACAATTTGGAAAATATAAACTCTTAAAATATCTAATTAAAATTTCTAAGTCTGTGACCTTGACCTTGAGCTCATGGGCATGGGTGGGGGTATCGCTGAATAAAATGGACAGGTATCTAACATCATACCAAATATAAACTCAATCAATCATACAATTTGGAAAATATCAACTCTTAAAATTTCTAAGTCTGTGACCTTGACTTTGAAGCCATAGGCATGAGTGGGGGTATTGCCAAATAAACATTTGGACCTGTATCTATCATCATAGCAAATATAAACCAAATCCATAATATGGTTGAAAAATTTGAGCTCTTTAAAATTTTTAACATTAAAATTGTCTAAGTCTGTGACATTGACCTTGAGGTCAAAGGCATGGGTGGGGGTATTGCTGAATAAAACATTGTGCCGATATCTATCATCATATGAACCAAAGCCACCATAACAGTTCAGGTTCTACCAGGTACAAATATCTTAACTGGAGTCTTTAACATGGAAAAGTCCATGACCTTGACCTTGAGGTCATGGGCATGGGTGGGGGTATCACTGAATAAAACTTTGTACCTACATCTATAATCATACCAAAAATGAACCAATTCCATCAAATGGTTTGGAAAATATGAGTTCTAAAATGTTCAGGTCTACCTGTTACAAAAACCTTAACCTGAGGTTACAGGATCACGTACATATGTACGTACGTATACACACACACATACAGATCAACGTACACATGTACGCACATACGGAAAACGAAAAACTATATGCCCCCGGCATCATACCGATGCGGGGGCATAAAAACAATATGCATACCTTCAGACCATCTTCAAATTACATATAAAGTTTCAAAAGGATTGGACTAAAACTGTAGGAGGAGTTGCACACACAAGGTACATACTCCCTATGTTTCAGTTGTATTAGGGTGCGAAAAACGTCTAAGTTAAAAATGCTTTAAAAAATCATTCAAGGATTCTGAAAAAACAATATGCATATCTTCAAACCATCCTAAAAGCACCTTTAAAGTTTCAAAAGGATTGGCCAAAAAATGTAGGAGTTGCGCACACAAGAATGGTGTGGGGCGCTGACGGATGGACAGACATAGATGGACAGACAGATGGACAAATGGACAGACACTCAAAATTTCAGAGCGTATAACATAATACCCCGCCACTTTCTGGTGGCAAGGCATAAAAATGACCAAAAATGGTCATTTTTCTATATAATCCATACATTTTGTTTGGAAATAATGCAGTTGTTTTACTAATTATAATACTGTTTAGACTTTGGACCCAAACAATAGTGTTTTAAAGGGGTGGAGGTGAATTGTCTTCCCTGACATTGTCTCCCCTATAAGAAAGTTTTACACACCCATGTTGTCTCAGGTCCTTTAGGATGTAGGGTGGGCTCCGGATCATCACTAAGGAGACCTAACTGCATCAGCCCTTTAGCTACATTAGCAAACCCCTGAAAAATACGATATATTTCTGAGTAGGGTGCACACTGGCAAAATTGTGCACATTAAATTTTCATGGCAGTGTGTGACTTTGTCCAGTGCAAGATTCAAAAGCCATACTAAAAACGGCTGCAAACTTCACTTTTTAAATTCTTCTAGTGATTGAGAACACTTTGATTATGATATCGTGTAGCACAAGCATATTTTGACAAAGCTATTGATATAGTAATATTTATGAGCAGGACAAATATTATTCTCTTCTGTTCTGAACAGGACACATGGCATAATTGTGTTGGATTGTTTGGTGTTTAACTGCCCAGTCAACACTATTTGGGTCAGATCGAGCTGGTCAGTCAACTTTACCACACTTTTCCTGGGCAGGCTTAAACAAAAGTGGTTGTCCAGTACAGTGCATATTCTTTGCCAGAAACAACTGACAACTGCCCTTCTTGAATCAATTGAAGGGACAGAATGGCCACAGAAAAGATTACATGATCAATCTCCATGAAAGAATGTTGTCCGCCCAGCAGGTATCAAATTTGCGACTACCTGATCACCAGACAAATGCCCATCCCACTGAACTATAGAAGCTGGCAATTTTTGTTGGTATTTTAATGTTTGTTTGTTTGTTTTGGAGTTTAACAGCCCAGTCAACACTATTTAGGTCATTTTTAAGCTGGTCAGTTTACCTATCCACATTCTTCCTGGGCAGGCTTATACGTAAGGGGTTAACCAGAACAGTGCAAGTTCTTTCGCCAGATACTGACAACTGCCCTTCTACAATCAGCGGAAGAGAGAGAATGACAGTAGAAAAAGAGTTCATGATCAATCTCCAGGAAAGAATGTTGCTGACCCCGGCAGGTATCGAACCAGCGTCCTCCTGATCACCAGTCAGACGTGCATCTGACTGAGCTACGGAGGCCGGCAGTATTTCAATGATTATAAACAATACAAATTACACAGCATGAAAAATATCCTTAACCTCATGTTCTGGAGATTTACTTTAAGGCCAGATTTTCACCATCTCACAACTCTTCTCCTACCTTGTATCTGAGCGTTCCCCGGATGCACGTCTTGGCCCCCTCAATACCATACTCTGTGGTGTACAGGGTAGAATCTCTATTAGGGAATCCCTCTAGGTTGAACCCGGGCATGAGGTTTAGTTCTTGTGTACTGTTTAACAACTGGCCACCAGAGGGCACTTCAATCACCTGTAAACAATATTATCCCTTAAAGCACCAATCAAAAATAGCAGATGACATTTTCAAAGTATTTTTCAGCAAATAAAGCTGGACATTACATGTGAATCATCTGCTGGGCAGAAGATTCATAGGAAACAGCAAGGCTTATTTTCTCTGAAAAATAATATAAACATTAGATTGTAATCTGCACAAAAATTCCTGCATGCTGTTTAACAAGTGGTCACCAGAGGGCACCTTTGTTACCTGTAGACAAGATTATGGCCTGAATAGGTTTCAGATAGGTTTCTGGGATAGTTGCTGTTGCATTTAAAGGGATTCAAGATAGGAAATCCTGTATTGATTGGAGGTCATCTGTATTAACACCAGATCAACCAATATTAATTAGGGATCAAGTAATATTAGGCTGAGGTCAAAAATCAATAATCATGTTTTTTAATTGTATCATTTAATAAAATTGTCATTAATCAAGTAATTTTGCATTGACCCAGTTACAGGTCCTCGGTCAGGTGTATTGGCCCTTGGACTCAGGCCAATACAGCAGACCTCAGACCTGTAACTGGGCCAATACGAAATTACTTGATTAATAACATTATAATAACAAGACACTCACAACCAGCAATATTGGCATGTTTTCTCATTGCAGAGGAGATATTTCTGTAATGAAATGTAAAGTCTCTTAGACTCAGCCCGAAATTCTAAGTCTGTCAGATTCAGGATTTTTATATGCGATTTTCAAGTTCTGATAGAACAGATAATTAGGGGATAACTGTATTGAAAATTGTCATTTGGAGAGGTAAAAGCGGCGGTTTTACGGCTGAAATTTCGTTTTATGGCGACGCAAGAGCGGAGCCGTAAACTTAATTTACAATCGTAAAACCGGCGATTTATCTCCCCAAATGACAATTTGGATGCAATTATCCCCATTCTAATGCACCCATTCATTTGTTTAGTTTAAAAAAATGCTCTTTTTGTCGAAAACGGCAAGCTTACTGAGCTGCCTTAAACCAAATGCCAACCAATGAAAAGTGACATTACATGATGATGTCGGGTTTCTGACAGTATATTGTAGAATATACTGGAGCAAATTTTTGATATTATTCAATATCAGACGTCTCGAGACATACGCAAGTGCATTAGAATGCAATATGAACAAGCCTTTGGTGATATGCAGATGTAGCCATAGTGGTTTTCTTGAATATTTATATTTTTGGTTTGATATATTATTTAACCATTGTTTGTTTGATTTGAGGTTTAACATCCCCGTCAACACTGTATAGGTCATGTTGGAGACGTTGCTTCTGATTTTGTAGGACTTTTACCCAACACTGAGATGAAATGACATCACAAGCCCTGTCGCCCAATGAAACCAATGGGGTTTATTAGCATGGATGGTCCGGCATGCACCCCTTTGCTTGGGCAGGCTTAGACCCTCTAAGCGGTTAACCAGTACTTGTGTGCAGTCAGTTTCAGCTCTGCATGGAAGCATCGTGCAGCCCATCTATTTCTTCAAGCCCCGATGCTTAATCACCATCTACACAGTCAACACAATCACAGTCATGTAAAGCTGGTACTCTTACCAAACCACACTTTCCCACAAGCGATTACCCACTTTTACCAAAAACTGACAACTGCCCTTCTTGAATAAGCAGAAGGGAGAGAATGGCCATAGAGAACATTACATGATGCATCTCCTTGACAGAATAAAGCCGGATCCAGTGGGGTCTGACCGCTGACATCTAATCATGTCAGAAGTGCATCCAACCAAATCAACGGGCCCACCTTCCCTTTCACTGCAACATGACCAGTGTGATGCTCGAAGCCACAATGAAAAAAGACCAAACTTTAAAGGGAAATGGATACACCTTCAGGGAAGGCAACTCATGCAAAAGTATTGATGTCTCGCATGTCAATAGGGGTCGACTGTTAAAGGAAAGAATTTGCTCCTGAGGAGCAAATTCTTTCCTTTATGAGTAGGCCCTTTTTCAGTGGAACACAGCTTAATAGAAAAGCGAACAGAAAGTCCCAAAAGTTGTCTCCCTTTGATTAATGGAGGGAAAATCTGCCTATAACCATTAGGCCATGGACGTTTGAGCTTGACACATGAGTAACAGGATCAATCTATAAACAAATACTGTACCTGACCATCTTTGAGATATTTTGCACCACTGAGACAATTCATCAACACACCTTTAGGGTACCAGCTGGAAGTGGAAAATATAAACATTTAACGAGAAAAAACACATCTGAAAATGTCGTCTGCACATATATGTCGTCTGCTAAAAATTCTTGCAAACATTTTAAAAATATTTTTACATACAGGCAAGCAGTGTGGATCCTAGAGGAGCAGTCTTTATCCAGTGAGTTGAAAATATCAGAATTTTCATGAATGAAATTCTGATGTTTTCAACACATGAGATGAAATATTTTTGGTATTTATCAAAACAAAGTAAACGTTCTTTTTATTTGATCTAAAAAAAACACAAAAAAACTGCAGTATGGGCTGTTACAGTGAAAATAACATGGTCATGTTATTTTTTACAATGTGAAAATATCATGTGAAAATAGCGTTTTTAGTCGTTTCAGATATGCACTGATTTCACTGCAAAGTATAAAATAAAAGTTAATATCCACAGATTTTTTGTTGATGACATAAATAAACATATTGTTAAACCTTTGATCAATTAATTTGCCATAAATGCTAATATTTTTGCTGAAAAATGTGAGTAGCTTTTGTAAAATCTACTCTCATTTATTTAAAAAAAAAAACAACTAGAAATGCTTCCATATGACATGGATGCCTCCGCCTGAAAATATGTTGATGGTAGTATTTGACCTATGACCGTTAAGTATGACCGTGACCTTACAGGTATGGACCTGGGTCTTGCGTGAAACAAATTGTCTCATTATGGTTAACATTTTGCCAAGTAATTTCCAAATCCATCCAGGTACAACAAAGATATTGAGTGGACACAAGAAAAAAAAAACACTTTTCTTTACTTTTGACCTCTAAGTATTACCCAGGCTGTCAAGTGTATTTTGGTGCAAAATATATATTCTGGGCTTTAAAAAATAGGAAATTTATGGGAAAAATATAGGAAAAAAATAGGAAATTTATAGGATAATTATCAAGGTTTAGCAACAAAAAAGGCCTTATTATCATAAAAAAAATACCAAAAATGCAGGTCGGGCCCGCCCATAGGGGCTTGAGAAATATATGGGCTGCATGATGCTTCCACGCAGAGCTGAATCCAGCCGGCACACTAATACTGGTAAACAGCTAAGAGGATCTAATACTGTCCAGGAACCGCGGTGCGAGACGGACCATCCATGCTAATAAACCCTATTGTTTTCATTGGACGACAGGACTTGAGATGTCATTTCATCTCAATGTTGGGTAAAAGTCCCACAAAATTGGAAGCAAAGTCTCCAAAATGACCTTTACAGTGTTGACGTGGACGTTAAACCTCAAATCAAACAAACAAACAAAACCAAAAATGCAGGTATGCTAAATTTAATCAACGGTTTAATGAAGACAGCAAAACAACAAAAAGTTGTGGTAAAAGGAGTTTGAACTTCTGTTAGCCACTCTGAAATTTTAATAGTTTGATATGGCCCTGACCTGCACCTCTCCTTTCAGCCAGCTCTCAATCACCAGCTTAAATGTCATCAAAGGTTTTATATTAGTGGCAATGAAAATTAATTCATAATCATCTTTATTGCTTTCAGTCAACCTGACATCATATGTGTTAAACCAATTCAAGATAGGTTGTGTTGCAATAAATACAAGATACATGAGTTACAGACTAGGTTACTCTGTTTAATGAGTAGCTCATGTAACATCCTGAAGAAAATGAAGTTTTAAAGAAGCCATCAAGTTATACATAACTGTCTTTGTGCATTTACCATGGGTATCATTGGATGGTCATAGCAAAGTATCAAAATGTAAAGTAATGGAACTTTAAGAAACTGACAAATAATTTTGCCTAGTTTAGCCATTGTTCTACTTGTACTTTGAATTCTCTTAATCATATTCTGAAGTCGAAAATATGACTTATCAAGCTTAGACATTGTACTTCTTTTACTATGAATTTTCTTAAGCATTGGCTTTAAAAATGATATGTGACCATATTAGTACACTATCAAAACTGAGAAAAAATAATAATCTGGCATACAAGTCACTATCTCCAGAATTTTTTTTTTTTTTTTGGCTAAGTTCATGTCATTTCTTAGCTTTATTTGGTGTTTTCCTTGCTTCCTCCCAGGAACTTATTTATTTGAATCCCCATGAGCAATTTTCTCCAGGTTCTTCCTTTTCCTACTTTCCACTGATTTTTGTTCTTCTCTTACTCTGTTTAGATGCTCTGTTGATTCTTTAATCTTTTTCTGAGCAGTGTCAATCAATGACTGACTCACTGATACACTAGAAAAATTTCTCTTTTTTATCATGTTGCTCCATCCAGTTTTTCATTTCCTTCTTCAAGCAGTTTTTCAGCAGCATTAATTTCTTCTTTAGAGTTCTTTTCTTTAACATTCAACTTTTTCATTGTTTCATTCAAAAGACTTTTTCTTTTGTTGGTTCTTGTTTTTGTTTTTCAACCTGTGCACGCTCTTCTTTCTTTTGCTCTCTAGTCTTCTCCTCCTTTTTCTATTTTGCTTTTCCTTGTCTATCCTCTCATTGAGAACTCTATGACTACCTTTGACATAACTTATTAGGTCCTTGGTAAGAGGTAAACATTCCGACTGAATATATTTAGGATCATGGATTTTCACAGCCTGTTTGGAAAGTCTGTTCCCTTTAACTGATTCTGATGACAGCTTTACCCTATCTTTTCCCAACATTTTCATATTATGTAATAGCAGCATTACTATGTGGCAATACCAGCACACCGTATACTACTTTTCCAAGCCTATGTTACTTATCTTTGCCACAACCAGTTTTCAGTTTCAGAATGTCTCTCTAGTAATGATCAATCATTCTCAACTCAACTTCATCATCTTTCTCTATATTCCAAAGTTTCTCATCAGTTTCCTCCCCTTGGTATACCTTCCACTCATCAGTAAGCAATGCCACATTTCCTGCAAAAGGTAACCTTCTTGCTACCCTTTCTATTGCTGAACTGCTACTGGGCTTATGTCTATGTTCAGGATGTAAACAGCCCAAATCTTTCAGATGTTCATTATCAAATGGAAAATAAGAAAACAGGTTCCAGTATTGAAGAACTTTCTTACATCTAAAAGTGCTCTTTTCTGTTTTCAAGAAAAACTTAATCATGCAGCATTCTAAAAAATATAGGAATTTGGTAAAAAATATAGGAAATGGGGTTAAAATATAGGAAAAAAATAGGAAACCTGAAAATATAGGAAAAATAGGAAAAATAGGAACACTTGACAGCCTGATTACCCTGACCCTGGTCGTACCAACCTGGGTCTTGCTCATGACACATCGACTCATGATGGTTAACATTTCTACCAAGTAATTTCCAAATCCATTAAGAAAAACTGGACACAAGAAAAAGACATTTTTCTTTACCTTTGACCTCTAATTATGACTTTGACCTTGGTCTTGGGCACGACACATCGTCTCACGATGGTTAACGCCCCCCGCCCATTGGGGCTTGAAGAAATAAATGCGATGCAAGATGCTTTCATGGAGAACTGAAACCAATTGCACACGAGTACTGGTAAACCGCTAAGCAGTGTGAGTCGGACCATTCATGCTAATAAACACTATTGTTTCATTGGATGACAGGGCTTGGGATGTCATTTCATCTCAATGTCGGGTAAAAGTCCCACAAAATTGGAAGCAACGTCTCCAAATGACCTATACAGTGTTGTCGGGGACATGAAACCTCAAATCAAACAAACAAAATCACGATGGTTAACATTTCTGCCAAGTAATTTCAAAATCCATCCAGAAATAAGAAAGCTATTGGCCGTGTTTAAGTTTCAAACCCTTTTTTGGCCTTTGACCTCCAAGTAATTTCAAATTCATCCAGAAATAAGCAAGTTATTGACCGTGTTTAAGTTTTGGACACTTTTTTTACCTTTGACCTCTAAATACGACCTTGACATTGGAGGTACAGATCTTTGTTTTGCTCGGTACGACCTTTACCTTGGAGGTAAGGTCCTGGGTTTTACGCGCGACACATCATCTAATGATAGTTAACATTTCGGCAAAGTTATTTCAAATCCATCCAAAAATAAACAAGAGGGCCCAATGGCCCTATATCGCTCACCTGTGTACCAGAAAATCATTAGTGTAGGAGACAACTAGACATTGCTACATACTAAATATATAAGCTCAGGCAAAGCGGTGTCCATGCTTATAAACCCTACTGGTTTCATTGGGCGACAGGGCTTGAGATGTAATTTCATCTCAATGTCTGGTAAAAGTCCCACAAAATTGGAAGAGACATCTCCAAAATGACCTATACAGTGTTGACGGGGATGTAAAACCTCAAATCAAACAAAATCTGTGCCTTATGGTTTTGGAGAAAAAGATCTTTTTTAAGTTTTTTCCAGTATAAGTCTATAGGAGCTAAAGAGCCCTGGGGCTTGGCCAATTTCGACCCAAAGGGTATGATTTGCAGGATTTATGTAGGTGACCACGTGTCATTGCTACATGCTAAAAATCTAAGCTCTGGGCGCTGTGGTTTCAGAGTAGAAGATTTTTTAAGCTTTTTTCCGTAATGAGTCTATGGGAGCAAAGGGGCCCCGGCCCATGGCCCATTTGACACCCAGGGGCATGATTGGCAGGAATTATGTAGGTGACCAATTGTCGTTGCTACATGCTAAATATCTAAACTCTGGGCCCTGTGGTTTCAGAGAAGAAGATTTTTGAAGCTTTTTTTTCCATTATGAGTCTATGGGAGCTAAGGGACCCTGGGGCATGGCCCATTTGGACCCTGGGGCATGGCCCATTTGGACCCTAAGGGCATGATTGGCAGGATTTATATAGGTGACCACTTGCCGTTGCTACATGCCAAATACCTAAGCTCTGGGCCCTGTGGTTTCAGAGAAAAAAGATTTTTGAAGCTTTTTTCCATTATGAGTCTATAGGAGCTAAAGGGCCCCGGGGCGTTGCCCATTTGGACCCCAGGGGCATGATTGGCAGGAATTATGTAGGTGACCACTTGCCATTGCTACATGCTACATATCTAAGCTTTGGGCCCTGTGGTTTCCGAGAAGAAGATTTTTAAAGCTTTTTGTTCCATTATGAGTCTATGGGAGCGAAGGGGCCCCGGGGCGTCGCACATTTGGAACCCAGGGGCATGATTGGCAGGAATTATGTAGGTGACCACCGGCCTTTGCTACATGGTAAATATCTAAGCTCTGGGCCCTGTGGTTTCAGAGAAGAAGATATTTGAAGCTCTTTTTCCATTATGAGTCTATGGGAGCTAAGGGGCCCCGGGGTGTGGGCAATTTGGACCCCAGGGGCATGATTTGCAGGAATTATGTAGGTGACCACTTGCCGTTGCTACTTGCCAAATATCTCAGCTCTGGGCCCTGTGGTTTCAGAGAAGAAGATTTTTGAAGCTTTTTCCCACTATGAGTCTATAGGAGCTAAAGGGCCTCGGGGCATGGCCCGTTTGGACCCCAGGGGCATGATTGGCAGGAATTATGTAGGTGACCACTTGCCGTTGCAACATGCTAAATATCTAAGCTCTGGGCCCTGTGGTTTCAGAGAAGAAGATTTTTGAAGCTTTTTGTTCCATTATGAGTCTATGGGAGCGAAGGGGCCCCGGGGCATCCCCCATTTGGAACCCAGGGGCATGATTGGCAGGAATTATGTAGATGACCACTGGCCGATGCTACATGCTAAATATCTAAGCTCTGGGCCCTGTGGTTTCAGAGAAGAAGATTTTTGAACCTTTTTTTATTTATGAGTCTATGGGAGCTAAGGGGCCCCAGGGCGTGGCCCTTTTGGAACCCAGGGGCATAATTGGCAGGAATTATGTAGGTGACCAATTGCCGTTGCTACATGCTAAAAATCTAAACTCTGGGCCCTGTGGTTTCAGAGAAGAAGATTTTTGAAGCTTTTTTTTCTATTAAGAATCTATTGGAGCTAAGGGGCCCCGGGGCGTGGCCCATTTGGACCCCAGGGGCATGATTGGCAGGAATTATGTAGGTGACCACTTGCTGTTGCTACATGCTAAATATCTTAGCTCTGGGCACTGTGGTTTCAGAGAAGAAGATTTTTGAAGCTTTTTGTTCCATTATGAGTCTGTGGGAGCAAAGGGGCCCCGGGGCGTCGCCCATTTGGAACCAAGGGGCATGATTGGCAGGAATTATGTAGGTGACCACTGGCCTTTGCTACATGCTAAATATCTAAGCTCTGGGCCCTGTTGTTTCAGAGAAGAAGATTTTTGAAGCTTTTTTTCCATTATGAGTCTATGGGAGCTAAGGGGCCCCGGGGTGTGGCCAATTTGGATCCCAGGGGCATGATTGGCAGGAATTATGTAGATGACCACTTGCCGTTGCTACATGCCAAATATCTCAGCTCTTGGTCCTGTGGTTTCAGAGAAGAAGATTTTTGAAGCTTTTTTCCATTATGAGTCTATAGCAGCTAAAGGGCCCCCGAGGCGTGGCCTATTTGGACCCCAGGGGCATGATTGGCAGGAATTATGTAGGTGACCACTTGCCGTTGCTGCATGCTAAATATCTAAGCTCTGGGCCCTGTGGTTTCCGAGAAGAAGATTTTTGAAGCTTTTTGTTCCATTATGAGTCTATGGGAGCGAAGGGGTCCCGGGGCGTGGCCAATTTGGATCCCAGGGGCATGATTGGCAGGAATTATGTAGATGACCACTGGCTGTTAATACATGCTAAATATCTAAGCTCTGGGCCCTGTGGTTTCAGAGAAGAAGATATTTTAATTTTTTCCCATTGTAAGTCTATGGGAGCTATATGTTGCCATGGCAACCAGAATTCCAATCTGATCAGCCCAAAAACCTTATGCAGCCTTTCCCCCTACCTGATGATGCTTCACATGAAATTTGATCAAGATTGGCCATGGGGTATTAAAGATATACTTATTTGAAATTGTTTACGGACGCACGCACGCACGCATGCACGCACGGACGCACGCACGACGGACGACGGACAAAAAGTGATCCCAAAAGCTCACCTCGTTACTACGTGACAGGTGAGCTAAAAAGTTATTGAATGCATTTAAGGTTTCAGACGGACGAACAAATGGACAAACAAACAAACGGACGGATGGATGAATGGATGGGGGCAACGCGATATGACCTTCCACCATTCTTCAAATGACAGGGGCATAAAAAGACTATTAGCTATTATACTTGCCATTTTGTCCACTAACAATATGTATATATGCCACCATGCTAACCTTTACCACTTTCTAGGCTAATTCAACAGACGACAAATTGTTGATATTTTTCTTCTTTTCCCCAGAAAACAGGACTTGACATTTCATGCAAATCAATTTGCAACTTGATATTTCATGCAAATTGTATGAAATGTCAAATCCTGTTTTGTGAGGAAAAAGAACATAAGAAAAATATTTCAAAATGATGTCTGCTGAAAACTAGAGCTGCCAGTGAAACTGACTAGGGCCCCAGCAGCGCTATCAGAGGAGTTGGAAAATTTGTGGATGGACAGACGGACAGACAGACAGACGGACGGACGGACAAAGTGATTACTATAGGGCACCCACACTTTCAGTGCGGAGCCCTAAAAATACTCAGCATGCAGAGTGTTAAAGAAATGTCTAACAATCAATTCTAGAAAAAAAAAAAAAAAAAAAAACATTTGATATTATGAAGAACCAAGGTCTTAATGTTTTGCCTTAAGCATCATTAAATAACAAGGTTTTCTTCAATGAAGTCATAGAGTCATTTTAAAAAAAAACTACATTTTTGTGTTGATAATCTGCATGAGTTCCAGTTAATTTGGCACAAAGAAAAATAAACATGCAGGCTATGCGTATTTCACTAGCCCAGACCAGTCCAGAAAAATTCTTGGTGTCCAGTTGCCAAGGAAATGACTCACCTGAATTTATATCTGAGGGATGTCTTAGAATCTTCTGGAGCGGGTAGCCCTCCACAGTAAGACACATATGAGATAATCTGAAGAAGAAACATTAACCTATTGCATGTGGGAAACCCCTAAAGGGGTAACTTGGCACACAGTGCAGGCCCAGATCAGACGCTGCAGAAGGCGGCATTTGATCAGGGCCTGCACCATTTGCTTACAGAATTTTCCATCAAAAATGGAATAAAAAATGAAAATATAGGCCTGACACCCCATATATGACAAATGGACTTGTCCAACATATAGCAATGGAAGAGTCCACCAGCATACAATGGTTTAAACAGCAAAACTTCAATGACTCGAACACCCATGGCTGTATTCAACGGTCTTGTTTGTTTTGCAGTTTAACAGCCCAGTCAACACTATTCAGCTCATGTTTAGCCAGTCAGCTTACCAAACGCCACTTTTCCTGGTCAGTCTTATACCTTAACAGTTAACCAGTACTGACAAATTTCCTTCTTGAATCTTCGGAAGCTTAAGAATGACCATAGAAAATATTTCATTTTATCATATGACATCATGTCTGAGTATGTAAAAAAGCCATGTAATAAATTCAGTAATCCCCTAGTAGGTTAAATATTCAAATAAGTTAGATACCTCCCGTAACGTTACATTTACTAATCGTGAAATATCGACATTTTTGTAAAACAATCGTGAATAAAATACGTTTTAAATGCCATATGATAAGTAAACTTTTGCATTTGTGCTCGTGTATTACTGAATTTGTTAAACAAGCCTTTCATTTTATCCCTTTTCCTCAACTTGTTTAATAAATTCAATAATACATGAACGTTGAGGAAAAGGGATAAAATGCTCGGCAAAGCCAAGAGAGACAAATACCCCTGCTTGGTAGTTGTGAGACTGATAAAAAACTTAATGTGCATTGCTAACACCATGGATAGACAGGGAAAACACTAAATTCCCTTTCCATCATTCTTCAAATGGCACAAGAAATCATGCTCAGAAATAGAAAGGTATTCAATAGAAATAATCTTGTTTGTTTGCTTGCTTGTTTGTTTGTTTGTTTGTTTGTTTGTTTATTTGAGGTTTAACATCCCCGTCAACACTATATAGGTCATTTTGGAGAATTTGCTTCCAATTTTGTGGGACTTTTTCCCAACACTGAGATGAAATGACATCTCAAAGCCCTGTCGTCCAATGAAACCAATAGGGTTTATACGAATGGACGGGCCGACTCGCACCGCTTGGCCTGGGCAGGCTTAGATCAGGTCCTCTAAGCGGTTAACCAGTATTCATGTGTGGTCGTTTTCAACTCTGCATGGAAGCATCATGCAGCCCATCAATTTCTTCAAGCCCCGATGGGTGAGAGCCAAGAAATAATCTATTATGGTTGTGCAGGGTAGCGAGTAAAATCCATTACTAGGTATCAAAGTTCGGTATCATTCGGCAAAATTGTGATGCCACACAGTGATACTCAGACAGATTAACGTATCGATCCCTATACAAGACTCTTTTAATGATCACATTATGACAAATTTCATCCTCGTCAAGTTGATCTAAATCAAGTTGCTTTCACACCAAGGAAAAGGAACATAATCAACTTGAACCTGATCAACTTGGTCCCAAAAAAGAATTGGGATCAACTTGAACATGGTCCCTGGGGTGAATGCAATTTGACCTGATCAACTTGATCAGGCCCCAGGCTTACAAAACTGTTCTCATGCTCAAATCACTTGAGCATAAAATATGTCCTGCTCACAAATGTTAAAATGCCAACATATATCCCCTTTTCTCATATCTCCGTTCAGTCTCATAACTCCGTTCACCCTCGTTTTTAATTAATATGAAAAGGAATCATTTTCACAGTTTTGTCACATCAGAATTTGTAGTTAATAACTAACATTGCAACCCGTTTTGAAGAAAATCAGTTTTGATCTACAAATTAATTCACAGAAATCGAAATTTATTACAAAATGCTTAATATTTTAGGGGTACCCCAAAATAATCTCTAACCAGTGATAAGCATGTGACTGAAAATAAAAAGTATCAACAAATTAGAATAGTACACAGTCTAAATAAAATACTCATCATGTATAATATTCATAGAATTAATCTGATTACTTATGATAATCAAATAAATTTGGGTGAACGGAGTTATGAGAACATGCCCAAAACACGCCCTGTATTTCTAGGAATAAACAAAAGTGATGTTTATTTTCTTAAATATTGAGATTCTCATAGGCATTTAGTCAAATGTTTAAAAAATACCTGCAGAAAATTATTCTTGCAACAAATAATTGAAAGCAGGATTGCCCAACCTTAGGTGAACGGAGTTATGGGTTTCCAGGCTAACATATATAGTTGGCATTTTAAAATTTATGAGCAACACAAATGACATTCTTAGCTGAACTGAGATAACACGGAAATACCATGATTTCTCAATGAATTAATGAATTAAAAAAGATAATCACCGCTGGTCTAGGAAGATTTATTTCCACTAAGGAAATATTTCCCTGTAGCTGACCCTATTTTCCCAATGCAATCGTTATATTTAGGCAAGGGAAAGTTTAATTCACATCACTTCTTTATCAAATATTCAACCTCCCTTGGTTAATAACTCCCATATTTAAAATGGGCTGAGTAATAAATTCTATTTATATGTCTTGTTCAGCTTGAAAAAAGTTTTATAACCTCTCGATCTTGTAACTTGTTTTCAACAGTTAATGCAGCTTGAGCATAAAACAGCCATGAACACTAAGGCTGACACGATTAATCATATAACCGATTAATCGATCGATAATCTCCACAAAAATGATTATCATTTCTGATGTGCTTTTAATCGATTACTTGACAGGTACAATTTACTACCCAAAATTATGCATAAAAATAGCTGGATGAGTGGCAAACAGTGCAGACCCTGATGAGACGCCGCATTATGCGGCGTCTCATCTGGGTCTTCACTGTTGCTCAGGCCTGTCAGTTCAAATATATATATGGTTAAGTGCAACATATGGTAAGAGTCATGCTCAGACAGAAAGCCAGACAAGTAAAATAATGACAAAAACCTTAGCGATTACTAATCAATTATCGATCGCGATGACAGGACCGATAATCGATTATCTCTTCAGCTCCGATTAGCCAGCCCTAATGAACAAGGTACCTTTCCTCCAGCACTTTTAATCTCATCAAAACACTGCATAGCCAGCATATGATCTATACCAGGATCAACTCCCACCTCATTGAGAATTGTGATGTCAGCATTTACAGCACTGAAATATAAAATTACATGCATTGATTTCAACAAGAAGGGGAACCCCAAAATGGGACACAGTGCAAGCTGCCATAAAATGCAATGTCTGATCAGGGCCTTCACTGTTTGCAAAACTAAATTTATATAATTAACTCAACATTTACACAAATAAATCAACCTGGCACTCCAAGATTTTGAATGAACTTAAGCTATATATAAATTTGGTCATCAGGTAGTGCTCTGCACTTACCTTTTATATACAGGGAATCTGGGTGCTGTAAAAATCCTAAAGACTCCGACACCTTAAGGACTTGCCGTAATTCTCATTTTGTTTTGTTCGTTTGATTTGAGATTTAACGTCCCCGTCAACACTGTAAAGGTCATTTTGGAGACGTTGCTTCCAATTTTGTGGGACTTTTACCCGACAATGAGATGAAATGACTTCTCAAGCCCTGTCGCCCGATGAAACCAATAGGGCTTATTAGCATGGACGGTCCGCCTCGCACCGCGGTTCCTGGACAGGCTTAGATCCTCTAAGCGGTTTACCAGTACTAGTGTGCGGGCCGGATTCAGCTCTGCGTGGAAGCATCATGCAGCCCATATATTTCTTCAAGCCCCTATGGGCAGGGGCTATCCGTAATTCTCATTAAATTTTAACAAATTTGTTTCATGATCCAGCAAGGAATCCAGAAAATGCAGACGAAATGACAAACAGTGTAGACAGAGATCAGACTGCTCCTTAAGGAGCAGTTTGATCTAGGTCTGCACTGTTTGCTTAGGCCTATCTGTCCCAATACTTAGGATTATTACTGTATATACCATAAATTCCAGTTTTCTATGGTTAGAAAATATGTATGATTGTATGATCATTACTTTTCTGATTTACAATTGTAAGACGCAAATTTAAGCGCACATTCTTTCATCAGAAACTGACATCTGCTCCTCTTGAATCAATGGAAGGTTTACAAGATAGAACAACACATGAGTTACTGGATACATACTCTTTATGGAGCTCCCTCATGGCTGGTGAAACGTAACTTGCTGTTACCATGTTACGCCCAAACTTGATACACGACTCAGCTACATCAGTATGCATGGAATATGGCAGTAAACTGTAAGGGAATAAATCATCTCAGTTATCCGAGGAAAAATTACTGTTCTTGCCCATTTGTTCAAAACTAACGATGTCGTTACTTAAAATATCATTAAAACTTCAATTTCATTTGACAAATATGCTCATATTTTTGCTGAAAAACTGTGAGTAGCTTTTGCATTAGCATCAACTGCCTCAAAATAACTTTGCCCTGTATGTTACAGGGCAATGATCAGACAGATCTGCAGTGTCAATCCACAGGACACTGTCACCATCAGGTCCAGTGAGTTACTTGAGTCTCCTTGCATTGAGGACCTGGACCTCATCCTGAAAGAGAGAAGGCTCTGCTGGTATGGACATGTGGAATGCTCCAACGGTGCAGTCAAGACTGCCTGTGATATACATGTAGGTGGAAAGCGGGGGCCTGGAAGGCCCAAGATGACCTGGAAGCAGCTGACAGAAAGAGATTGCCGAGAATGGAAGCTCTCTGCTATCCATCCTTATGATAGACAGGCCTGGAGATCTGGTGCAAGCCAGCTACCTGGAAGGGGGCCCACTTATGTGGATGTTGCCCCTGTACCTGCACGTTAATCAAAAATCCATTGAAGATGATGATGATGATGCATTACCAAAAGCTACTCACATTTATTCAGCAAAAATACCATAGTATTAGATACCTGCTTGCTAGGGTAATTAACATTTTGACCACTAACAAGCTTGTTAAGCAACCAGTGCTTTGAACACCTGGGCCCAGAACTGAATGTCAAAAAATACAATTTTTATATCAAAGTTATTTTGAGGAAGTTGATGCGTACGTTAGTTGCAAAGAACATGTTTTACACATGTATTTATGAAACAGAAATTTAAATTATGCTCTTCCATAAAAATAAAGCAGATAAAAATAATTAAGGCTGGAAAGCATAAATCTACACTGTTTAATATTGTGGCTAATGGTGAAATAAATATCAGTTTTAAGCTGTGGTATTAACAAAATTACACATTAGTCCTTTTACATCATAAAACTTCTAAGAATGAGTTAAATAGATACTGAAAAGTGAATACACAAATCTTCTTCATAACACCATATAATGACCATTTATATATAATTCTATAAAATCTCTTCAATTTTGTTGTAACATAACACAGTTGGATAACTTACATGTTTTCAGCTTTGCCATTTCAAAAACACGCCTATAAAAATACATTGTAAACTTTACGGCCGAAAAAAAAAAAAAAATTTAAGATGAAAATTGTGATATTTTTCATATTTCTGTTCAAACTAGAAGTAAGAAATATAAAGTTTACCCCTGTAAACCCCAGTTTTACTATATAAAAGTGGGGTTCAAGGGGGTCAAAATTATATACCGGTAGGCATGTTTTCGTGATGACCCCAACAATAGTGTTATAAAGAAGGTAAAGTGTATTTTATTGGATGTTGATTTTTTAAGATATCTCAGTACTCTGCCTATCAACTACATGCAAGATTAAATCAATATAATTATGGGAACTTTGCATAAAGCACATTTACATAATTTATGGATGGGTGTTGTGACATAAAGAAGTTAAAACCTTGTGCGGATCAGTCTTCCAGTGACACCGCAATGATTCCAAAATGATTTGATGTCTGAAACAAATGATAAATGTCAAACCTACAAAATATAGCAACTTACCTGTTTTAATATAATGTAAGTTTAAAAAACACCAGTAATAAAAGTTAAACATCATACAAAGACAAAAATAAATTCCAAGAACATTTTAAGACAAAAACTATCTATTTCAATTAACTCTTGTTTAGCTGTATAAATTCATTTAGCTACACCCATTTCTGACTTTCAATCAATATTTTTTTTTTAAATGTGACTTATTCCTACAAATTCATGAACTGAATGTCAAACAGTGTAGATACTGATCAGATGGCTTCTTCAGAAGCCAAAGTAGCCATTTGATATATTGCTACACTGTTTGAAAAGCTAATGCACAACCTGTTTCAGCAGGACAAAGATTAATACAAATTCAGGAAAATATGCTGGTAAGCATGTTGGTCAACTGTCAGAGATCCTTGTCTCAGGCACCAATATGTTATAACTTATGTGTAACAGTTTTTATATGGCTTAGTAAAGAGGTATGAAACAACAACTGAAAGTCATAGATGCAATTTAGACAAGCTACAATGGCAAATGAGAAACTGATGACACAATTCAAATCAGACAGCAATGATGATAAGAGATTAGTTCTGAGCTCTGGGATACAAAGTAAGCAGTATGAAATACACTGTATGATAAAGTAAAATTCTGATATTATACAGTAAAATTCTGATGCTAAGATCACATTTGGGACTGTTCAAAATGGTCTTTAAGACCACTTTTGAACACTCCCAAAGGTGGTCTTTGTCCAGAGGACACCGTATGCAGAAAACACAAAGAAAAAATAACTGTAGCCTACGAAATAAGCTTTTTAAGGCAGAATAAGTCTTAATTTAAGTGGTCTTAATAGCGGAATTTCACTGTATATACTCATACATGTACAACTTAAGCATAATGAGTAATTATGTAGTTGATCTGCTTTTGAATACTTTTTTTTTTCTCTTTGGTTTTGGTTTTATGGCCCTTTCAAGATTATTTGACTTATTTTGAGCCAATCACCAGAGGTGGGCCAAAACTGACTAACTCCAAGAAAAGCTAACCAACCTTCTGTTGTAGGACTTGATGTCTCACATGTGACTTGAGCAAGGCTTGAACCCACAGTAGTGACAGACCAAATGATTAAGGGACAGTACTCTTATAGACTAGGCCTTTGATTCAAGGCAATGAAATAAGTGTTGTTTTTTCACATCAAAATAGAAGTAAAGGCAATGATTAGGAATGGACTTGGAAAATTTTGCAGTTTTGTAAAGTATAAGCGCTGCTTTTCAGAATATACAGTGATCTGAACAATGCTGAACAGCTACAGCACTTTTTAAGATAAGAACAACTTTCTATTCATGTTGCAGTAAAGAAAGCAATGAATTTACAAGATGCAAATGATATTATCTTTTTAGTCAGATGATTCCGTAGTGATCAGGCAATATGATTTTTTCATTGTTTTTCAGCAAAAATGTTTGACATTTTATGTTAATCATCTGCCCAGGAGATGATTCACATGTAATGTTAAGCCTTAATTTACTGAAATATAAGGAAAATTCTTTGAAAATGCCATCTGCAAACTATACTTCTGCTAAACAGAGGATTCAGCTGTAATGTCAAATATGTTCTATGAAATATATATCTTTTGGAAGCAAGAAATACATCACAGAACTGAAAAGTATGGAGTGTGTAAGTTTTTCTGGGCCAGACTAGCTAGATTCGACCAATTTGGCCTCACCAATGATCCCAAATACCAAGAAAAAAAAAACTAATCTGTGATGAAGCTTAAGGGCAGGGAGACATTTTACGGCTGCTACACATTCCCTCAACATCAGCTGTAGAGACGTTAAGTATGTTCTATGAAAGGGTTATCCTGTGGAAGCAAGGATTATTATATACCCAGAAAATGTCCGGTTTACTTTGTACTGAAGTTACCGGTCAATATTTTTCCATATTGCCCACAGTCAAGTTCATATTGCACATAGATAAGCAGTCTCGTTCACAATGGAACTACTTTCAAATCTGTGCAATTCAACATGAAACAGCAGCAACCATCTTGTCGTGTGTATCGACCGAAAGAACGTGAAACAAAACGAATATAGGTTCTGACCAGTGCATAAAGCGCATTTTATGCTGTCAAATATGACCTACCTGCAATCTATTTAGATTTTCAATACTTTCTTCTAAGAATGCAGGAGTATTTTGAAAGTATTATAACCGACGCTTCGGAAAAAATGGCGTCCTGCTTTGGGAAACGTCAATGTTTTTAATGACGTCACATCCACCAACGTTAATGTTGTCTTCACTTTGGCGCCATTGGGCGTGGTTTTTCAATGTGTAGGGAGACACTTAACGACCTTCATTGTTTTCCATTTCAAACCGCTTAAACAAAAATAATCTGATTTTATGTTCAGATTTCTATACCAGGCAATGCTGAATTCTAGCAGACAGTTCAAGTTTTGGGTATATAATAAAAAGGTTATTGACTTTATATTGTGAAATATTCGGCACTCATTCATATGGCGGAGAAGCACTTGCAAGCTCGTGCATCCTTCACCACATGAACTTGTGCTGAATATTTCACAATAAGAAGTCAATAACCTATAAATACAGAACAGAACTGAAAAGTCTGGAGTGCATAAGACTAGCTAGTTATGGCAAATTAGGCCTCATCAGTGATCCTAAAATATATTCAAAATTCGACAATGGAATCAATAATCCCAAAAGGACAAGAAAATATATACTACACTATGATGAAGGACCGGGAGACTTTTTACGGCCACAACACATTCCTTTAAGAGCCTTATTTTCACTGAAAAAAAAAATCTTTGAAAATGATATCTGCAATATTTATGTGCTTTGTGCTTGAAGGATAAAGAAAGGACCCTTATCAACAAAGGAGACAAATTCTTTCTGAGAAAGGTGTCCCCACAGAAAATGTTTTCATAAATTAGATCATTACAGTCAAATGTCAATGGCTCAAACACCTTTGGGACCATAAAAATGTGTTTGTGACAGGGGCAGTTCAAGCAACTGAGGGTTAAAGATGTATAATAGGGGTATCATTTGGATTTTCTTCAGATAAAGGTAAGTCACATGTACCATAACGATCCTAAGTATTGAGATTGATAGACCTAAGCAAACAGTGCAGACCCAGATCAGACTGCTCCTGAAGGAGCAGGCTGATCAGGCTCTACACAGTTTGACATTGCAAACAGTGGAGACCCAGATCAGACTGCTCCTGAAGTAGCAGTCTGATCTGGGACTCCACTGTTTACATAGGCCTATCTGCCCAATACTTAGAATCATTATGGTACATTATTGCAAACAGTGGAGATCCAGATCAGACTGCCCCTCCAGTAGCAGTCTGATCAGGGTCTACACAGTTTACCATTCCATCTGCACTTTTTAGACTCCTTGATGGATCATGAAACAAATTTGTTAAAAAATTTAGAATTACAGCAGGTCCTCAAGGTGTCCAGATTTTAGGATTAGGATGTTTACGATACTCATTAGGTCACTTATAACATTCCCATGAATATTATTATCTGTAGTATTGGAATTTTATCTCAGGGACTCAAGAATAAGTTCAAAACAGGTGGTAAATGAGCCATTAATGTTTGAGCCATCCCAGTTTCAGTGCAGTTCCTAATACTGTTAGCATACAAGTATTTGTTTTTTGGAAAGACAACATTTCTTGAAAATAAAATTATCAGTCATCCTACCTGACAACAATGTCATGGTCCGGAACTAGTTTATCTAGTTCTTCCTGGTCTCGACCTAGTTCTATCAAAACACATTCGGCATTTGGTGTCATTTCCTGGATCTTGTTTAGCTCCTCGTGGTATTGTGATACTGAAATAATGTAAGTTTTGTAGTAAACATAGTATATTAGAGTCCACTTGTTCAAAACAAGAGGGCCATGATGGCCCTATATCGCTCACCTGTGTACCAGAAAATCATTGGAGTTGTTTTAAAAAAAAAGAACTGTGCAGAAAGGCAAGACATGTTTGTTTACCTGATTGATATAAATGTCTTCATAGATCCAGGATGGTCAATATACTTGTACATCAGTTGAACCAGTTGAACTCTTCAGGATGAAATCTTGAAGGGCAAGATGTAGAGTATACACACGACTTCTTGAGTCCATGCAGTTAGTCTTTTTTCATGATGTAGTCATAATTTGACAAAGAAATCAATATCTGTAGCTTTGATTTCCTTTCAACACAGTAATTAACAACAGTATTGCATGGTACATAAGAAACACTGATGATCTGAAATAGCTGCTTCCATGTCAAAAAAAGAGAGGCCAAAGTCTGCTTAGTTTTATCCAGACTGTATCTTTGACTTTTACTCAGTCACACTGATGTATAAGGCTCATATTATAGATTAAGCTACCTTTCTATCATAAACATCTTGCTTATTACATCTATCTTAAACCCACAAAGAAATAATTCTGTTACAGTGGGCATTATTATACTAAGGCATAAACTAAGACACACAAACATGTGTAGAATCTATGTCGTGATATGTGCCAAAAAGGTATCTTTAGGTGCACAAAATAAAGAACAGCTAAAAATAATGTGAGTATGTTCTATGATTAGAAAGCAGATGCATCACCTTATTCTCTTGATCACCAATAAATAAATTCCTGATCTTGCAAGTATGTAGAAAATTGTTACTTGAATCTTTTTGAAGAAAATCTGTTTTCAGCCTTTTCAAGTAACAACAGATTTACATGTAAAATTATTGTGAATGTTGCAAATAAGAAAATAATAAAATATTGACATTATTCAAAACCTTTCTCTAAGAACAACTGATTTACATGTCAAAACAGTGTTGCAAATAAGAATACAATACAGTATGTTATTTGGCAGAATTCAGAATATTGTGAATAAAAGGCCCCAGGCCAGGTGTCCTCCCATCTCTGAAATGTCAGAATGTGGTGAATGTGTCTATAACATATATGTCATAAGCCATGTTTTGGGAATTTAAAACCCTTTCAACAGACTATTTCTTTCAAATTTTCCTTAAGTTCTAAGGAATAAATTTATGGGGAAAAAAGTGATCTCCAAAACTGCAAGACAAAGGACCAAACACTAGGAAAATTCAGTAATCAACTGAGCACGACCGCAGTAAAATATGATCATCTTCAGGTCATGGAAACAATAACTGGTAAGTTTCATCCAAATCCGGTGACAACTGTAGGAGGAATTGTGGAGACAAGAACTTTTGTTGATAACATGGCTTAGACTGACAAAGGGCAATGATGCTTGTAAAATTAAATCAGGCACAACCTACATAAATCTGATCATTTTCAGGTCATAAGAACAATAACTGGAAAGTGAAAATCTCTTGATCACTGTGGGAGGAGTTGCAGAGACAAAAACCTCTGTTGATAAAATGGCTAAAACTGACAAAGAGGCAATAACATTGGTAAAAATCAGTCTAGCATGACCTCGTCATTGGAACAATAACTGGAAGGTTTCATCAAAATCACTTGAAAATGTAGGAGGAGTTGCAGATGGACCGACTGATGGATGGACAGTGGATGGACAGACGAAACCATTACTATAGTCCCCTTCGACAAACGTCGGGGGAAAAATGGACAAAATGTACATTGCAAGTCAATTCTTCTCTAGACAAAGTGTCTGGTCAGATGTTAAATATGAAGGTAGCAAATGTTTGTGGATAGTAAAGAATAAACATTTTTTTAATTATTCTGCAATACATCTCAGCACTAAGATAACTCACCCTTGCAACATAATGCATTTTTTGCATCTTGATAATAGCTACTTTTATGATGAAAATCCATGATATTTTCCTTATTTATACTGCAAACATAGGTTGCAGGTGCTAGTTAGAATCACCTCACTGAGGCAGTTCTAATGAGTACCCACAACCTGTGTATTGGAGCAGAAATAAGAAAATAATGTATACCCCTGTAAACCCCAGGTTTCTCTATATAAAGTGGGGTTTAAGGTGGTGTTCATTTCACGGGCTTGTTCATGTGGTGTGAATCCAGTTGAAGAGTACAATTAATATTAACCAAACGTACATCAACAACATCCATGTAATATGACATCATAAAAATATACATATATACGACTCAATCTTTGAAACCTCCACTGTATCAACAGACTATCAGATGCTTTATAATCTTCAAATTTTTTATGTCAACAGAAAGTGTAGTTTATCTTGTGCACATAAATTCTAAGAAAAAGGTTGAAATCATACTAAAAAAATATCTTTTAATCTTCTACTATAAAACTGGAAAACCAAATAAAATATTAAATATTATTAAGGCCCTTTAAGATTAAACTTTTCTTTTTCCATATTGTTTTTTCGAAGGTATCCTATTTCTCACTTCTGAATGGAAAAAGAGGACCTATTCCATTAGAATAATGCATCCATATATGTAATGCTTTCAGTCATGATAGAAAAAATGCCATTTTTGAAATGAAAATTTATACATTTTTCTTATTTCTGCTTCAAACATAGATGATTGTGAGAATTACCTCACTGAGACAGTTCTTATGAGTACCAACAGTCTATGTTTTGAGTGAGAAAATGGAAAAATATGTATAGAAAATAAAGAATAGCCCTGTGAACTCCACTTTTCTCTATATAAGGAGTTTTACAGGGGAACTCATTTCCTGATATCTGTAAGCGGTGGCCACCCAAATCTTGCAAAACCACCAGAATATCTACCTTTAAAAAGGTAAATACAGCATTTTATGTGGTGGGTGAGTGCACTGAAAATTAGCATAAAAACACCTGACATGATTTCCAAGTTGTTATGCAAAAAGTGCGGTACTTATGATCTGACCAATAGATTCCTCTGTTCCAATTTCACCAAAAAAACAGCAACCTTAATTTGAGAGGCTGATTTTATACATTTAAAACTATGCAGGTGAAAAGTCTTCAACTATGTGGATTTCATGTGCAAAAAGACTATTTTGTGATCTGACCAGTATGTTTCACATGTTCCAACTCCACCATCAACATATGAAAAATCAACATTAGAAAATATCAAATCAAGCGTTGTCATATGATCTGTGGTACATTCATTTATAAGCATTTTGCATGAAAACTTATCACTTAATTTCTTAACAATGCTATGTTTCAGCAAAACATCAATATTGAAATCTCCAATTATCATCAATGGCTTTGATGGGGTCAAATATGGAATAAGTTCTTTGTTCAGACAAGAAAGAAGATTACTGTCAGACATTTGAGGTGACTTATACAAAAATACAATCTGACTTTCAATTGAGACATGCCTGGCAGTTATCATAATAAATTCTAATGTATCTGAACTATACTTTCTGTCCTGTATTGTAATGATATCATCTTTGGTATAAACTGCTAATCCATGAGGAGGTCTTTTACAAGTATTGTATCCAATTTGGTCATTTCTTATCAAACAATAGCCTTCTATTACATAATCACTATCATTATCAGGCTGATGTAGTCGTGTTTCTGCTAATCCAAATATGTGGGTTGACAACAGATTTTTGTCATTTCTAACATCATCAAAATGAAGATTCAAGGATCTACAATTATTGAAAGCAACTTTGAAATGTGAAACTGGATCTATCAATTCTAAAGATGTATCACACAGTTGAAGCATTGCTGTTTCATGCAATCGCTGCATTTCTGTCTTAACCTGATCATCAACTTGTAATGCTTTCTCATTGAAGTTAAGAATCTGAAGCTTTTCAATTGACCTTACCCTGCTGAGTGCAACATAGTGTAAATGTGGAACTTTGCGGGTTTTACGTTGTGATAAGTGAATGACAACTCTTTCAAGGGTACTACCTTGTGCTCTATGTACGGAGCGTCCTGCTGAAGGTTGCAAAGGGAATTGAACTCTCTGAAAGGTCTTTCTGTTGTAAGTAAATGACCTGTTGACATCAAAAATTGGCGTCCAATTTTCATCAATATTGCTATGATATAGTCCCCTGTTTTTGTATTTGATTCTTGTTTCCATTCCTGCTTTTTTGTCATCAAACTGGACCCAAATTATGCTTGGACGTTGTGTGGTTTGTAGTTTATACTCAATAAACTTAACTACACATGATGCTCCATTTGCTAGTCCATCTTCTGTTTTTATGTTTATTGTTAAATCATAAATCATGTCAACAACAACTGTTAAGGAGCAATGTAAATTTTGCTGTTTGGTTTGAATCTGTTATATTCTTTAGGTTCTTGAGCGCACAGTCTATCTTTTCTTTAGATAACTTAGGTGAGACATATGAATCCATGCATGGTATTTCAACCTTTTCTGTTGTCATATTTCTTATAATTTCATCATTAAAAACATGCATGAAATAGTTTTCTGCAAAGAGGTGAGGTGCATTTTTTTGATACTCAGTATCTTGTTTAGTTACTTCACACTGCTTAAACCTAGTCTTGTCTCCAGCAGTCAAGGCATTGATCCTTAATCTATTTAACAATTCTGCAAATTCAAGGTCATCTTTCTGTCTCATAATTTCTGTTAATTCAAACATGGTAAATAAGTCTTTCCAGAGATTTCGTGATAAAGCAGCTGCATCATGTTTCATGTCATTAAATATCCAATCACCACTCACAGGTTTCAACTGATAAAGATCACCAACAGCAATAATGCTAACACCACCAAAAGGCGTTTTTGTTCCTTTCAATGCTTGAAGTCTCTGATCAATAAAATTCAACATAGAATTACTAACCATTGAAATTTCATCAATAATCACAACTGACAAATCACGGTATTTTGATCTAAAGGTATTCAGACTGTCACAGGTTAATGTTTGATCCGATTGCTTATACTTTTGTTTAAATGCAGATGAGATGGTAGAACCATTAATATTAAATGCTGCTTTTCCTGTAAATGCACAAAGAAGAACCCTTGTGTGATCCGCATCTTCTCCTTCTTTCAGATTTAATATTCTAAACAAAGTCTGATACAATGCTCTAATAACTAGACTTTTTCCAACACCAGCTCCACCAGAAAGAAATACATATAAGGGGGCATCTTTTGTTTTAATCCAGTGAATCACATGATAGTAAAACTGTTTTTGTTTACTATTTAAACACTGCAGGAGCTTTCTGTAATCAATATCTGAAAGAATATTTTCATTCACATCAATTTGAGGAGCAGAAACGTAACACCCAATTTCAGTCCCTATATCATAGTCTCTATGCTCAATTCTATCAGGATTAAAATATATAAACTCTTCAGACTGAACTGGTTCTATTTCAGCATCATCACCTTCAACTTGTTGTGTACTTGGAGCAATATCGTCGAATGCATCATATTTGATTTCTGCTAACTATCTTGCTAATTCCAACTCTTCAGCATAATGTTCGTAAGTGGAACATTTATGATCTATCACATGCTTCATAGACTCATAGTGTTCTTTATATGTTCTAAAAGTTCCAAGTAAGTCAGTCTCTTCATTTCTCCACGGGTGAAAAAGTAGAAGTTTCTCTCTATAATAGTTCTCTTCATCTGTTTTGCGATTGAATCTCACATACCTTATTATTTTAGAATTACGACATCGTTTGATTTTTATGCCATTCTTTAAAGTTAAAATAGTTTCACCATCACCAAAGCATTCTTCATCTGATGCTTCTGCATCTTTCTCATAATCTTGCTCCTCCTCATCTCTACTATCATTATGTCCATCCGGGTAAATGACTTCTAACTCAGACACATAATCAGCTAAGCAATACTTTTCCAATGGTTTGGGACGTTTCGAGTATCTTTTAATTTTATTGTCTGACATTATATCTGTCGAGTCTGCCGGCAATTCATCAAGTATTGACTTTGGTTTCAGTAACTGTACCCTCTGGGTTGGAAGTGACGTATTAATGAAGACAACACTTCTTGAACTTTTAGTCAATGGCATTTGCAGTACCAAATAAACTGCCTCTTGTGCACTTACTTCAACGCTGTTTGAAAACACATTTCCAATATGTCTAACTTGTCTTTTGAGATCCATATTGCCATTCCTTGCTTCTTTTGCAGCTGCATGCAGCAAATTACTCATCCCTCTTTGAGATTTACTAATATATGAAACTATATACATAGCACAAGCATATGGATCTAACACAAATTGTATATCAATGTTTGCCTTCCAAGCTTTTAACACACTATCATTGTACAAATTTACACGGATCTCACTCGGATTTCTTTTCAAAAACACTTTTGAAGAGTTTAAAGAACTTCTGATACATTTAATATATTCTTCCTCACTCATTCGGACAACACTTGTCAGAAACTCCTAATAAGACATATCATATCCATCTTTCTTACTGTTCATTGTTTTCTGTAAGTTTTGGTACAATTTATAATACTTGTCTTTTTCAGTTTCGAGAGGCTGTAAGACCATAGTTTTGGAAAGAGGTGGCAAAGGATAACCAAATCGACAGATTTTATCTTCTCGTTTTCTACATGTTCTAGAATGTTTGTGAATTTGAAGTTCTATTAAATGACCAAGATGTGGATTATCTATAGAACATTTTAAATACTGATCCACATAAGCAGCCAACACTACATCCGAATCCACATTGAATTTTGGTGCATTCTGTACCCATACAATCATGTGAATATGTGGCGATCCACGTTGCTGAAATTCCACTCTAAAAAAGTAATCAACAACTTTTCCAAGAGGTTCGTGCTCACTTTTTAGAACTGTGTTGATGAATTCTTTAACTCTATGCTCGAAATATCTGGAACAAGTGACTGGATCCGATTGAATAAGTTTTATCTTTTGTTCCCATGCCAAGTTTTCAATTTGATCATCAGTGTAGTTGAAATTTTTATTCAAGGTAGCTAACATTTTCAAAAGCTCAATCCATCTTGTATCAGCTGAGGACAATGACATAAACCAAGTTGGCAAACCCAACTGACGAATCATAGCATACACATCTTTTTTTCTAGATTCTAAATATGCTGGAGAATTTCTTAACTGTTTAAACAAATAGTAACCTTCATCATTTTTTACAATACTGTCAATACACTCTGAGTTTCTTGCTTTTACAGCAGTAATATTATTTGTTCCCGTTTGACACCTTCTAACAGCAAGGTTTGCTTTATCGTTCAATTGCTTCATTTGTATTTTTTTCAGTTTAAAAAATATATTAGGTACACTGTTAGCAGCACGCCTATCTTGGCTTCTCAATTCCCATTTTGCAATATCACTATAATGTACAGGCACTTTTCTATCATCATTATCTATGCACCTCTGCCCACAAAATATGGTTGGAAAACAAAGATATTCTGAATCTTTATCTTGAAATATACTGAGCGGCCTTTGGTTGATGCCTGATGCTCTGTCTCTGGTCGGGCTCATCGGAGTCTAACTGTTGGTTTTCTTTTGCTCCAGCATTTCAGTGGTTTCTTGCTGTCGAGTCCTCACCGTTGTCTCACCTCTGTGGTTCTTTGATTTCTGTGTTCACGGAGATGTTGCACTGATGAGTTAGGAGGCCTTCATGCGGACTGAACAAATTATTTGTCTAAATCGCGACGGAAGTAAGGGCGAGGATTGTGGCCACGTAAAATCGATTTAAGCCCCCCAGTGGAAATCTTCCACTGACCGTTCCAAGGCGGCACTTCTGTGGCGATTTATTTATGTTGTTGTTTGTTACTTACTGTGTGTATCACTTGTGTCTTTTAATTTTGGATGGCCATATGGCCATTTTGTGGGAAAGTAACTGTCCGTATGGCCTTCCTTTGTTTAGGTTTCCATTATGGTCTGGTCGCTTAATGTTTGTATTTCTTTCCCTTTGGTGTCTTTTATGGATGGAGTAAGTTAATTGTATCAATTCCTGATCTTTGTTTTACTTCTACTTTGACCTTCTCCAGGAGCAAATGTGAATGTAGAATTTCTATTTTCAAGATCTGCATCATCCAATAGAGTGTCAATATTTTCCACATTTTCTTGTGCGATTTCTTCTGCATCTGAATCATACAGTTCTTCTACATGAGGTGTGTTACGATTTGAAATATCATCATTTTTTTCTAACTGATCGTTTGGACAATTGTTACACATTTCACTAACAACACCATCAAAATCAACAATATCATACTTTGAACATTCTTTTGTACACAACTAAAAAAAATTATGTATAACCTCAGCTTGGTTCTGATTATATGGAATATCCTGAAGACACCAAAAAAACACCATCAGAATCATCATTATTTGTTTCAGAGCAGGCTTTTTTTTGTGATTCAAAAAATGCATGCAGTGTTTCATTACTTTCTTCTGTGATTCTCTTTAACCACTGCTGGTCTATTTCAACATTTGCGTTTTTGTACAATTCATTACCACTCATTAGCCAATGCAAAGCACAAAGCACATGATATGGTCGAACATTTTCTGAGAAAACATATGACTTAAATGACATCTTCTTCTTTAATTTCACTGCAACTGTAACATTTTCGTCAAACGGTCTAGGTAAAGCATTTACAACTGGTTGAATGTCAACAGGTACATTAACAACATTTCCTTTCACTGATAACTGGCGACCTCTAGGTAGTTCTCTCATCTGCATGAACGGTATACGTAAAGCAATAAGGCGTTCTTCAAGTGGAAACAGCTCCAATTCTTTTGGTTTTGGTGGCCACTTCATTCCGTTTACAACAGACAATTTTGGGACTTTACCACACTTAATATTGTCTTTGCATGTACAGCATATCCATTCTTCTTCATTGACTGATTTCACCCCTGTTAAGTACTTTTCCTTGTCTTTAGAAACAAATGTCTTAACTTTTGATACAGTCTCTTCAAACCATGTCTGTTGACAGCAACTACATATATAGACAGGTCCAACTGATATATTCTTGTGAAACTTTTCAATACAAACATCAATATCACTACCACATTTTCTGCGCTTTGTGTTTATCTTTTCAACTTGTGAAAAAGACGGATCTTTACGCTTGGTAGCTTTTCTTTTACTGTCTATAATGTTTTCAGCTTTCTGGTTTTTTTCATTTAGTCTCCACTGTTGTTTTGCAACCCTTTCTTGTTCTAATTTGAATGGATCTGATCTTGCCTTCCTCTTTGATAGATTTTGTATTGCAATATCTTTTTTTTTTTAATTCAAGGCATTCTCGAGATTCTCGTTTCTTTTCACTTTCCCATTTTTTGTATTCATCTATTAATCTAGCCCTTCTCATACATGCCTTTGTCATAGCTTTGTCTTTTTTACGATGTTCTTCAGATTGTCTAGCACTCTGCATTGATTTTAGTGTATATTCTTTATCCTTTTTTCGATATTCTTCAGACTGTCTAGCTCTCTGCTTAGATTTTATTGTATATTCTTTATCCTTTTTTCGATATTCTTCAGACTGTCTAGCACTCTACTTAGATTTTATTGAATATTCTTTATCCTTTTTTCGATATTCTTCAGACTGTCTAGCTCTCTGCTTTGATTTTAGTGAATATTCTTTATCCTTTTTTCGATATACTTCAGACTGTCTAGCTCTCTGCTTTGATTTTAGTGTATATTCTTTATCCTTTTTTCGATATTCTTCAGACTGTCTAGCACTCTGCTTAGATTTTATTGAATATTCTTTATCCTTTTTTCGATATTCTTCAGACTGTCTAGCTCTCTGCTTTGATTTTAGTGTATATTCTTTATCCTTTTTTCGATATTCTTCAGACTGTCTAGCACTCTGCATTGATTTTAGTGTATACTCTTTGTCTTTTCCTCTGAAGTTAGAGTCTTGCCTTCGTTTCTCCATATAAACTCTCATATATTCTTTTCTTTCTGTAGCGTTTTTCTTATTTATTTTTATTTCTTTGTTCCTCATCTTTTGATTTTTAGTCACATTTGTGCTATTCCGTGTCTTTTCTTCAAGTTTATGCTTTTGATCCTTAAAGTATTTGCCAATAAGTGTTGCATGATTTTCACTGCTTGAATTAGCAAATAAGTCTTCTCTTGCATGTGAATTCCTCATATGGCTTTCAGACACCTTTCTCTTGTAAGTTACAGTTTTCCAAGCATAGTCACATGGAGTGTCAGTATGGCTGTCTGCATGATTTTCAATATCAAATATTGAATGATGCTCTGGATTAGATAAGTCAAAGTCTATAGGAAGAATTTCAAACTGCGTGGAAATTGAAATCATCATACTTTCAAACAATGCATATAGAAATGCAACTAGATCATCTAAACAATTGAAAGCAGCTAGTAATGATTTTCCATCCGGAACAGATAATCCATTTAAACCATGTGAATGTGAATCAAATATAAAATATTTACAATCTCTCTTGAACACAGAGCAACAAATTGAACCCATCATTAATAAAACACTTGGAGAATTTTGTAGAGAAGTGTACAATGCTTGGTGAAGAGTAGGTAAACTGGTATTGACAAACTGTTCTGTGCAAAGACCTGTCACAATAGCAGATGTTTTCACAACAACTTCTTTGTTTAAAATTGAAACTAATCTTGGAAGTTCATCAAAGCTTAGTAACTTACTCCTGAATTTACCTTCTGCCTTTAATTCACCAATGATCTTATTATATAGACTATCTCCAGCTAAAAGAATGTTGTCTAGATCTGTACGACAAGCAATGTCTGAGTATGCTGCATATATTAATGAACAAAGTGCATTTGCAGTACATTGGCATCCTCTGGACTCATTGCTAAATATTTCTGAACCTTGGTGAAAAGATCCCAGTTCAAATTTGACAGAGTTAAATGGACCATTAGAAGGCTTCCATAGCACTGTTTCAGTTTGTTCCATTAAAGGAAATGCTGTATACATAATTTTTTCATCAACTTGTGTACAGCTTGAAAATACAGTGTTTGTAAATTCTATGGGTGAATGTATTTTGGTATTTTGTCCTAGTTGTTGTCTGTTAGTATTGTCATTTGAACTTTGCAAAACTTCGATATTTTGTTCTGGTTGTTTTCTGTAAATATCTTTGTCATTTCTACTTTGTAATACTGAGTTCATATCTTTGTCATTTCTACTTTGTAAAACTGAAGCATCAGATGTCACGCTGAGGCAGGTCATACCCACATCTGAAGAACTAGATGACCCTGGGCCAGATGATACGCTGGGGCAGGTCATACCCACATCTGACAAAATAATTGACCCTGGCACAGATGTCCCCATCGCTGCAAGCGATTGGGGCTTAGATCCTCCACGATCTATGAGGGGGGTCAGGCCCACATCTGAGATAAGTAACCCAGGGCTATCATCATTAGCCCTCACCATGGTCTTTGCCAATGACTTCTTCCAGGTCTTTTTGCGTGGCATACCTCAACCTGAAAGATACAAAAGTAGGTGTCTGCTTTAAAAGGAAAAGGGGAAACGGTATTATCTTTAAATAATTCAAAATCTTGCCTATACTAAATGAATTTTTGTAAAACAGACAGATTTTCTTTTCTTGCTTGAGCATAGTAATTTAACAAGGTAATCCCCCGAAAAACAAATGATAATCCTCTAGACTTTTATGATTCTGTATAGTTTTGACCAAGTATTTTTAATAGGAGACTTCAATGTGTGTTTAAAAGCCAAATAAACTGGGTAAACAGCAGCAACAGATGATGGTGAATGTTGGGGCCCTGAAAAAATGGTTTAAACCCTTCCTCACACTCATTATTACTTGACATCCCAAAGTTGTTTGTTCATTGCAGTTTCATTTCATTTATTTCATTTTTTATATCTTTTAATTTTCTAACACTATGGACTGTGTGTCCAAATTATTTAATTTAGTAAAAGTTACTGAGTTACCACCTGTTTGGGAAAAAACTACTTTTCCCAAAGCTTACTAAGAATTAGAGAGAATTTAATTCTATGTAATGTTGGTTGGTGCCTGATGTTCTGTCTCTGGTCGGGAACATCGGAGTCTAACTGTTGGTTTTCTTTTGCTCCAGCATTTCAATGATTCCTTGCTGTTGAGTCCTCACCGTTGTTTCATCTCTGTGGTTGTTTGATTTTTGTGTTCACAGCAATGTTACACTGATGAGCTGGAGGCATTCATGAGGACTGAACAAATTGTCTAAATTGCTATGGAAATAAGTGCGAAGATTGTGATCACGTAAAATCGATTTAAGCCCCACCAGTGGAATTTGTTTTACTGACTGTTCCAAGATGGTTCTTCTGTCCCGGTTCATTTTTGATATGGTTTGTCTTTTAGTGTTTGTATCGCTTATATTATTTTGTTTTGGATAGCCAATTGGCCATTTTGTGGGAAAGTAACTGTCCTTTTGGCTTTCCACTTTTGATGTTTCCATTAGGGTCTGGTTGTTTCATGTTTGTGTTTCTTTCCCTTTGGTGTCTCTGACGGGAGCTGTGGGTTAATTGCATCAATTCCTGATCATTGCCTTCACTTCTATTTTGTTTGTTTCATTTACCACCCACTCAACACCATCTAGGTTATTTCTTAGCCAATAAGGTTACCCAACCACACTATCAGGGCACCCTCATACGTAAGATATTCACCAATATAGTGCATATTCTTTGGCCAGAAACTGACAACTACCTTTACTGAATAAGCACAAGGGAGGTAATGACCTTTTAATAGATTTCATTATCGATCTTCCAGCAATGAATGTTCCTAACCTTAGCAGGTATCCAATCTGCGACCTCCTGATCACCAGTTAGACAGGCATCCTACTGAGCTACCAAGGCCAGAAGGGAAAGAGCTACTAAATTGGCTTGTACCCTATGATTTTATTGTTTGTTAAGAAGTGTCTTTTTGTCTACCTTTGACTTTAAGGATAAGCTCTGGGTTCTGTTTCAATCAGTTACTGTTTCAATCAGTTCCTGAAGTATCTTTCAACATCAGTTTTAATACTTTTCTAGTAGTTCTCCAGACAAGCATTAATTAAAAAAAAGGATAGTTGTTAAAAACAGGTATTTATTGTTCTTTGAAACTGCAAAACCTCTTGATGGCCTCTATCATTTTTGCTTATTACTTCAAAAGTTTTTTGGTTTTTAGTGTCTAAGTAACCTAACCTCTGACCTCAAACACAATAGCATTAAACATTACTGCATGTTCAATTTATCAGCATGCAATATATCAAGGATTTTCATGTTGATAATTGTACTTTGTCTTCATTCTTTTGGGCACTGTATTATACAAACAATTCTTCTATCAAACAAAAGGTGTGATTCACTCTGATTTTGCCAAAACCATTTACCTATTACTTTTTACTATCATTAATAAAACTTTCATTTACCTTGAAATACAGTGATGAGCTGTAACTTGTTTCAAGAACTGTTTTCCACCTTATATACACAGCACTAAGTCACGGCCCCCGCCCATAGGGGCTTGAAGAAATATATGGGCTGCATGATGCTTCCACGCAGAGCTGAATCCGGCCCGCACACTAATACTGGTAAACCGCTTAGAGGATCTAAGCCTGTCCAGGAAACGCGGTGCGAGGCAGGCCGTCCATGCTTATAAACCCTATTGGTTTCATTGGGCGACAGGGCTTGAGATGTCATTTCATCTCAATGTCGGGTAAAAGTCCCACAAAATTGGAAGCAACGTCTCCAAAATGACCTTTAAAGTGTTGATGGGGACGTTAAACCTCAAATCAAACAAACAAACAAAACACTAACACTGTCTATATATCAGCCACTAAGTCACAAATACTGTCTATCTATCACTTTGTCAATTATTTAAATGTATATCCAACACAATAAGAATATTTTCCTTTCAGAAATCTTGTTGATACTACAAAAAAGGAAAGCTGTATTAGACAAATTTACTGTAAAAACAAACCAATTTTTTTTTAAAGAATCTGAAAAAATTACTGTTTCAATAAATTAAGAAACAAGACATGTTTGTGAAACACTGATGCCCCCGGACAGCGCATGTTAAATATGAAAGCAGTATCACTAAGCAATCGAAAGGTTTGGCCAATGTTCAAGTCCTAAAAAAGTAGGTCAAGGTCACGAGGTCAAAAATT
The DNA here is from genome assembly GCA_963580285.1 of Lucinisca nassula. Lineage (NCBI taxonomy): Eukaryota > Metazoa > Mollusca > Bivalvia > Lucinida > Lucinidae > Lucinisca > Lucinisca nassula. Next base: position 20,362,497 of record OY757016.1, on the reverse strand, counting down.
ATGGGATCGTTGCAAAGGTATTGTGACATAGAATGCACATGTGAAATATGAAAGCCCTATCGCTTACCAATCAAAAGTTAAAGTTTTCAAAAAATAGGTCAAACGTCAAGGTAAAAAAATATGGTACCTATGGAAAGATCTTGTGATAAAGAATGCACATGTGAAAAATGAAAGCCCTATCACTTACCAGTCTTAAGTAATGGTTTTAGTTAAAGTTTTTAAAAAGTAGGTCAAATGTCATGGCCAAGGTCACAAGGTCAAAAATTATGATAGCACTGGAAAGGTATTGTGACAAGGAATACACGTGAAATATCAAAAGCCCTACCACTTACCAATCGAAAGTTATGGCCAATGTTAAAGTTTTTTAAAAGTAGGTCAAATATCAAGGTCACAAGGTAAAAAATTATGATACCACTAGATAGGTCTTGTGACAAGTAATGCACATGTGGAATATGAAAGTCCTATCACTTACCAATCGAAAGTTATGGCCAATGTTAAAGTTTTTAAAAAGTAGGTGAAACGTCAAGGTCAAGGTCATGAATACCACTAGAAAGGTCTTGTGACAAGGAATGCACGTGTGAACTATGAAAGCTATATCAGTTACCATTCAAAAGTTATGCCCAATGTTAAAGTTTTTGTGAATGTTAAAAGTTTTTTTTAAAAAGAAGTAGATCAAATGTCAAGGTCAAGGGGTCAAAAATTGTAGTATCACTGGAAAGGTCTTGTTACATGGAATAGACATGTGAAACATGAAAGTCCTATCACTAACCAATCAAACTTAATGGCTAATCTTAAAGTTTTTAAAAGGGAGGTCAAAAGAAGGTCAGATGTCAAGATCACAGGTCTAAATTTATGGTACCTCTTGAAAGGTATTGTGACAAGGAATGCACATGTGAAATATGAAAGCCCTATAAGTTACCATTCAAAAGTTATGCCCAATGTTAAGGTTTTTGCGGACAGACAAACAGACAGACAGTCCAAAACTATATGCCCCCGAATCTTTGATTCCGGAGGTATAAAAATAAAAGTAATTTAAAATACTGATTAGCTAAACATCAGTACACATATTGCAGTTTTAAACTCAAATCTAACAAGATGTGTTTGTGAAACACTGATGCCCCCGGACAGCGCATGTTAAATATGAAAGCAGTATCACTAAGCAATCAAAAGGTATGGCCAATGTTCAAGTCTTAAAAAAGTAGGTCAAGGTCACAAGGTAAAAAATTATGGGATTGTTGAAAAGGTCTTGTGACATAGTATGCACATGTGAAATATGAAAGCCCTATCACTTACCAATTGAAAGTTATGGCCAATGTTAAATTTAATAAACAAGAGGGCCATGATGGCCCTGGATCACTCACCGGATCCATAGTGTAACAAGTGTGCCCCAGAGAGGGCCATTATTGGCCCCAGGGCTTTAATGTGCATAATGTTGAGGGAGGTCTTACAGGTGAAGCTTCATACCAAACATCAACAAAGACTATAATTTGAACAATCTTGGCAAAGGTCCACTATATGAAGTTACACATCAAATATCAAAGACCTGGGCCTAGCGGTTTCAGAGAAGAAGATTTTTAAAGATTTTGCCTATATAAGCCTATGTAAAACCAAAAGGCCCCAGGATGGGGGCATTTTTTGCCCCAGCACTATAATTTGAACAATCTTGGTAGGGGTCCACTAGATGAAGCTTCATACCAAATATCAAAGTCCTGGGCCTTGTGGTTTCAGACAAGAAGATTTTTAAAGATTTTCCCTATATAAGCCTATGTAAAACCAAAGGGCCCCGGGGCGGGGGCATTTTTGGCCCCAGCACTATAAATTGAACAATCTTGGTAGGGGTCCGCTAGATGAAGCTTCATACCAAATATCAAAGACCTGGGCCTTGTGGTTTCAGAAAGGAAGATTTTTAAAGATTTTCCCTATATAAGCCAATGTAAAACCAAAGGGCCCCACCGAGGCGGGGCATTTTTGTCCCAGCACTATAATTTGAAGGGGTCCACTAGATGAAGCTTCATACCAAATATCAAAGTCCTGGGCCTTGTGGTTTCAGAGAAGAAGATTTTTAAAGAATTTCCCTATATAAGCCTATGTAAAACCAAAGGGCCCCGGGATGGGGACATTTTTGGCCCCAGCACTTTAATTTGAACAATCTTGGTAGGGGTCCACTAGATGAAGCTTCATACCAAATATCAAAGACCTGGGCCTTGTGGTTTCAGAGAAGAAGATTTTTAAAGATTTTCCCTATATAAGCCAATGTAAAACCAAAGGGCCCCGTGGCGGGGGCATTTTTTGTCCCAGCACTATAATTTGAACAATCTTGGTAGGGGTCCACTAGATGAAGCTTCATACCAAATATCAAAGACCTGGAACTTGTGGTTTCAGAGAAGAAGATTTTAAAAGATTTTCCCTATATAAGCCTATGTAAAACCAAAGGGCCCCGGGACGGGGGCATTTTTAGCCCCAGCACTATTATTTGAACAATCTTGGTAGGGGTCCACTAGATAAAGCTTCATACCAAATATAAAAGACCTGGGCCTTGTGGTTTCAGAGAAGAAGATTTTTAAAGATTTTCCTTATATAAGCCAATGTAAAACCAAAGGGCCCCGTGGTGGAGGCATTTTTTGTCCCAGCACTATAATTTGAACAATCTTGGTAGGGGTCCACTAGATGAAGCTTCATACCAAATATCAAAGACCTGGAACTTGTGGTTTCAGAGAAGAAGATTTTAAAAGATTTTCCCTATATAAGCCTATGTAAAACCAAAGGGCCCCGGGACGGGGGCATTTTTAGCCCCAGCACTATTATTTGAACAATCTTGGTAGGGGTCCACTAGATAAAGCTTCATACCAAATATAAAAGACCTGGGCCTTGTGGTTTCAGAGAAGAAGATTTTTAAAGATTTTCCTTATATAAGCCAATGTAAAACCAAAGGGCCCCGTGGTGGAGGCATTTTTTGTCCCAGCACTATAATTTGAACAATCTTGGTAGGGGTCCACTAGATGAAGCTTCATACCAAATATCAAAGACCTGGGCCTTGTGGTTTCAGAGAAGAAGATTTTTAAAGATTTTCCCTATATAAGCCAATGTAAAACCAAAGGGCCCCGTGGCGGGGGCATTTTTTGTCCCAGCACTATAATTTGAACAATCTTTGTAGGGGTCCACTAGATGAAGCTTCATACCAAATATCAAAGTCCTGGGCCTTGTGGTTTCAGAGAAGAAAATTTTTAAAGATTTTCCCTATATAAGCCTATGTAAAACCAAAGGGCCCCGGGGCGGGGGCATTTTTGGCCCCAGCACTATAATTTGAACAATCTTGGTAGGGGTCCACTAGATGAAGCTTCATACCAAATATCAAAGACCCGGGCCTTGTGGTTTCAGAGAAGAAGATTTTTAAAGATTTTCCCTATATAAGCCTATGTAAAACCAAAGGGCCCCGTGGCGGGGGCATTTTTTGTCCCAGCACTATAATTTGAACAATCTTGGTAGGGGTCCACTTGATGAAGCTTCATACCAAATATCAAAGTCCTGGGCCTTGTGGTTTCAGAGAAGAAGATTTTTAAAGATTTTCCCTATATAAGCCTATGTAAAACCAAAGGGCCCCGGGGCGGGGGCATTTTTGGCCCCAGCACTATAATTTGAACAATCTTGGTAGGGGTCCACTAGATGAAGCTTCATACCAAATATCAAAGTCCTGGGCCTTGTGGTTTCAGAGAAGAAGATTTTTAAAGATTTTCCCCATATAAGCCTATGTAAAACCAAAGGGCCCCGGGGCGGGGGCATTTTTGGCCCCAGCACTATAATTTGAACAATCTTGGTAGGGGTCCACTAGATGAAGCTTCATACCAAATATCAAAGAACTGGGCCTTGTGGTTTCAGAGAAGAAGATTTTTAAAGATTTTCCCTATATAAGCCTATGTAAAACCAAAGGGCCCCAGGGCGGGGGCATTTTTGGCCCCAGCACTATAATTTGAACAATCTTGGTAGGGGTCCACTAGATGATGCTTCATACCAAATATCAAAGACCTGGGCCTTGTGGTTTCAGAGAAGAAGATTTTTTAAGTTTTTGGTGAAAAAAATCTATTTTTGGCTCCTGTGACCTAGATGTGCAACGGACCGGAACCATTTGAACAACTTTGAAAGGGGACCACCTAAGGATCATTCCTGTGAAGTTTGGTCAAAATCCGATCAGTGGTTTAGGAGGAGATGTCGTTTAAAGAAATTGTTTACGCACGGACGGACGCACGCACGCACGGACGCACGCACGCACGACGGATGACGGACAAAAAGTGATCCCAAAAGCTCACCTCGTCACTACGTGACGGTGAGCTAAAAAGGTCAAACATCAAGGTAACAAGGTAAAACTAGAGTGATCACAATGTTTCTCTAAAAATAGCCATAGTGACCTTGACCGCAAAAGTAGATCTTGCTCAAGATATTATCATAAGCATCTTTTGTGTGAAGTTATATTAAAATCTGTTAATAAATGTAAGCGGTAGAGCGATGACAAAGTTTTTCTAAAAATAGCCACAGTGACCTTGACCTTGAGGTCATGACCTTGAAAGTCAAAGCAACTCGAGATGTCTTCATAAGAAACATTAAAATCCATCAATAAGTGTAGGTGCTAGAGCAATGGCAAAGTTTTTCTAAAAAAAGCAACAGTGACCTTGACCATGAAAGTCACAATCGCTCCAGATATTGTCATAAGGAACATTTATGTGAAATTATATTGAAATTGGTGAAAAAATGTAAGCGCTAGAGCAATGACAAAGTTTTTCTAAAAAAAGCCACAGTGACCTTGACCTTTAAAGTCAAACTCGCTCAAGGTATTGTCATAAGGAACATTTGTGTGAAGTTATATTGAAATCAGTGAAGAAATGTATTCGCTAGAGCGATGACAAAGTTTTTTCTAAAAATATCCACAGTGACCTTGACCTTGAAAGTCGAAATCACTTGAGATATTGTAATAAGGAACATTTGTGTGAAGTTTTATTGAAATCGGTGAAGGAATGTAGTCGCTAGAGCGATGACAAAGTTTTTCTAAAAATAGCCACAGTGACCTTGACCTTGAAAGTCGAAATCGCTTGAGATATTGTCATAATGAACATTTGTGTGAAGTTATAATGAAATCGGTGAAGAAATGTAGGTGCTAGAGCAATGACAAAGTTTTTCTAAAAATAGCCACAGTGACCATGACCTTGAAAGTGGGACTCGCTAGAGATATTGTTATAAGGAACATTTGTGTGAAGTTATAATGAAATTGGTGAAAAAATGTAAGCGCTAGAGTGATGACAAAGTTTTTCTAAAAATAGCCAGTGACCTTGACCTTAAGGTCATGACCTTGAAAGTTGAACTCGCTCGAGATATTGTCATAAGGAACATTTGTGTGAAGTTATATTGAAATTAGTAAAGAAATGTTGGCGCTAGAGCGATGACAAACTTTTTCTAAAAATAGCCACAGTGACCGTGACCTTGAAAGTGGAACTCGCTCGAGATATTTTTGTAAGGAACACTTGTGTGAAGTTATATTGAAATTGGTGAAGAAATGTAGGCGCTAGAGGGATGACAAAGTTTTTCTATAAATAGCCACAGTGACCTTGACCTTGAAAGTCCAAATCGCTCGAGATATTGTCATAAGGAACATTTGTGTGAAGTTATATTGAAATCGGTGAAGAAATGTAAGCGCTAGAGCGATGACAAAGTTTTTCTAAAAATAGCCACAGTGACCTTGACCTTAAGGCCATGACCTTGAAAGTCGAACTCACTCGAGATATTTTTGTAAGGAACGTTTGTGTGAAGTTATATTGAAATTGGTGAAGAAATGTAGGCGCTAGAGCGATGACAAAGTTTTTCTAAAAATAGCCACAGTGACATTGACCTTGAGGTCATGACCTTGAAAGTCAAACTCGCTCGAGATATTGTCATTAGGGACATTTGTGTGAAGTTATATTGAAATCAGTAAAGAAATGTTGGCGCTAGAGCGATGACAAAGTTTTTCTAAAAATAGCCACAGTGACCTTGACCTTGAGGGGGGGGTGTGTCTGGATGGACAAAAATTATGGTACCACTAGAAAGGTCTTGTGACAAGGAGTGCATGTGTGAAATATGAAAGCCCTACCACTTACCAATCGAAAGTTATGGCCAATGTTTAAGTTTTTAAAAAGTAGGTCAAACATCACGGTCAAGGTCACAAGCTCAAAAAATATGGTACCACTAGAAAGGTCTTGTGACAATGAATGCACATATGAAAAATGAAAGCCCTATCACTTACCAATCGAAAGTTAAGGCCAATGTTAATGTTTTAACAATTTTGAAAAAAATGGTCAAAGGTCAAGTTCAAGGTCATGAGATCAAAAATTATGGTACTACTGGAAAGGTCTTGTGATAAGGTATACACATGTGAAATATGAAAGCTCTATCTATTACCATTCAAAAGTTATGTCCAATGTTAAGGTTTTTGTAGACAGACAAAGCCGTTTGGCCGTTTGTCAAACGGACAAACAGACAGACAGACCAAAAACTATATGCCCCCGAATCTCTTAGATTCCGGGGGCATAAAAAGGTATTTCAAATTAAATTCATGAAGAATTATCATTATATTTAAATATAAAGTGGATTTGATTTGTGTATGGTTGATAAAATTGATTAAACTTTCATTCATTCAACAATTAAAAAGGTGACTAAGTATTATAAAATGCTTCCCTACCGGGAGCATAAATCATGATCAGCAAGGCGGTTTTACTCCAGGAAGAGACCCTCTATGCACAGATGAAGGTATTACAAAACGTAAAAGAGTGTTTATTTAATGTATCTTTAAAACCAACTAGATCTATTACTAAAAGTGATCTATCACTAGAAGTGATTAATATCCCACAAAAATGTCTACAGACAGATAAATTGAATTATGCTATATACTTCCCCTCAATTTTGTTGCAGGGATTATAAAATTTCAATAGCTACAGTTTTAATTTTTACAATTTCATTCATACAACTAACATTATCCAAATAAAACTGGAATGCCATGCAAAACAACCTTCATCTTTCTTACCTGGTACGTCTGCGATTACCTCTTTTGTGGATAACCATTGTTAATAACTCTTTTCAGATGAACATGGTTTGTTAGTTAATTTTGGGGAGCTGAATGAAGCTGTGGGTTAACTACGGATTCCTGATCATTGCCTCCGCTTCTATTTTATGGTCAAGCAAACACTATTTAGTTCATTTTTGAGCCAGTTAGTTATGTTTAAACATTATTTATTTTGATTTGTCAAACATTTACAAGTTCATACATAGACAGAATACAATAGTACATGCATACAGGATTTAAAAACAAGCATTCAAGCCAGTTAGTTTAACTAACCACACTTTCGAGACAGGCTTATACATAAGTGGTTAACCAGTACAGTGCACAGTCTTTCACCAGAAGTTGATCACCGCCCTTCTTGAATCAGCAGAAGGGCGAAACTGACCAGAGAAAAGATTTCCTGATTGATAGCCATTTAAGAATGTTGCCAACCTCAGCAGGTATGGAACCCTTAACTTCTTGATCACCAGTCATGAAAGCATCCAAAAGAGCTACAAGTCTGGCTTAGATGAATCAAAATTTTAAGACGAACAATCGTTATATTCTTTAGCTAGAATAAACAATGTCCCGGGTACGACTATAAATGACACCAATATTACTCTTCACCATGCTGGAAACTATGTATCTTCATGCCTGGAATGAAAAAAAAAACAAATAGTGTCAATGTTAATAAAATACTTATTATCATTAACTACACATGTACAACAATGCATTTTTGGCCCCAGAGCTATAATTTGAACAATCTTGATGGAGGTCCACTAGATGAAGCTTCACACCAAATATCAAAGATCTGGGCCTTGCAGTTTCAGAGAAGAAGATTTTTGAAGATTTTTCCTATATAAGACAATGTAAAACCAAAGGGCCCCGGGGCGGGTGGGGGGGGGGGGGATTTTTGGCCCCAGGGTTATAATTTGAACAATCTTGATAAAGGCCCACAAGACGAAGCTTAATACCATATATCAAACACCTGAGCCTTCTGGATTTAGACAAGAAGGTTTTCAAAGGTTTTCCCTATGTAAGTCTATGTAAAACTAAAGTGCCCTGGGACTGGGGCATTTTTGACCCCAGGGCTATAATTTAAACAATTTTGGTAGAGGTCCACTAAATGAAGCTACACAACAAATATCAAAGACTTGGGCCTTGCAGTTTCAGAGGAGATTTTTTAAGATTGTTCCTATATAAGTCAATGTAAAAGCAAAGGGGGGGGGGAATTTTTGGCCCAAGAGCTATAATTTGAACAATCTTGATAGAGGTCTACTAGATGAACCTTCACACCAAATATCAAAGACCTAGGCCTTGCGGTTTCAGAGAAGATTTTTTTAGATTATATATAAGCCAATATATCCTATATAAGCCAATGTAAAATCAAAAAGGGCCCCGGGTCAGCGACATTTTTGACGCAAGGGCTATAATTTGAACAATCTTGGTAGAGGTCCACTAGGTGAAGCTACACAACAAATATCAAAGACCTCTGCCTTTTTAAAGATTTTTCCTATATAAGTCAATGTAAAACAAAAGGGGTCCTGGGCAGGGGCATTTCTTGGCCCCAGGACTATAATTTGAACAATCTTGATAGAGGTCCACTAGATGAAGCTTAATACCAAATATCAAAGACCTAGGCTTTGTGGTTTCAGAGAAGAAGATTTTTAAAGATTTTCCCTATATAAGCCTATGTAAAACCAAAGGGCCCCGGGGCGGGGGCATTTTTGGCCCCAGCACTATAATTTGAACAATCTTGGTAGGGGTCCACTAGATGAAGCTTCATACCAAATATCAAAGACCTGGGCCTTGTGGTTTCAGAAAAGAAGAATTTTAAAGATTTTCCCTATATAAGCCAATGTAAAACCAAAGGGCCCCCAGGCGGGGGCATTTTTTGTCCCAGCACTAAAATTTGAACAATCTTGGTAGGGGTCCACTAGATGAAGCTTCATACCAAATATCAAAGTCCTGGGCCTTGTGGTTTCAGAGAAGAAAATTTTTAAAGATTTTCCCTATATAAGCCTATGTAAAACCAAAGGGCCCCGGGGCGGGGGCATTTTTGGCCCCAGCACTATAATTTGAACAATCTTGGTAGGGGTCCACTAGATAAAGCTTCATACCAAATATCAAAGACCTGGGCCTTGTGGTTTCAGAGAAGAAGATTTTTAACAATTTTCCCTATATAAGCTTATGTAAAACCAAAGGGCCCCGTGGTGGGGGCATTTTTTGCCCCAGCACTAAAATTTGAACAATCTTGGTAGGGGTCCACTAGATGAAGCTTCATACCAAATATCAAAGTCCTGGGCCTTGTGGTTTCAGAGAAGAAGATTTTTAAAGATTTTCCCTACAAAAGCCTATGTAAAACCAAAGGGCCCCGGGGCGGGGGCATTTTTGGCCCCAGCACTATAATTTGAACAATCTTGGTAGGGGTCCACTAGATGAAGCTTCATACCTAATATCAAAGACCTGGGCCTTATGGTTTCAGAGAAGAAGATTTTTAAAGATTTTCCCTATATAAGCCTATGTAAAACCAAAGGGCCCCAGGGCGGGGGCATTTTTGGCGCCAGCACTATAATTTGAACAATCTTGGTAGGGGTCCACTAGATGAAGCTTCATACCAAATATCAAAGTCCTGGGCCTTGTGGTTTCAGAGAAGAAGATTTTTAAAGATTTTCCCTACATAAGCCTATGTAAAAACAAAGGGCCCCGGGGTGGGGGCAGTTTTGGCCCCAGCACTATAATTTGAACAATCTTGGTAGGGGTCCACTAGATGAAGCTTCATGCCAAATATCAAAGACCTGGGCCTTGTGGTTTCAGAGAAGAAGATTTTTAAAGATTTTCCCTATATAAGCCTATGTAAAACCAAAGGGCCCCAGGGCAGGGGCATTTTTGGCCCCAGCACTATAATTTGAACAATCTTGGTAGGGGTCCACTAGATGAAGCTTCATACCAAATATCAAAGACCTGGGCCTTGTGGTTTCAGAGAAGAAGATTTTTTAAGTTTTTGGTGAAAAAAATCTATTTTTGGCTCCTGTGACCTAGATGTGCAACGGACCGGAACCATTTGAACAACTTTGAAAGGGGACCACCTAAGGATCATTCCTGTGAAGTTTGATCAAAATCCGATCAGTGGTTTCGGAGGAGATGTCTTTTGAAGAAATTGTTTACGCACGGACGGACTTACGGACGGACGCACGCACGCACGACGGACGACGGACAAAAAGTGATCCCAAAAGCTCACCTCGTCACTACGTGACGGTGAGCTAAAAAGGTGATGTCCTAAGTTAACATATTGCTAAAACTTTAATCAGCTCATAAGAAAAATTAAAATAAACTAATATGTTTGCTGAAATCATCATCAGAGTTTTGGTTAATGAGCAGAGGCAGGGACAACATCCACATAAGTGGACCCCCTTCCAGATAGGTGGTTTGCTGCACACATTGCAGATCTCACACCAGATCTCCAGGTAGGTTTATCATGAGCCGATAGCATCCACTTTCTGCGATCTCTCTCTGTCAGCTGCTTCCAAGTCATCTTGGGCCTTCCATGCCCACGTTTTCCATCCACCTGTATGTCAAAGGTTATCTTGACTGCGCCCTTGGAATGCTCCATGTGTCCATACCAGTGGAGCTTTCTCTCCAACAGGATGAGGTCCAGATCCTTAATGCCAAGCTGTGCAAGTAGCTCACTGGACCTGATGTGACAGTGTCTTACGGCTTGATATTGCAGATCTGTCTTATCATTGCCCTGTCATTCCGCTGCAGACGTTTGAGGTTTGGTTTTGTCAACAATGGCCAAGTCTCGCTGGCATGGAGCATTGGGCTCCGCACATAAGAGCTGTAAACATGGCTACATGTGTTGAACAAAAGGTGGCGGGAAGAGAGAACTTAGCAGCTCCTTGAACTTCTTCCAGGCTGTTTTCACACTTAATGTGGTTGAAAGATCACAGCCCCAGCTGCAGAGAGCATGTCTCCTTAGGAGCAAAAGGAGGCTGCCACCTCTAGCAGGTCCGACTTGGACTTCCCTTTGTGGTCTGTGGTCTAAGAAGCATGTTGTTCCCTGGCACCATGTACACCTGTAATCAGGGTCCTTTTTTAAGGGCTCGAGCCCACTGCATTTCTTATGCACCCACAACTTGCAACCATATCAAAAGATACTGTTGATGCCCTTTTCAGTGCAACATACGGCACATGGGAACTGGCCTGAACTTTGCAGGAGGTCCAGTCCAGTACCACAGATTATGGTTTTCGTTGTTCATGCATTTACTCCAAACCCTTTCTCCTCCATAGCTTCTTTCCAAGTTTAGAGCCTCCTGGCACATTTCTCGAGTGATTCAGCTATGATAACAAGGTCATAGGCATAGAGGTCCTCCAAGCGGATTCCAGAATGGAACTTGAGTGACAAGGCTTCAAGCACAATGATGAAAAGCAAAGGGCTGAGTACGGAGCCTGGATGAACACCAAGATTCACTTTGAACTCTTCACTGTAACTGTCACCAACATGAACAAGGCTCCTTGCATTAGCATACATCTCTTGGACGAGTCGCACAATCCACTTGTCCACTCCCAAGTTTTCTCAATGCCCACCAGATGAATTTCAGAAGCACTCTATCAAACGCCTTCTCCAGGTCAATGAAAGCCATGTAGAGTCTCTTGTTGTTGGAAGCCAGATACTTCTCTTGCAGCTGCCTGACAACAAAGATTGCATCTGTTATGCCTCTGCCTGGGACGAAGCCAAACTGGGAATCATCAACCGACACCAACTGTCTGATGAGGCCATCCACAATCCTCTCAAGGACTTTCATGACCTGCTCAGTCAGCTTTAGACCACAGTAGTTGCCCCTGTCTAATGCACCTCCCCTAGCCCTTGTAGAGACAAACAATGAAACTCTGCTCCTAGTCAGATGGTACCTTGCTGCCAATAGTTTCCGAAAAATACGTAGTATTGACATTTTCCCTATATTAAGTCTATGTGACCAAATTTGACCTTGGCATAAAATAGCTCAAGGTCATCGGAGGGTCATTATTTGAACGAACAATGATGGGCCAGAGTCCCCAAAGCTACATACCAAGTTTCATGACTATCAGCCTATTGGTTCCCGAGAAGATTTTTAAAGTTTTTTTTACCTTATATAGGCATGGTGGCCATCTTGGTCAAGTGACCAAACACAAATTTATTAATTTTCAGTTCCTTGATCCTTAAAGCTTTTTAAGCTTTTCTTATGAAATTTGGATGCAAATGGCCCAGTGGTTTCTATGGAAAACAAATTTTAATTTCTATATCTAAATGACCTTTGGCAAAGGTCAAGGAATGACCTGGACCTTGAATACTCCTGTAGTTTCATCCACTCATTTAGCTCACTGCATCTTTCAATTTTCAGATCACACGCAGAAATAGTTTCCAAAAAAAAGCCATTGGAAGAGATGGCAAATCCCCTGACCAAAAGCCAATATGGCCTTCAGAAGATCGTTCACCAATAGAAAGTGCACCAGAATTAAACCAGCAATATGTCACAAAAGTATTGCAGTTATGGCCATCACAAGATTATACTGTCAGGGGAGATAACTAGAAAACCAGGGCACTCAGAAATATGGTTCTTGCGCATGACTTGCTTGCTTAAGCTCATGTATTTCTGTACAAAGTACCATCAATATGTCTCAAAAGGTATTGGAGATATGGTGAACACAAGCTGGTCATACTGTTATATTGGAAGGGTAGATAACTCAAATACCACAGCACCAACAGTTGTGGTTCTTGCACATAACATTGCTTCTGTACCTTGTATACAATTGTGCCAAGTTCCTTCAATATATCTCAAAGGGTGTTGAAGTTATTGCCATCATAAGGTTATATTGTCAGGGGAGATAACTCAAAAACCAGAGCACCCAGAGTTGTACTTCTCAAGCATGACACACCTGCTTAACCTCATGTACATCTGCATCAAGTACCACCAATATGTCTCAAAGGGTATTGGAGGTACGGTGATCACAAGGTGGTCAAATATCACAGCACCCAGTGTTGTGGTTCTCAGGCATGAAGTGCCGTCTCAATGTTGTATACAATTGTGCCAAGTACCATCAATATATCTCAAAGGGTATTGGAGTTATGGCCATCACAAGGTTATATTGTCAGGGGAGATAATTAAAAAACCACGGCACCCAGATTTGTGGTTCTTGCACGTGACGCACCTGCTTAACCTCATGTACAACTGTACCAAGTATCATCAATATATCTCAAAGAGTGTTGGAGATGTGGCCATCACAAGGTAGTGATTCTATATTATTGGAAGGGGAGATAACTAAAAATCCATGGTACCCAGAGTTGTGGTTTTTATGCATGACACACCGTCTCGGCCTTGCGAACAACTGTGCCAGGTATCATCAATATATCTTAAAGGGTATTGGAATTATGGCCATCACAATGTTGTCACTCTATTTTAATTGGAAGGGGAGATAACTCCAAAACCATGGCAACCAGAGTTGTGGTTCTTGTGCATGACAGGCCGTCTCAGCCTTGTGAACAACTGTGCCAGGTACCATCAATATATCTCAAAGGGTATTGGAGTTATGGCCATCACAAAGTAGTCATTCTATTTGATTAAAAGGGGAGATAACTAAAAAAGTATGGCATCCAGAGTTCTGGTTCTTGTGCATGACACGCCGTCTCAGCCTTGCGAACAATTGTGCCAAGAACCATCAATGAATCTCAAAGGGTATAGGAGTTATGGCCATCACAAGGTTGTCACTCTATTTGATTGGAAGGGGAGATAACTCCAAAACCATGGCAACCAGAGTTGTGGTTCTTGTGCATGACACACTGTCTAAGCCTTGTGAACAACTGTGCCAGGTACCATCAATATATCTTAAAAGGTATTGGAGATATGGCCATTACAAAGTAGTCATTCTATTTTATTAAAAGGGGAGATAACTAAAAAAGGATGGCATCCAGAGTTCTGGTTCTTGCGCATGACACGCTGTCTTGGCCTTGTGAACAATTGTGCCAAGAACCATCAATGAATCTCAAAGGGTATAGGAGTTATGACCATCACAAGGTTGCGTCTACGGACGGACGGACGGCCAGGCTGATCGCTATATCCCCCGAACCTATTCGGTCGGGGGATAAAAATACTCAGTTTTGACTTTTTCCAATACAAAAATCTATGTGACCAAATTTGACCATGGCATAAAATAGGTCAAGGTCATCATTTGAATAAACTATGATGGGCCTGAGTCCCCAAAGCTACATACCATATTTCATTTCAGTAGGCCAACTGGTTCTGGAGAAGAAGATTTTTGAAGGGTTTTTACCTTATATTGGCAAGGTGGCCATTTTTGTCATGTGACCTGGACTCCCTCGAACAAACTTACGTTCCCCAATCCCATGAACTTCGACCTACATCTATGTTGAAATACATAAGTTGCTAAATTTCCCAAGCGTTTGCTCTAGTGACTGAAATATTTGTGCCAAATATGACTTAAATATGAGCCCCGCCAAGCGAATTTGTGTCTTCCAGCATTCCGTCATGCCAAATTTTAACTGCGCATGCCCAGCAATTCAGAGGGGCCAGGGATATGGCTTTCTGTCTGAAGGTTCCCCTTGATTCACTGCTTGTATGAGCGAGCAGCGAAGGTTCTGGCGAGACTGCGCAGATGGCCAGGCTCGCCTGAACCCTGCTTGACGGGGCCCATATAAGACTATAAATTCCCCCCACACCCACAATAAAATACTTTTCACAGACCATTCCAAGGCGGTTCTTCTGTTGTGGTCATCTTTGAATGTGTGTATCGCTTATACCTTTTTGTTTTGGATAGCCAATTGGCCATTTTGTGGGAAAGTATCTGTCCTTTGGCTTTCCACTAGTGATGTTCCATTAGGGTCTAGTTATTTTGTGTTCGTGTTTCTTTCCTTTTGTGTCTCTGATGGGAGGTCTGGGTTAATTGTATTGATTCCTGATCATTGCCTTCACTTCTGTTTTACAAGACTGATTACCGTAATTCCCTGTGTATACCACGCACTCATCTATAACACGCACCTCAGTTCTGAGTCCAAGATATGTGAAAAAAAAGATATTCCAGTCTAAAACACGCACATGCTTTTCCCCAGTTTCACAGAATGCTTTTCTCAGACGCCATTTTGATTGAAAATGAAAGTACACGAATTTTGATTGGCTACAATCAAAATAGCCTGACTGGTTATAGGTATATTTCCCAGTAGTTATAGAATAGAATAGTGGTTAGTTTCTCTCTTGCAGCATAGGCAGTTCTCCATTTACCCATAACGGTGGTGTGTGACAAGGTGACATTTTAAGGGTGCGGTTATTCATTTGTTATGAAAGATGACATTGCGTTTTCCCAGTTTTCTTTCACAAGGAAAGATAGAAACAGGTTTCTTTCCAAAGGTAAAATTGTGACAACATGCCTCCAAGGCAGGTGCTCCATAGCGTTATTGACAGAAATTTCTACAGGTAGATTGAGTATTTTGACACCTCTGGTTATTCACACGTTCTCTATGCTAATCCCATAATTAACACCTTCTCAGCGTGAGTCAAACATCTCACTCAATTAAAGAAGCCCATTTTGCATTTACTGTTAATAAAACGGTGATTCATGCCTGACTTCAAGGAACCTGATTTCCTGTGCAATTTGGAACTTTGTTGTCATACATTAACTATCATAATTAATACCATAAGAATTATTATTAGTAATATTAATATTCTTATTATTATTATTATTAGAAGTTTTCAAAAAATGCAGAATTTCTGTATTTCCAACCAACCACTGTTTTGTGACCAGTCTATTCAGATTCAGCAAATTAGTTCATTATGTAAATTTGGGTATACCTTCCTGTCAAAATGTGGAAAAATATGGAAACAATTTTTGTGCTAATAAAAGGTAATATGGATGAAAGGTTGATGTCTGAGATAGGAATATTGATTGCATTTTTAATGGTATGAATGATTCAATGAATTAATATGTCAAACGAACTTTATGAGGGTCTCAAAGTGTCACATTGTATTTGTAATAGGTTTTCGTGACCTGCCGACTTTTCGAGAAAAACAATGTCATTTTTCTATGCCATTGTATTACATGCAGGGGACTTTTTTCACCGTTTTCTGGGTGAAAAAAGTGTGTGGTTTACACAGGGAATTACGGTACCCCTTTGTGCTGGAAATTTGCATAAAGATTCTGAGTGAATAGGCACGGGCTAGCCGTACAATACCTCCAGGTGTGCAACTGTGTTCAAGACATTGAATTTTGACTGTATATTTTTTTACATTTTATTGAAATTGTCAACTTACCCACAGTAACATGAATATTTTTGTCTCTGCATAAATAACTGACAGCTGGTCCTGCCACGTACCCGGCACCAAGGATCAATACTTTCTTCTGACCGGGAACCACCCTGCTCTTCTTGGCAGAACTGAAAATAAAATCTAGTACAGTAATGTTCTTAAGCTTTGTGACAGACAGGCCCAAGCGCAAACAATGCAGTCCTAAATCAGACTGCTCCTAAGGGAGCAGTCTGATCAGGGTCTACAATGTTTGCCATTCCATTTGCATCTTTTGGACCCAATACTGGATCTTGAAACAAAATTGTTAACATTTTTAGACGGACAATTACAGCAAGTCCTCAAGGTGTCTTAATTTTTAGGATTTTTATGGTACACATCATTTTTGCATCGGCAAGATATTATAGGGTTTTGTTTGATTTGAGGTTTAACATACCCGTCAACACTGTAAAGGTCATTTTGGGGACGTTGCTTCCAATTTTGTGGGACTTTTACCCGACATCGAGATGAAATGACATCTCAAGCCCTACCGCCCAATGAAACCAATAGGGTTTATAAGCATGGACGGGCTGACTCGCACCGCTTTACCTGGGCAAGCTTAGATCCTCTAAGCAGTTTACCAGTACTCGTGTGCAGGTCAGTTTCAGCTCTGCGTGGAAGCATCATGCAGCCCATATATTTCTTCAAGCCCCGATGGGCGGGGGCCGAGGATATTATAGGGTTATTGCACAGATATTAATGAATATAAACAGAGCTGTGATATCAAATGACACAAGCAAGTGTCCTTTGATATCACAACAATGGATAGTACCGTAAAATTCCTAAAAATTCGGACACCTTGAGGATTTGCTGTAAATCTCCAAAAAATTTAACAAATTTGTTTCACCATTCTGCAAGGAGTCCAAAATGTGCAGACAGAATGGCAAACAGTGTAGACCCTGATGAGACTGCTCCTTTGAGCAGTCTGATCTGGTTCTACACTGTTTGCACAAGCCTAACTGTCCCAAATCTTAGGATCATTATGGTATTCACTAATATCAGTGCAAAAACTGTTTAATTATACAGCTATAAATTTTTTGTTCATTTTCATTACCAGTAATTTTAACTTTAAAACCTGTATTTTATCTGATATGTATGAGTGCTTGGATTTTTTTTAAGTCACTTCATCATCGTAGGGCATCATCAGAATGATGAAATATTGCTTTAACAGTAAAATTCCAATGCATTCAAGTAAAGCTGCAATATCCAGTAAGTCTATGTTTTGAAGCAAATAATGAAAATAATGTCTTCCCTTGTAAACCCCGCTTTTCTTTATATAAAGCAGGGTTTACAAGGGTTTAAAATACATGAACTTGTTAACATGAAGTATGAGCCTCCATACCTGCTTGAGGTTTGTATGGACCCTTGGCAAAGAACTACTCCATCACGAAGTAGTCCGTTAAATGAACATGCCCTGAACCCCACTTTACATAGAAAAAATGGGTTTATGGGGTATACATTATTTTTCTTATTTCTGCTTCAAGACATAGGTTGTGGGTACTCTTTAAAACCCCCTCAATGAGCACCCACAACCTATGTTTGCAGTATAAATAAACTAGAAATGTGTCCAGATGACACAGATGCCCCCGCCAAGGGCCCCGCCTCACCCTGAAAATCCATGTTGCAACAAAATTTTCTAAGTGTGTGACCTTGTCATCAGGAACATTTGTGAGAAGTTATATTGAAATTGGTGAAAAAATGTAAGCGCTAGAGTAATGACAAAGTTTTTCTACAAATAGCCACAGTGACCTTGACCTTGAAAGTCAAACTCGTTCGAGGTATTGTCATAAGGACCATTTGTGTGAAGTTATTTTGAAACCAGTGAAGAAATGCAGGCGCTAGAGCGATGACAAAGTTTTTCTAAAAATAGCCACAGTGACCTTGACCTTGAAAGTCAAACTCGTTCGTGGTATTTTCATAAGGAACATTTGTGTGAAGTTATATTGAAATCAGTGAAGAAATATAGACGCTAGAGCTATGTTGTGCGCGGGGATAATGAAAATTTTTTAAGTCTGTGACCTTGACCTTGAGCTCATGGGCATGGGTGGGGGTATAGCTGAATAAAATGGACAGGTATCTAACATCATATCAAATATCAACTCAATCCATCGCACGATTTGGAAAATATCAACTCTTAAAATATCTAATTAAAAATTTCTAAGTCTGTGACCTTGACCTTGAAGCCATAGGCATGAGTGGGGGTATTGCCAAATAAACATTTGGACCTGTATCTATCATCATAGCATACATAAGCCAAATCCATAATATAGTTTGGAAAATGTGAGATATTTAAAATCTTTCACATTAAAATTGTCTAAGTCTGTGACCTTGACCTTGAGGTCATAGGCATGGGTGGGGGTACTGCTGAATAAAACATTGTACCTATATCTATCATCATATGAACCAAAGCCATCATAAAAGTTCAGGTTCTACCAGGTACAAATACCTTAACTGGAGTCTTTAACATGGGAAATTTCTAAGTCCATGACCTTGACCTTGAGGCCATGGGCATGGGTGGGGGTATCGCTGAATAAAACTTTGGTCCTATATCTATAATCATACCAAATATGAACCAATTCCATGAAATGGTTTGGAAAATATGAGTTCTAAAATGTTCAAGTCTACCTGTTACAAAAACCTTAACCTGAGTCTTTAACATTGAAAATTTCTAAGTCTGTGACCTTGACTTTGAGTTCACAGGCATGGGTGGGGATATTGCTTATTAAAACTTTGGACCTATATCTAATATCATACCAAAGATGAACCAGTTCCATCAAATGGTTAGGAAAATATGAGTTCTAAAAGTTCAGGCTCTACCTGTTACAAAAACTTTAACCTGAGGTTACAGGATCACGTACGTACGTACGTACGTACACACACACGTACAGACGGGCGTACACATGTACGCACGTACGGAAAACCGAAAAAACTATATGCCCCCGGCATCATATGATGCGGGGGCATAAAAAATATCATGGATTTTCATTAGAAAAGTAGCCATTTTGGAATTTTTTTTTGCAAAAATGCACTATGTCTTAAAGGTGTGTTATTGTAATATTTGCCTCTTTTTCTGAACAGTCCCAAAGGTAATCTTTTACTAGAGAACACTTGGTTAAAATGCAGACAGAAAATATAACTGAAAACTTTTAAGTATGTTATAGCAGAACTAGTATTAATTTAGCAGGTCGTAATTTTTTGGTTTTGGTTTTATGGAAACGCCAGCTGCTGAAGTATTGTTTTTGGTTTTATGGCCCTTTCAAGATTATTTCACTCATATTGAGCTGATCATTAATCAGAGATGGGCGAAAACAGGAGTACCCAGAGAAAAAAACCACCTGATCTTCTGTTGCAGAACTTGGCATCTCACATGTGACCCAAGCCAGGGTCGAACTCACAGCGATGAGAGACAGAATGATTAAGAAACAGCACTCTTATGCACTGGGCCACGGAGGCCCATTGCAAGTCTTAATGGCAGAACTTAATCAATTAGATACTTATTGGGAGATAATATGAGAATACAATCAACAGGTCCAGATGACAAAATTATGAAGATTATCTAATAATTTGCCTTATATATACGGTCCAACATGTAGTAAGCAAGCACTTAAGGGATGATCAAAATGTGTTGCTTAAGACATGTGCTTGCTTAATACAAGTGAAATTTAATGCATTTTCCTTCTTTGGGAACTGAATGCATGCTTGGTTGACAGGTTGTTTGCTTAACAGAGGTGGCCACTATGACAGGTTTTTACTGTATAAGCTTTGTGTGTCTGACAATGTTATTTCAACTTGCTTGCATGTGGGGGATTACGATAACACACCCGTGCGCGGAAGTGCATTTTTCACATATCCAAAATGGCTACTTTTCTGAAGAAAATCAGTAATATTTTTTCTTATTTATACCGCAAACATAGGTTGTGGGTGCTCGTTAGAACCGCCTCATTGAGGCGGTTCTAACGAGTACCCACAACCTATGTCTAGGAGCAAAAATAAGAAAAATAATGTATACCCCGTAAACCCCAGTTTTCTCTATATAAACTGGGGTATAGGGGGGGTCTTTATTTCACTGACTTGTTCACGTGATGAAATATGAAAATAACTGAGGATCCTTATTCAAAAAGTCTCAGGAACAAGTTACCTTTTGTACCACCTAGTAAATACACTTCACAGAATTAGTAGAAGCTAGGTTACTGAAACATAGCAGTTGTTTTATAAAATAAGCTAAGCTGAAGATATTGTTGTTCAGATACCCGTAAACAATGACATGATTGGTTTTAAAATTTATCCACTATAAAATTGGCACTCATATATGAAACAGGGTCTTCAAGCATGTTTGTGTTGAGGTTTTACAAGCCCATAAACACTATTTAGGTCATTTCAAAGACATTGCTCCTTGATTTTGTTGGCCATTTCCTGGACACTGAGATGGAATTACATCAAAAGAAACTACTAGGGTGTGTGTGTGTGAATTCGGGTTTAGTGTCGCTTTCAACAATTTTTCAGTCATATCACGACGGTGTCTGGTTGCGACAGGGAGCTCAATGCTCCATTTTATAGTGCTGCCTCACTGAAGTATCATGTCCCAGACACATTGCATGATACCACACCCAGTCACATTATCCTGACACTGGGTCGACCAGTCCTAGCTCTACCCCGTAAATCTGAGTGCCAAGCGAGGAGCAGCTAGTACCATTTTTAAAGACTGGTATGTCGCGGCCCGGGATCGAACCCGTGACCTACCGTTCCCTGGAGCGGACACTCTACCAACTGAGCTATCGAGGACGGTCTACTAGGGTGTATATGCAGTGACAGTCTACCTCACATCACTTTGCCTGGGCTGGCTAAGACCCTCTAAGCAGTTTACTCATATTAGGTGGATTTCAGCTCTGTATGGAAGCATCATGCAACCCAATCTATTTCTCAAAGCCAGAATAGGTGGGGGTGATTTCAAGCATGTACATTAAGTGAAATCTCAAATAAAACTGTGGAATACACTTCCCAGACTGCATCCTGGCTGTCACTGTGCTGACAGCCATCAAAATATCCTACAGCTAAGACTTTGATCAGACTTCTTCAGAAGCCATCTGATCAGGGTCTACACTATTTGCAAAGGCAGAGGTTGTCATGAGCAGCAAATCAAGGATTAACTCTTATCATGCTGTTCACGACAACCCCTATCTTTGCAAACAGTGTAGATCCAGATCAGATGGCTTCTGAAAAAGCCATCTGATCAGGATCTACACTGTTTGGCATTCAGTTTATGCATTCGTAGCAATAAATTACATCAAGTAATTTGATTGGTTGATAGACAGAAATGGGTGTGGCTTAAATGAATATTCAGCAAGATAAGGGTTAAGAAAGGAAGACAGATACCAGGATAGCTACATGTACACGTCATTTCCAACAATAGACCCCCAACCCCAGCTGGAAGGTAGCAGCTGATTAGTTCATGTGTATTTATTTAGCATAACAAGAACCACATCCATTTTTAAAATGTGTGTGAATTCGGGTTTAACGTCACTTTCAACAATTTTTCAGTCATATCACAACGGTGTCTGGTTGCGACAGGGAGCTCAATGCTCACTTTTATAGTGCTGCCTCACTGAAGCATCATGTCCCAGACACATTACATGATACCACGTCCAGTCACATTACCCTGACACTGGGTCGACCAGTCCTAGCTCTACCCCGTAACTGCCCCCGCCCATAGGGGCTTAAAGAAATATATGGGCTGCAAGATGCTTCCACGCAGAGCTGAATCCGGCCCACACACTAGTACTGGTAAACCGCTTAGAGGATCTAAGCCTGACCAGGAACAGCGGTGCGAGGCAGACTGTCCAAGCTAATAAACCCTATTGGTTTCATTGGGCGAAGGGCTTGAGATGTCATTTCATCTCGATGTCAGGTAAAAGTCCCACAAAATTGGAAGCAATGTCTCCAAAATGACCTTTACAGTGTTGACGGGGACGTTAAATCTCAAATCAAACAAAAAAATCTACCCCGTAAATCTGAGTGCCAAGCAAGGAGCAGCTAGTACCATTTTTTACGACTTTGGTATGTCACGGCCCGGGATCGAACCCTTGACCTCCCGTTCCCCGGAGCGGACACTCTACCAACTGAGCTATCTGGGCCGGTTCCGTTTTTAAAATACAAAACTTTTACAGTATAAGCAAATTTGAAAGCATGCAACACTAAATTTGTTTTGTCTCCACACTTGGTTAATTTATATGTAGGAATAGAATATAACAGAATACAAAACTTTTTATTTTCCGATCATCATGTTAAAAAGTCCATGAAATGAACACCCCTCTAAACCCAACTTTATATAGAGAAAACTGGGGTTTACAGGGGTATATATTATTTTTCTTATTTCTGCTCCAAGACATAGATTATGGGTACTTGTTAGAACTGCCTCATTGAGGCAGTTCTAACAAGTACCCATAATCTATGTTTGTAGTATTAGTAACTAAAATATCATACTTTTTTTCATAACAAAATGTCTTTTTTCATAACAAAATGTCCATTTGGAAAAATGAAAGAATATACTATGTCACACAGGTATTTTTTCCAAATGTTAAGTGCCTTAATGGGTATATTAAAATATTTGATTTAAAGAAAAAAACAATTCAAAAACTTACCCATTATCAGACCTGCCACTGTGGCAAAAAAGTAATTTTTAGCCTTGTCTTTGACTATCATCAATTTTATAATCAAATATCCTCCTTGAAAACATGACTTCAATTTATCGAATTAAGGGGAATTGGAACACCTAGAATATTTTTCTGCTATTTTTCAAAGGGAAACAACTTTTGGGACTTCCTGTTTGCTTTCCTATAGGCTCAGTCCCAAGGAAAAAGGAGTCTACTCTTAAAGGAAAAAATTTGCTCCTTAGGAGCAAATTCTTTCCTTTAAGAGTTGATTCCTATTGACATGGGAGATAAAAATACTTTTGTAGGAGTTGCCTCCCCTGGAGGTGCATCCATTCCCCTTGAGAAATGGACCAGCTCTAACAGTTAATTGCTGAGTACTAAATCACAGTTTATACATCAATTGTAAAGTAGATCAAATCACAAGTGCATAGTGCAAGCGATTTGTCTACTAACAATTGACCAACAAACTGTGATTTACTACTTAACAATTCATACACTAAAGCTGATCTATTTTGATTCCAACAGACAGAAAATTGACGATTATTGTGTTGATTCCTTCAAATGCAACTATCGTCAGAAGAAATTCCATCAACACTATTGTCCTTTTGTGACATTATTGATACAAGGAAAATATTTTTACATCATCTAACACCTATTCTAACACAGCATGTCTATACAGGCAATGGGAAGGAACTGTGTTTTATTATGCAATAAATCACGGTGCAGAAGATCGTGACAAGTGACTTCATTAAAAGCTGCCAATTTATGACATCACTAGTAGATTTCCTTGACGTTAGACAGTGTAACGTCACTTTCTCGCGTCGAAACTGTTACAAAAGGACATAAATGCATGTATAACAGTCAATATTTTTGCAGGATTTCTCTTAACCATGGCTAAAGGTTGCAGGAATTTGAAGGAAACAACAATATTATTGCTGATTTTCAGCGTGTAAGAATCAAAATAGATCAGCTCTAGCTAGTGATTTGTTGTGTAATAAATCACAGTTTGTAGGTCAGTTGTAAGTAGACAAATCACGGGCCTATGTGCATGTGATTTGTCTACTTAACAACTGACCTCCAAACTGTGATCTATTACTCAATAAATCACAGTTGGAGCTGATCTATTTCTTAAATAATCTACAAGTGACATCATAAAATGACAACTTTTAGCTTCACACTTCTGCCCAGTGATTTATTGCAGAATAAATCACAGTTCCTTTCCATTGCCATGTTAAAATGAATTATCTTGTTTTCCGGAAAAATATAAACTTCTTTGGAAAATTGTGCTATTTATGAAATGTGAACTGAACCTTGTACCTGGGGAATAGCAGACAAAGTTTATTTTGCTGTATCATAAAAATTCCTGATCTTAACCCTTGACCTCTGAATGAATTAATTTTGCCACACCTATTGCTGACTCTCCAACCAATCAAATTATTTGGAATAATATATCTGCTCATTTCCCAGAAAACAGGATTTGACATCCAATACAAATTGTCTCCTATTTTTTTCCCCAGAAAACAGGACTTGACATATGCAAATTGTCTCCACAGGATTCAATTAGCATCAGCTGTCAAATCCTGTTTTCTGGGAAAGATAAGAAAAATATTTTAAAATTGTCTTCTGCTGAAAAAAATAAATAGAAAATACCCAGCATGCAGTGCATTAATGCTCCAAAAATACACCAGAACTCCAATGGCTCAAAAGCCGATGGCTCGTTTCTCATGGATGACTCAAACAAATTCTTTTGTCCCTAACAAAGTCTTGAGACAGTTACAGATAAATATTAAGGGAAAATTTAGGAAGAATTGTAACTAATTAGAGTAAAATTCCTATATTAAGACCACCTTTGGGACTGTTCAAAAGTGGTCTTTAAGACCACTTTTGAACAGTCCCAAAGGTGGTACCTGACCAGATAACACTGTGTGTAGAAAACACAAAGAAAGAATAACTGCACCCTTCTAAATAAGGTTTTTAAAGCAGAATTTGTCTTAATTTTAGGTGGTCTAAATAGCGAAATTTTACTGTATTGTATCAGGAAAATACATATTGCATGTACTCAATTGATTTGCCTCCATGCAGGATTTTTTTGTGATTAGACGTCAATTGAACATGATGTTTGATCTGCTCATGAATATTAAAACTTGTTTTTCAGCATAAATAAATCAGCAGATTTGTTGGCATTTTTATATTTGTGAACAGGACAAATTTCATCCTCAGTTTCACTGTGTATTGAAAAGCTGTTATAAACTTAGTCCCTGGTTAGTTTATACTAATTTATTTTAGTTTGATTGCAATGAAAGCTCCAAACTTATGGAATCGCTCTCGAACACTCATTCCGGATGTTATCACGCGAGCGAGAGAGAGAGGCAGTGACTTTTAACCACTGCTACCCATTTACACCTGGGTCGAGTGGGGCATTGTCATAACATGTCTTGGCCAAGGACACAACTCACCTCCGGTAGCCGGATTCGAACCCACAACCTCTTGATCATAAGTCAAATGCGCTAACCACTGAGCTCTCGAGGCTGACAGTTATCTAAGGCATATCCTACTATAGGTTTTCAGGCTTAAATAC
Source organism: Lucinisca nassula (assembly GCA_963580285.1). Classification (NCBI taxonomy): domain Eukaryota; kingdom Metazoa; phylum Mollusca; class Bivalvia; order Lucinida; family Lucinidae; genus Lucinisca; species Lucinisca nassula. The sequence continues at coordinate 20,336,880 of OY757016.1, read as the reverse complement.
ATTAACAACTTACGCTGTTTTCTTTCTAAGGTCAGCAATATACTTGAAATTTGGGGTTAGTTCTCCATTAGATGCTATCACAGCCTGAAAAATACATAAAGTTTCAGGAAAATGGACACATGACATTGCATTATACAGTAAAATTTCTATATTAAGACCACCTTTGGTACTGTTCAAAAGTGGTCTTGAAGACCACTCTTGAACAGTACCTAAGGTGGTCTCTGACCAGAGGACACAGAATGCAGAGTGAGTGAGTGTTTGAGTTTTACGTCCCACCAACAGCAAAGGTCATACGGAGACAAGACCTCGGTTTAAAGACTCATCCGAAAGTCTGGAGAAGCCCCGGATCAATCCTGCGATCCCTGCTTTACAAGGCGAGTAGCGTAACCACTATGCCACGGAGGCTTCTCACAGAATGCAGAAAACATGAAGAAAGAATTACTGCAACCTACTAAATAAACTTTTTAAAGCCGTATAAGTCTTAATTTTAGGTGGTCTTAAGGGGAATGGGAACACCTGGCTGATTTTTCCGCCATTTTTCAAAGGGAAACAACTTTCGGGACTTCCTGTTCGCTTTACAATAAGCCCTGTCGCACTGAAAAAGGGGTCTACTCTTAAAGGAAAGAATTTGCTGCTCTGCAGCAAATTCTTTCCTTTAAGAGTTGACCCCTATTGACATGGGAGACAAAAATACTTTTGCAGGAGTTACCTCCCCTGAAGGTGTCCCCATTCCCCTTAATAGCAGAATTTCACTGTATATTTCGTTTTTACATTTTGAAAGGGAAATAACTTTTACTACTTCCTGTTTAATTTCCTGAAAAACTAGGACGCAATGTGTATTTTCATGATACACTACAGTATTTTCATGATACACTACAGTACATTTCAGGGCCCCTGCCTGAAAATATGTCTATGTCCGTATTCATCTATAGAAAGTTATTGACCGTGTTTAAGTTTTGGACCCTTTTCACATTTGACCTCTAAGTATGACCTTGACCTTGGAGGTAAGGACCTTGGTTTTGTGTGAGGCAGATTGTCTTATGATGGCAAACATTTCTGCCAAGTAATTTCAAAATCCATCCAGAGATAAGAAAGTTATTGACTGCGTTTAAGTTTCGGACCATTTTTTTTAACTTTGACCTCTAACTACGACCTTGACCTTGGAGGTATGGATCTGGCTTTGCATGTGACACATCGTCTCATGATGGTTAACATTTCTTCAAAGTAATTTCAAAATCCATCCAGAAATAAGTACCGGTAAGTTATTGACTGCGTTTAGTTTTGGACCCTTTTTTTTACCTTTGACCTCTTAAGTATGACCTTGACCTTGGAGGTACGGACCTGGGTTTTACATGAGACACATTGTCTCATGATGGTTAACATTTCTTCAAAGTAATTTCAAAATCCATCCAGAAATAAGAAAGTTATTGACTGAATTTAAGTTTCGGACCCTTTTTGTTTACCTTTGACCTCTAAGTATGACCTTGACCTTGGAGGTAAGGACCTGGGTTTTGCACGTGACATGCCGCCTCATTATGGTTAACATTTCTGCCAAGTAATTTTAAAATCCATCAAGAAATAAGAAATTTACTGACTGCGTTTAAGTTTCGGACGCACACACGCACGGACGAAAGGACGGACGGACAGGGGCAGCGCTATATGCCCTTTCTGCCATTCTTCAAATGGCGGTGGCATAAAAAAATGAGTTCCTCTGAAAGGTCGGTCTCAACTTGAAGGAAAGTATTTGATCTTTGTTAAATAGAGAATCTTACACTCATGGTAATTTCATATGACATTTATGTGAAACAAGACTTCAGCGAGTGGATCAGTGGATATACTCACAGATAGATACCCCAGTTGGCACCAGATCTTCATTCTTCACTTATAAGTTAAATACTGTATAAACTTTATCTGTAAGGAATAGGTGATGTACACTACATTTATTTATTTTTGGCCGAAACATCTGTTGGCCGAAAATGTCCTAGGCCGAAACGTCCACTGGCCGAAATGTCTGTCCACTGGCTGAAACATCCGTCCACCATTCAAACTCCCACTTGAGTCCCTTGAGAATTCTTTCAATTGCAGAAGATATTTGATAGTTAATGGACGTTTTTCTGATTCTAGTTTGAAAAAGGAATGTTGTGCACACATAAGCACAACATTCAAACAACTTTTGTACAAAGTCTAAAGGATGCTGCAAGCATTCCAACAGACGACATTGTTCCCCCAAGCATTCCAACAGATGATGTTGTTCCCCCAACTAAGCATTGTAGAAATCATCACTCATTGGCATTTCAGACGCCTACTGCAAGAACTGACATATACATAGGTTGCTTCTTCCGTTGGACCATTAGAGATCAGAATTCCCTCGGACCATTAGAGATTAGAATGCCCTTCCTGATTCAATCATTTCCTCAGCTGAAGGTGCAGAGTATAGTGTATCTAAGTTTACTTCTCTGGTGAGAGCTACAGACTAACTAACTATATCACAGGTCCTGGTGAATGAATGTCATATGACGTGTCACCAGTAACAAGTCAGATTCTGACTGTGTGTATGCATTAGAACTGACACACTGAGGTGATTCTAATGAGTACACACAATATTTCTATTTTATAGAAAATCGAAAAGATATCTTTAAGAGGAATGGGAACACCTGGCAGATTTTTCTGCCATTTTTCAAAGGGAGACAACTCTCGGAACTTCCAGTTCGCTTTACGATAAGCCCTGCCCACTTTAAAAGGGGTCTACTCTTAAAGGAAAGAATTTGCTCCACAGGAGCAAATTCTTTCCTTTAAGAGTTGACCCCTATTGACATGGGAGACAAAAATACTTTTGCAGGAGTTGCATCCCCTGAAGGTGTTCCCATTCCCCTTAAGTCATCTCAATTATGCGTCATTACCTGGCCTGGTGCTACGATTAATCCTCAGTAGTTTGAACTACCTCACTTTCGAAAAATAATTTTGAGTCACAGAGATGAAGCATCTGTTGAACAGATAAATAATAGAAGTAAAGGCATCGACATGAAGTCTGATTGTTCTGTAATGATCCTAAGTATTGGGACAGACAGGGCTGAGCAAACAGTGCAGACTCAGATCAGACAGCTCCTTCAGGAGCAGTCTGATCAGCATCTACACTGTTTGTCATTCTGTCTACACCTTTTGGACTCCTTGCCAGATCGAGAAACAAATTTGTTAAAATTTTAGGAGAACTACAGCAAGTCCTTAAAGCGTCTTATTTTTAAGGATTTTTACAGTTTTTGCATGTTTGTTTGTTTGATTTGAGGTTTAACGTCCCTGTCAACACTGTAAAGGATATTTTGGAGATGTTGCTTCCAATTTTGTGGGACTTTTACCCGACATTAAGATGAAATGACATCTCAAGCCCTGTTGCCCAATGAAACCAATAGGGTTTATTAGCATGGAAGGTCCGCCTCACACCCCTGTTCCTGGACAGGCTTAGATCCTCTAAGCGGTTTACCAGTACTAGTGTGCGGGCCGGATTCAGCTCTGCGTGGAAGCATCATGCAGCCCATACATTTCTTCAAGCCCCTATGGGCAGGGGCCATAAGACCCAGATTAGACTGCTCCTTAAGGAACAGTCTGATCAGGGTCTACTGTCTACAACTTTTGGACCCCTTGCTGGATCGAGAAACAAATTTGTTAAAATTTAGGAGACCTACAGCAAGTCCTTAAGGCGTCTAAGTTTTTAGCATTTTTACAGTATTAAGGGTTTACAGTACTTACATTTTTCACAGTGGTACTAGCATCATACTGGTCAAAAGGCTTAGTTGCATCCGATTTCATCTGAAATAGAAAGATACACAGTAAAATTCCTATATTAAGACCACATTTGGGACTGTTCAAAAGTGGTCTTGAAGACCACTTTTGAACATTCCCAAAGGTGGTCCCTGACCAGAGGACATTGTGTGCAGAAAACATGAAAGTGGTCTTTAAGACAACTTTTGAACAGTCCCAAAGGTGGTCCCTGACCAGAGGACATTGTGTGCAGAAAACACATAGTATAACTGCAGCCTTCTAAATAAGCTTTTTAAAACAGAATTATGTGTACTTTAGGTGGTCTCAACAGCAGAATTTCTTCTTCTTCTTCTTCTTCTTCTTGTGTCGTGCAGGGCTGCAAATCTGCTAGCATACTCGCACCATGGTGACTATGTACATGTGTGAGGGAGGGTCCAAAACTTAAAAACAGGTTAAAAACCGCCAGCTGGATTAGAAGTGGTGGGCTGCGGCGATCCCAGACTTGAAGGTCTCCAAGCTGGGGGCTGCGACAAGGCCGTCAGGGAGTTGGTTCCAGATGAGGACTGCCGTGGGGAAGAAGGACCCCTTCATCGTCTGGGTTCTGCAGAAAGGAGGGATGAACCGGTTGCAGTGTCCTCTTGTAGTTACGCCTTGGTGGTGTATGGAGTTGGGGACACTGACGGCAACAAGTCCGTTTACAATTTCACTGTATTTTGTCATATTATAATGTTACTGTTATCTATTGTAAAATGCCATGTCATATTATGATATTACCACAGGAGTTATAACATGTTTACTGCCATATAACATCCTGTCGCCACCCGTGACAACCCTATGTTTTCTAATGTCAGAAATTCTTTTCAATAAAATCTGATTTAAATAATTGTTATATGATAAACAGAATCTTACAGTTGTGGATAGTTCATATGAAAAAGATGAAACTGGTCAGACAGAGTTACCCTAAACTGCTATGCCATATACCAGCCCTGGGGCCAGTTGTTCAAAACTAATGTGGTTAGTTAACGAATCATTAAAACTTTGATTACTAATATGGCAAATATGCTAATATTTTTGCTGAAAAAAATGTGAGCAGCTTTTGGAAAAGCAAAAAGCTGCTCACATTTTTCAGCAAAAATACCAAAATTTTAGATATTGTACTTGCTAGAACAGTAAACAATTTAATCACTAACGAGCTTGTTGAGCTAGCAAGGCGTTCCAAGGCGGCTCTTCTGTGGCGATTTATTTATGTTGTTGTTTGTTACTTACTGTGTGTATCACTTGTGTCTTTTGGTTTTGGATGGCCATATGGCCATTTTGTGGGAAAGTAACTGTCCTTATGGCCTTCCTTTGTTTAGGTTTCCATTATGGTCTGGTCGCTTAATGTTTGTATTTCTTTCCCTTTGGTGTCTTTTATGGGTGGAGTAAGTTAATTGTATCAATTCCTGATCTTTGTTTTACTTCTACTTTGAACAACTGGAACCTGGTATGTAACAATACAGACAATGTGCTTGTTAAGCTAACAATGCATTGAACAACTGGGCTTTCTCAATCAAGTCACCAATGATTTACGATATAGAAGAAAAAAAGTGAATTACTATTTCTGGAATATATGGTAGAAGAAGACTGCCAAAAAAATCTGTAGCTTCTCTAGGCATCTGTGCTGGCATGTTGTCAATGGAACAGATTAACACACCGTCACCAGCAAAACTGAAATTATAATCGCAATATCAAATTTTTAACCCTTTCGGCCCCTGCCCATTGGGGCTGGAAGAAATAGATTGGCTGCATGATCAGGGACACAGACTAAGCATTTTGCTTTAGGCGCCCAGATTGCCTTAAATCCAAATTTTACAGTAACTTAATAGGCATTTTTATACGAAACTTAGGCACCCAGGCCAAAACTTAGGCGTCTTGGGCAACTGTAAGTCTGTATCCCTTATGATGCTTCCACGCAGAGCTGAAACCGACCCTCACATGAGTACTGGTATTCCGCTGAGAGGATCTAAGCCTGTCCAGGCAAAGCGGTGCATGTCGGACCCTATTGGTTTCATTGGGCGGCAGGGCTTGAGAAGTCATTTCATCTCAATGTCGGGTAAATGTCCCACAAAATTGGCAGTAACGTCTCCCAAATGACCTTTACAGTGTTGACGGGGACATTAAACCTTAAATCAAACAAACAAATCCAAATGGAATCTTCCTCCTTATATATTGTAGGAGTCTATTTCAAAATTTAGGGGTGTCAGGTTGTGTTTCTTCAAAATTTATCTGGAAGATAACTGACCTTTTTGCAAACAGTGAGGGCCCTTGTCAGACACACTGTTTGCCAGGGTATCCATTTTGGGGTTTCTGGTACTAAATGGGATAATGAAATAAAGCTATGATAAAATATCTTATGGTAATATACCACATCCCCTTCATAACCCTGTTCATTATAACACAATTTTGAATATTACACAATCATCTTCAAGATGCATCTCAACCATAATGAAAAATGTACAGATAACATAGAAAATAAATGGTCATTTTCTATGTTATCTATACATTTTTGTCTGGATGTTGTTCTTTATTTGGCTGTTTCTACTATGTGAAGTTGTGGTGTGCCATTGGATTTCCATTTTTATTTTCCATAATGTGGTTGAACAGTGTTGTGGTGGTTATAAACATCCAAGGCAAAGGGCCACAACTCCAAAAGTGGTAAAGCCAGAGTAATGGTTCATGTTTTTTGCACATTGTCTTATGGTGCTACACATTTCTGTAAAATTTTCATGAGAAGACCTCTGACAAACAGTTTTTAAGGAACACTATTTTCAATATTCAAAGGGCCTTAACTACAGAAGTTGCTATATCAGACTTTTGACTTTCATCTTGTGAACGTCATAACTGAAATAATTAATCTTAAATATTCTCTGATATGCATCTTGTGATAAAGATCTTTGCTATTCTTTGATCTTTATCTTTGATCTTTATGTTTATTTTTAAATATTCTTTGATCTTTATCTTGTGATAAAGATCTTTGATAAAAATATTCCTTGATCTTTATCTTTGTCTTTATCAAGATTTTTATCTTGTTAACATCATCACAGATGGGGTAGACATAATTAATCCTAAATATTCTTTGATCACTTTTGACAAAGCAAGATTTTGTTTTCTGACTATGGTATTCACTTTCAAAAACAAAAATAAAGTCTCATACATGTGTCACCTGCCTCATCAGGAGGGAGTCTCTCTCATTTTGACACTTATTTTTTTTTCCAAATTAGGCTAAAATTTCCCTATATATTCTTTAGATCTCCCTCATCAAAATGGCAAATCTCCCTCACACAGTTCAAAAATATATCTCAGGTATGAAGACTAGAGGAGTAGCAATTCATATCTCACCTTTCTGTTTCCATGTTCTGTTCAGCATCATAGAGACAAAATGGCTTATCAATGGTCGTACATTCTTTCATAAACTCTATTGAACCTCCAGGGTCAGCAGATATATCACAGAGTGCTATGAGGCGGTGGGGTAACTGCGGGCAGCCTTTACTAGCAGGGATCCAGGGAAAGACTTGGGGTCGCAGGAGGACTTTAGCATCTGGGATTGTAAGTAAGCGGGGTGAGTTAGGGGCCCAGTATATACCATTAATAATACAGGAGGAATATGGAGCAATCTGAAATCAAAATGATTAACCATTACCACTCTCTGGGCTAATTCAGCAGATGACAAATTGGTGAAATCCTTTTTCATTTTTCCCCAGAAAATCCTGTTTTAATCTGGGAAAAAATTTAAAAAATTCAAAATGTTGTCTACTGAACAAATACCCATCATGCAATGTCACTATTCTCTAGGCTAACCAGCAGGCGACAAATTGTTGATTTTCTTCTTATTTTTTCCCCCCAAAACAGGACTCGACATCTCATGCAAATTGTCTCCATAGACAAATCCTGTTTTCTGGGAAAAATTTAAACATTCAAAATGTTGTCTGCTGATAAAAGACCCATCAAGCAGTATTAAGGAAATTAATACATTTATTGAGCACACATGAGAAAAGGCTCTTTGCCTTCTCTTATCTCTGTTCTTTAAACGCACATGCACAGCCAACTAATGCCAAGTCTTGAGAATGTAAAAACACCATTTATCATATGACGTCGCGTCTGAGAATGTATTAACGCCATATAATAAATTCAATAATCCACCAGTGGATTAAATATGCAATTAGATAGATACATCCTGTAACGTTACACATATGACGTCCTTAAAAATGTCATGTTTACTAATAGCGGAATATTGATATTTTTGTAAAACAATCATGAATAAAATTGTTTTAAATGTCATATGATAAATAGAATCTTGCAATCGTGCTCATGTATTATTGAATTTATTAAACTCGTTGAGGAAAAGGGATAAAATGCTCGGCACAACCTCGCAATTTATCCCTTTTCCTCAACTTGTTTAATAAATTTAATAATACATGAACCCTCATGTAAGCTCCTCAATGTATTAAATTCGTTATTCCACTGGTGGATTTAATATGCAAATTAGTTGCATACACCCCATAATGTTACACTTATGATGTCCTTAATGACATCCTGTTTACTTAAATGGTAGAATATTGACATTTTTGTATAAACAAGAGGGCCATGATGGCCCTGGTTCGCTCACCTGTCCCATAAAGTAACACGTGGGCCCCAGGGAGGGCCATTTATGACCCCAAGGTTATAATGTGCATAATGTTGAGGGAGGTCTAAAAAGGTGAAGCTTCATACCAAATATCAACAAAGGCTATAATTGTCCACCAGATGAAGCTCCATACCAAATATCAAAGACATGGGCCTTGCAGTTTCAGAGAAGATTTTTAAAGATTTCCCTATGAGTCTATGTAAAACCAAAGGGTCTCGGGGTGTGGGCATTTTTGACCCCAGGGCTATAATTTGAACAATCTTGAAAGCGGTCCACTAGCTGAAGCTTCATACCAAATATCAAAGACCTAGGCCTTATGGTTTCAGAAACGAAGATTTTTGAAGATTTTCCCTATATAAGTCTATGTAAAACCAAAGGGCCCCGGAGCGGGGGCATGTTTGGCCCAAGGGCTATAATTTGAACAATCTTGGTAGAGGTCCACAAGATGAAGCTTCATACCAAATATCAAAGACCTGGGCCTTGCAGTTTCAGAGAAGAAGATTTTTAAAGATTTTCCCTACATAAGGCTATGTAAAACCAAAGGGCCCCTGGGCGGGGGCATTTTTGGTCCCAGCACTATAATTTGAACGATCTTGGTAGGGGTTCACTAGATGAAGCTTCATTCCAAATAGCAAAGACCTGGTCCTTGCAGTTTGAGAGAAGAAGATTTTTAAAGATTTTCCCTGTTATTATATGCCCATAGAAAACCAAAGGGCCCTGGGGCGGGGGCATTTTTGGCCCCAGCACTATAATTTGAACAATCTTGGTAGGGGTCCACTAGATGAAGCTTCATATCAAATATCAAAGACCTGGGCCTTGAGGTTTCAGGGGAAAAGATTTTTACAGATTTTCCCTATATAAGCCCATGTAAAACCAAAGGGCCCCGAGGCGGGGGCATTTTTGGCCCCAGCACTATAATTTGAATAATCTTGGTAAGGGTCCACTAGATGAAGCTTCATACCAAAAATCAAAGACCTGGGCCTTGTGGTTTCAGAGAAGAAGATTTTTGAAGATTTTCCTATATAAGTCTATGTAAAACCAAAGGGCATTGGAGCGGGGGCATTTTTGGCCCCAGCACTATAATTTGAACAATCTTGGTAGGGGTCCACTAGATGAAGCTTCATACCAAATATCAAAGTCCTGGGCCTTGTGGTTTCAGAGAAGAAGATTTTTAAAGATTTTCCCTATATAAGCCTATGTAAAACCAAAGGGCCCCGGGGCGGGGGCATTTTTGGCCCCAGCACTATAATTTGAACAATCTTGGTAGGGGTCCACTAGATGAAGCTTCATACCAAATATCAAAGACCTGGGCCTTGTGGTTTCAGACAAGAAGATTTTTTAAGTTTTTGGTGAAAAAAATCTATTTTCGGCTCCTGTAACCTAGATGTGCAACGGACCGGAACCATTTGAACAACTTTGAAAGGGGACCACCTAAGGATCATTCCTGTGAAGTTTGATCAAAATCCGATCAGTGGTTCAAGAGGAGATGTCGTTTAAAGAAATTGTTTACGCACGCACGCACGCACGGACGCACGCACAGACGGACGCACGACGGACAAAAAGTGATCCCAAAAGCTCACCTCGTCACTACGTGACGGTGAGCTAAAAATGTGAATAAAATGCGTTTTAAAAGTCATATGATATAAGACTCTTGCATTCATGCTGATGTATTATCAAGTCCAACAGTGAAGATCCAGATCAAATGGATTCCTAAGCAGCCATCTCATCAAGATCTACACTGTATGTCATTCAGTTTGCAAACTTAAATGAATACAATATCTTAAGTAATTATCCCCAGGCTTTTAAAAAAAGCGTTCGGGGATATTGTAAATGCCTCCGTTCGTCTGTCCGTCCGTCTGTCCGCCACGCTATCTCCTCCTTAACCACTGGCCAGAATGCAACCATAATTAATACATGACTTCCTTACATGGTGAGGCCACGCAAGAGGGATGTTATAGTTGGCTCGGCCCAAAGGGGCCATCTCAAGGGGTCAAAAGGGCACGCTACACTGTAAAAGTCAAGCTATCGCCCTAGCACCTACATTTCTTCACCAATTTCAATATAACTTCACACAAATGTTGCCACACGAGATGAATGTTATAGCTGGCTCCGCCTAAAGGGGCCATCTCAAGGGGTCAAAAGGTCACGCTACACTGTAAAAGTCACGCCATCGCCCTAGCGCCTACTTTTCTTCACCAATTTCAATATAACTTCACAAAAATGTTCCTTATGACAATATCGTGGCCTCAAGGTCAAGGTCACTGTGGCTATTTTTAGAAAAACTTTGTCATCGCTCTAGCGCCTATATTTGTTCACCGATTTCAATATATAACTTCACACAAATGTTCCTTATGACAATATCTTGAGTGTGTTCGACTTTCAAGGTCAAGGTCACCGTGCCTATTTTTAGAAAAACTGTCATCACTCTAGCACCTTCATTTCTTGACTGATTTCAATATAACTGCACACAAATGTTCCATATGACAATATCTCGAGTGAGTTGACTTTCAAGGTCATGACCTCATGGTCAAGGTCTCTGTGGCTATTTTTATAAAAAACTTTGTCATTGCTCTAGTGACTAAATTTATTGATGGTTTTTATTATCCCCAGGCTTTTAAAGAAAGCATTGGGGGATATTGTGAATGCCTCTGTCCATCTGTCTGTCCGTCACGCTATCTCCTCCTTAACCACTGGCTGGAATGCAACCATAATTGCTACATGACTTCCTTACATGGTGAGGGCGTGCTAGAGGAATGTTATAGTTGGCTCTGCCCAAAGGGGCCATCTCAAGGGGTCAAAAGGTCACGTCTGCTATGTGGCAAAAGCCTTTAGGGGTTTCCCACATGCAATGCGTTAAAGAAAACAACTGAAATAAAGTTAAAACTAAGTAATTTGATTGGTTGATAGTCAGAAATGGGTGTTACAAAATTAATTATTCTGCAGGATAAGGTTTAGAGCAAAGAAAATATCAATGAAATCAAAATAAATTATAACTTCAAACAATCCAACATTTGATTTCAGAGTGTGAAAATCTTGGGCCTAGTTGTTCAAAGCATCGTAAGCTTCACCCTTTTTGTAACAAATGGAATCTTCCTCCTTATATTTTTCAGGAGTCAATTTCAAAATTCAGGTTTGATTTGAGGTTTAACATCCCCGTCAACACTGTATAGGTCATTTTGGAGAAACTGCTTCCAATTTTGTGAGACTTTTATCAGACATGACATCTCAAGCCCAGTCGCCCAATAAAACCAATAGGGTTTATAAGCATGGTCCAACTCGCACCACTTTGCCGGGGCTAGCTTAGATCCTCTATGGGGTTTACCAGTACTCGTACTGTTTGCCAATTACCAGTTTTTGGTTACCACTCTGCGGCGTCTGATCTGGGCATACACTGTTTGCCAATTACCAGATACAAATTGGGTTAACAAACTCATAATATTAAATGGTTTAGCAAGTACAGTATCAAAAACTGGTAGGTTTGCTGAGTGTGTGCTTGAATTTTACGTCCCACCAACAGCTAAGGTCATAAGGAGATGGGATCCGGGTTTAAAGACACATCCGAAAATCTGGAGAAGCCATATTAAATGATCAAGGTTATAACAATATATAGAGGATCTTACATGAGTGTTCATGTATTACTGAATTTATTAAATGAGTTGAGGTCCCTTTTCTTCAACGAGTTTAATAAATTCAATAATACATGAGCATGAATGCAAGATTCTATATATCATATGACATTTAAAACGCATTTCATTCATTTAAAAATGTCAATATTCCACAGTTAGTAAACGCGACGTCTTTAATGTAATGTTACAGGCTGTATCTAGCTAATTTGCATATTTATTCCACTAGTGGATTATCCAAAATATTACATGGCGTTATTACACTCTCAGACGCAACGTCATATGATAAATGCTAGTTTTAAGCAACTGACATTACGATAACACACCCGTGTGACATAGTGCTTTTTTCATATCTCCAATATGACTTCTTTTTCTGCTGAAAATCCATAATATGTTTCTTACTTATATTACAAACATAGGTTGTGTGTGCTCGTTAGAACCACCTCCCTGAGGTGGTTCTAACAAGTACCCTGAGGTGGTTCTAACAAGTACCTACAACCTATATCTTGGAGCAGAGATAAAAAAACCAATTTGTTCGAATGAGTACCCACAATCTATGTCTTGGAGCAGAAATAAGAAACTTAAGGTATACCCCCTAAACCCCAGTTTTCTCTTTATAAAGTGGGGTTTAGGGGTTTTTCAATTCACAGACTTGTTCATGTGATGGGCTAGTTGATTAAAACTAACAATTTTGATAGCTGAACAATCCTTAAACATCATTCATTATGGCAAATATGCTAAAATTTTTGTTTGTTTGTTTGTTTGAATTAGAGTTTAATGGCCCACTCAACACTATTAAGGTCATATCAAACCAGTCAGTTTACCTGGCCACACTTTTCCTGGGCTGGTTTATACATAAACAATAAACCAGTACAGTGCATATTCTTTTTCCAGAAACTCACAACTGCCCTTCATGAATCATCAGAAGGGGGATAATAACATAGAATCTCCAGGAAAGAATGTTGCTCACCCCAGCAGGTATCAAACCTGCATCCTCCTGGTCACCAGTCAGATGAGCATCTGACTGAGCTATAAAGGCTGGCTACTAAAATTTTTGCTGAAACTGTGAGTAGCTTTCTCGAATGCAAAAGCTGCTCGCATTTTTCCGGCCACAATACTAGAGTAGTAAAAATTGTAACAGCTAGAACAGTTAACATTTTACCACTAACAAGATGCTTAAGCCTCGTCCTGCTGAGCTCAGATATGTCTTATCTTTCAAACAATGTAGACTTTCAAACAATGTAGATCCAGATCAGATGGCTTGAAGAAGCCATCTGATGCCATCTGATCAGGATCTTCATTGTTTGTTATTCAGTTTATGAATTTGTTGCAATAATTTGCATCAAGTAATCTGATTGGTTGGTAATCAGTAGTGGGTGTGGCATATTTGTTTGTTTGTTTGATTTGAGGTTTAACGTCCCCGTCAACACTGTAAAGGTTTGGAGACGTTGCTTCCAATTTTGTGGGACTTTTACCTGACATTGAGATGAAATGACATCTCAAGCCCTGTCGCCCAATGAAACCAATAGGGTTTATTAGCATGGACGGTCCACCTGGCACCACGGTTCCTGGACAGGCTTAGATCCTCTAAGCGGTTTACCAGTACCAGTGTGCGGGCCGGATTCAGCTCTGCGTGGAAGCATCATGCAACCAATATATTTCTTCAAGCCCCTATGGGTGGGGGCCTGGGTGTGGCATATTTAAATATTCAGCAGGACAAGGGTTAAGCTAACAATGCTTTGTACAACTGGGCCCTGGCTTCAAGTTTATATGCAGAGAAAGAAACAGTTATCTTACCCGATGACTGAAAGTAGAGGCATATCTCTCGGGATGCATCTCAAACTCTTCTGCACTGAAAGGTCCTCCTGAAGTCCGAATATAATGATCTTCTCTGCTCACCACACAGGCATACACCTTCTTAGTGGCTGAAAATGGTGTCCAAATGGCTTAAAATACAAGAGGGCCAAGATGGCCCTGGATTGCTCACCTGAGTTAAAGCTGTCTTATACCTTGGTCTCTGACTTTTAGAGATTTCTATTTTTTAGCTTTGGCAGGGGTCACCTAAGAAACATTCCTGTGAATTTTGAATAAAACTGGCCTTAGGGTACAGGAGATGTCATTTAATCCTTTTTGCACCAAATGGAATCTTCCTCCTTATATATATAGCAGTGGTCCATTTCAAAATTTAGGGGTGTCAGGTTGTGTTTTCTTCAAATTTTATTTGGAAAATGGCTTAACTTTTTGCAAACAGTGTAGGCCCTGATCAGACGCCGCATTCTGCGGCGTCTGATCTGGGCCTGCACTGTTTGCCAGGGTACCTGTTTTTGGGTTTCTGATACTATATGGGTTAAGATTATGCAGGACTACTCTAGAACACGGGTGGTAATCAGGGGAACTAGCTCGAAAATGAGTCAATGGAAATTTGTTCCCTCGACCCATCCGTGAACTCTCGAGCTAGCTCCATCGCCACGAAATTTGTAAACAAAGGTAGGTGTTGAAGAGTTTTATCACCATTTTCTCCTTTGTAAGCTATTTATAAAAAAAATCCGGCAATGCAGTTCCACATAGAAATGATTTAACTTTGTACCCCGCTAGAATTTGCCATGCAAATTTGCAGCGCTGGAATATGAATGAAACTAAACTTTTTATCACGGACCTGAACAATTGTCAATTTATGTCAACACGGAGATTTTGGCCGACGATTTTTCATTTTCCGCCAAAAGTACGCCCTTCACACCCCAAGAAGCAACATCCCTAGTGAAATGAAACATGGAACGTTTGAAATAAGCAAAATATTTTGGCCGTGATTACGTAACTTGCGACTTACGACGAAATTACTGTCCGAGCTAGTCTTCTCGACAAGGAGCTAGTTCACTCGACATGGAGATATTGCCCTCAAAATGAAGATGAAACATCCATCAGATGACTGGGGCCTGATTCGATGTCTTTCTATGGTAATTTATCCAACTGGTTTCTTTACCTCTGTCTAGTGGGGTAACAAGATACTATGCCCACAAGACGGCCCCTCAGTCGTTTCTCCCTGGTCGTTTCGCCCCATTTTGCACCCATAGCTGTTTCGTCCACAAAGCCTGGTCTTTTCGCACCCTGAGTCATTTCGCCCACATAGTTGCTTCGCCTACTTCCAATTCACTCGACGTGGTGATATTGCCCTCAAAAAATGAAGATGAAACATCCATCAGATGACTGGGGCCTGATTATATGTCTTTCCAGGCAATTTATCCAACTGGTTTCTTTACCTCTGGCTAGTGGAGTAACAAGATACTATGCCCACAAGACGGCCCCTCAGTCGTTCCTCCCTGGTAGTTTCGCCCCATTTTGAACCCATAGCTGTTTCGTCCACAAGCCTGGTCTTTTCGCCCCCTGAGTCATTTCGCCCACCTAGTTGCTTCCAATTTAGAACGGGTCAATGGATGGATGGATGTTGGTTGGATGGATGGGTACACTACAGAGAGGGGTAAGTGAGTGGGTATTTAGATGGAAGGGTCCATTGGAAGACGGATGAACGAATGAACAAACGTACAGATGGATGGGCAGACAGACAGACAAAAGCCTCTATCGGATAAAATACTCAAAATGTAGGGATGATACTTAGTCAAATGATTCATGAATAACTATAATAATCTAGGGAATAAAAAGTAAAAAGGCGCCCGATTATCTAGCACAGGAATATATATATATATTTTTTTTGTTGCATGTCCGGTATTTTTCTGCTCAGGAATAGTCCTTTGGAACTTTTTCCTTGGAAAGTGCTCATCTGAAAAGAAAATCGAACATTCAATATAAAAATGTATTATGTCAAATCTCAATTTGAGTTTGCAGCTAAATGGTTAAACCAGACAGACAGCGCACTTAACCACCAGACCCACTAGCCAGAGGTAAAGAAACCAGTTGGATAAACTGGGTGGGACCATAGAAAGACATGGAATCAGGCCCCAGTCATCTGATGAATGTTTCATCTTTGAGGGCACTATCTCCATGTCGAGTGAACTAGCTCGATTGTCGAGAAGACTAGCTCGTACAGTAATTTCGTCATAAGTGGCACACAGTTGACCATCGTACAGTATCTGAAATCGGAAGCTGCTGTTACTGTACGCCCAAAAATCGTTAGCTGCTTTACGTGATAATTATAAATAACGCAAAAAATCAATAAAATTCATTAATGACACTTTTGTTGAACACATGTTTTGGAAGGTAAGAGACGTTTCTTTTCAAATTTGCCTCGATTTGCAATCATAATGCGTCCTGTTCTTCACAAGAAAACGATTCTGATGCCGCATCAGTGATTTATCTCATCCTCGCTCGCGGCGATCGTTACTATTTTACATTTTGTCTGTCATGTGGTACGTTTAAACATGTAATAAATTAGCGAGAGCCAAATAAGGTTATAAACCAGCATATCTAAATACCCGTTTACTAGTTCTATATTCCTGCCATCAAAATAATAACTGCTTTGTTCAGGGCCTATCATGTTGGCGACTGTACGATTAGCTGCTAGCTTCGTTTTTTTCTTTGTACGATCAGCTGCGATTATCACTGCCTGAATGTTTTGATTAGAGACGTAGTTTAGCCTTGATATATCCCATTTTGATAACTTGACTGAATCACCGGTAAATATTGCTATCCGAGATGGTGATACTACGACCACAATGTATAGGACCCGCGATACAGGAAGCTAGTCCCTAGCATTTTCACCAAAGAGGTAACCTTAGCTACAGTATCCCCACCACCTTGAGCCTTGGAAATGTTCGGATCGGGAAGAGCATTCCAATCTCTACTGGCCCGAGGGAAGAATGGATTTTTGTGAATGTCATTTCTTGATGATGATGATGATTTCGTGTTTAACGACGGGTCAACCCTCTTTGTGGGTCATAAGCGTCAAGCGGTTAATGGTTAAACACCATGTCATTTCTTGAACGCCATTGAATGGTGATTTCTACACCTTCTAGCTGGGAGAACAAGGTCATCTGTTTGAATGCTTGCAGCACCCTTTAGACCTTTGTTATACAGAAAAAGCATATTGTCTCTTCTCTCTCTGGTGAAAGAATGTGCCTTGTACTGGTTATGCGATAGACTGATAGCAAGCGATTGGTAGCTCTGCTCCATAGCGTAGATTGCGAGTTTTGTTTGTTTGTTTATATTGGAGTTTAATGGTCCAGTCAACATTATTTAGGTCATTTTTGAGCCGGTCAGTTTACTTATCCACACTTTTCCTGGGCAGGCTCATACGTAAGTAGTTGACCAGTACAGTGCGCATTCTTTCGCCAGAAACTGACAACTGCCCTTCTTGAATCAACGAAAGGGAGAGAATGACCGTAGAAAAGATTTTATTCTCCACGTAAGAATGTTGCCGATCCCGGCAGGAATCGAACCCGCGTCCTCCTGATCACCAGTCAGACGTGCATCCGACTTAGCTACCGAGGCCGGCCGTAGATTGTGGGTACTCGTTTAAACGCAATATAAAAGTACAAAATATTCAGTACAATTTTTGTCGTTTTGTGTTTCAGTCTTACGCGTTTATGTTCGATAGCCGGAAAGGCCCGTCAACGGGCTACGGTTTATTTCGTCTGTATCCCGTAAAACGATACAAAGATGCCAGCAGAAGTTGTCGTCTGCTTTGTTGTCTGTCTGGCACTGTTAAAGTTATTGTTGCTCCTCAAGGAGCAGTTTGATCAGGATCCACATTGTTTGCCTACATAAACAATATGATTAAAATTGGCAAGAATGGGAAGCAGACGACCTAAACCGTAGACATTTTCAGGTGAAGTATTTTTTTTTACTTGACATATTACAGCCCCCATTGGGGCTTGAAGAAATAAATGGGCTGCATGATGCTTCCACGCATAGCTAAATCTGACCGCACACGAGTACTGGTAAACCGCTTAGAGGATCTAAGCCTGCCCAGGCAAAGAAGTGTGAGTTGGACCGTCCATGCTTATAAACCCTATTGTTTCATTGGGCGACAGGGCTTGAGATGTCATTTCATCACAATGTCGGGTAAAAGTCCACAAAATTGGAAGCAACATCTCCAAAATGACCTTTATAGTGTTGACGGAGACGTTAAACATCAAATCAAACAAAACAAACTTGACATCTTAAGAGGGTCAAATTGACCGCACCCATACTTGTCGACAGTAGATAGCCCTGACTTGAGTTTGTTTGTTTGTTGGTATTTGAGTTCAACGGCCGATGCAACGCAATTTAGGCCATTTTCCACACTTTTCCCGTAAGCGATAAACCAGTACAGTGTACATACTTTCACCTAAAACTGCCAACTGTCCTTCTTGAAACAGCGGAACGGAGAGAATGACCGTAGGAAATTTACTTGAATTGAGGGTTTACGTCCCCGTCAACACTGTATAGGCAACTTTCAATTTTGTGAGACTATACCCGATATTGAGATGAAATGACTTCTCAAGCCCTGCCGCTCAATGAAACCAATAGGGTTTATATGCACGGACGGTCCGACTCGCACCACCTTTCCTTCTTGGCAGGCTTATAACATGTAAACGGTTTACAAGTACTCATGTGCAGTCGGTTTTAGCTCTGCGTCGAAGCATTATGCAGCCTAGTCTATTTCTTCAAGCCCCGATGGGCGGGGGCAGGAAGATTTCATGATCAGTCTCATGAAAGAATGCTGCCGACCGCAACACGTTTCGAACCTGCGTCCTGCTGCTCCCTATAGACACGACTTGAGACTTAAACTATTTCGTTTAACCAAGAATTTAAGCAACTAGTGTGGACCCTGATCAGACGACAGTCTGCAGCATCTCACATGGGTCTGTTTGCCAAAAGGCAGTGGCTGGTTTCTGCGTCTTTATAAAATAGTCACAGTCTATAGCTAACAGTCCTCATGCACCTTATTTGTGTATACTCAAATAATAATAAAAAAATTTGCTGGAGTTTTTTTTTTTTTTTTTCATGTTGAAATCTATAATTGTGAAGGGACGAGTTGGGTGGATGACGTCGTTTCAAGACATCGCGTTTCGAAGTTGACGTCATTATTCATTAATCCAGTCCCGCGATATCAAAGCAGGTGCTTTATTTTGTTTATATTTCTTCTGGGTGGTTTGGCGAGGCAAAGGTGATGTGTATCTCCAACTGATATTGGTTTACAGTTGTGAGAGGCCTATCGTCATTACAGCAGGTAAGGGTAGAAGGGGAATATTGTCACTTCTTCTACTTTCTACACTTCCGTTCATTTTTCTCCTCTCTCCCTTGCTTTCTTCTCCTCTACTACCTCTTCTGTCTCTATTCATACTTTTTCTGGAAGAAGACACAAAATGACCCACAAGGGTTGATATGTCGTTAAACCACAAACCAACAAATCCCGCAAGCCTGTCAGCTATGTGAGGTAATTAAAGTTATGTCCCTTTGGAAGCGTATTGAAAATATGAGACGAAACACAACAATAAATAAAAAATCTAAAAATGCTGAATTTTGTTGTTGTTGTTGTTGTTGTTGTTTTTGATTTTGGTCATTTGACATATTTCACACATTTTTGATGGCCCCCGTCCATCGGGCCTTGAAGAAATAGATGGGCTGCACGATGCTTCCACGCAGAGCTGAAACCGACCCGCACACGAGTACTGGTAAACCGCTTAGATGATCTAAAATAGAAGTGAAGGCAATGGTCAGGAATCGGCTCCCATCAGAGACACCAAAGGGAAAGAAACACAAACATGGAACAACAGACCCTAATGGAAACATCAATAGCGGAAAGCCAAAATGGCAGTTACTTTCCAACAAAATGGCCAACTGGCTATCCAAAACAAAATAATATAAGCGACACAAACACTCAAAGACAAACCACATGAACCATAAACAAAAATAAACCGCGACTGGGAGGCTTTTAAAAAAAATCGATTTTACCTGGCCACAAACCGCGCCCTTACTTCCGTCGCGATTCAGACAATTTGTTCAGTCCGCTTGAAGGCCTCCTAACTCATTAGTGCAACACAAAAATCAAACAACCACAGAGAAACTGCCCAGGCAAAGCGGTGCGAATCGGACCGTCCATGCTTATACACCCTATTGGTTTCATCTGGCGGCAGGGCTTGAGATGTCATTTCATCTCATTGTCGGGTAAAAGTCCAACAAAATTAAAAGCAACGTCACCAAAATGACATTTACAGTGTTTACGAGGACGTTAAACCTCAAATCAAACAAACAAACAAAAACACTTTTTTTCGAAACAACGTGCCAAGTACCTGTGCACTGAATGTATATAAACACACATGTAAAGTCAGCTTGCTGTGACGAAATCATAATGACGTCATTTGAATTGAATGCCGCCGTATTTGTCTAATCTCCGTCTCTCTCTCGTTTTGTGCGTGCGTATGTATATGTAGGTATAGCTGTATGTATAAGAGAGAGTGACACTCAGATCGCGTATCTGTAAACTTCAAATGATAAAATTGATTTTTTATGATTGTTAACTCCCTCTCACTCTTTATATCTGATTTTGACACTGCAATATCGCGCATCCATTTTTTTCAACCAGGCCTTAGGTTGAATCTCTTTGTCTCTCTCTCTCTCTCTCTCTCTCTCTCTCTCTGGACTTCTCCAAAATTTCGAATGAGTCTTTAAACCGAGGCCCTGTCTCCGTATGACCTCAGCTGTCGGTGGGATGTAAAATGTAATTGACTCTCTCCTCGCACTCTCTCTCTCTCTCTCTCGTTTCGTGCGTGCGTGCGTACATACATGTGTGTATATGAGAGAGAGAGAGAGAGAGAGAGAGAGAGAGAGAGAGAGAGAGAGAGAGAGAGAGAGAGATTTGTACGGGTGACATCTGTAAACTTCAAATGATGTTTTTTGTTAATTCTCTCTCTCACTCTTTTTCTCTGATTTTGATCTTGACACTGCAATAAAGCTCATCCATTTTTTTTCAACCAGGCCTTTGATTGAATCTCTCTCCCGTCCCGTCTCCGTATGACCTTAGCTGTCGGTTGGATGTAAAAATGTAATTGACTCTCTCTCTCTCTATCTCTTTCTTTCTCTCTCTCTCTCTCTCTCTGTCTCTCTCTCTCTCTCTCTCTCTCTAACGCACAACCAAACGAATGAACGGACGAGCAAACTGACTACTATCGTTTACTGGAGAGATTCATAGTATACTGAACCGAAAAAGAAACGCAACTTTTTAACCCAAAAGATTTTCATGCAACCATCAGGTTGACTGAAAAACCCATTTTGCGATTTACCTTCATAGATTTTAAACTTTCTTATGCAGAAAACATTTGGGCCATATCTGTACAGTTTAACGGTCCATTTGGCAATTTGTAGTTTTCAACATTTCCTCATGCAGTACATTAAATGTATACAGTAACCTCATCATATTGGCATATTGTGTTACCTGGAGTTTAGGTTTCAAAAGTCCGGTACAATTTCTCTACGGAATATGGTACGTTTGACGCAAGATCAGAGTAACACGTAACGTAGCGGTCCAAATGCTTCTACGTGGGACGTCTCAGTCTGTCATCGCCAGGAACTTCCAAGTGAGTAAATCGACGATAACTCACTTGTACCGGCGTCTATGTCAAACGGGAATGACAAATGACAGGCCCAGAAGTGGACGTCCACGCGTCACGACACGTCGACAGGGCGGATACATCCGTCTAACCCACCTTCGTAATCGGTTCCGTTAAGCCGTCTTAGGTGACACCAGGAACGCACAACAATCGAATAAGTGCAGATACCGTCAGGAATCGCCTTCGAGAGTTTGGTTTACGTCCTCGTTGTCCGTACGTTGGTATGCCATTAACACCACGACGACGTCAGGTTAGAATGGCGTGACTCGCACAGCATAGGACAACGACGTCAGGTTAGAATGGCTTGACTCACACAGCATAGGCCAAACCTGTTTCCCCTTCGTCAGTGGCGTAAAGTAATGTTTTCTGACGAGTCCAGGTACTTGTTGTACAGAGTTGAGGGCCGTCAACGTGTGTATAGACGTGATGGAGAGCGTTATCGTGACAATTGTTTGGTTGAACACGATCGATTTGGAGGCGGTGGGTTGATGGTGTGGGCTGGCATATCTTATGGTCATAGAACGCCCCTGGTATTCATTGGTGGATCTTTGACGGCTCAGCGTTACGTTGACGTCGTTTTACGACCAGTAGTTGTTACATATGTACGACAGCACACCGTTACGTTTCAACAGCAAAACAACGTTGACGTGATGCACTGGCCTCCGTATAGTCCAGATCTCTCTCCTATAGAACATTTGTGGGACGTCTTAGATAGGCGCGTACGTAACCGCCACCAGCCGCCAACAACGCGTCAAGCCTTGCGTCTCGCGCTCATACAGGAGTGGAATGCTATTCCCCAGGCAGAGATCAGTCGTTTAATCCTGTCCATGACCAGGCGTGTGCGTGCAGGACTGAATGCAAACGGAGGACATACTCGGTGTTTTGAACTTGTGAAATGACTACCTCTGTGACAAAACGGATTTGTGTTCCAAACATTCTCACTGGAAATTGAACTCTCTATAGAAGTTACATTCAGGAATTATTATATTATTGTGTCATTAAATCGATTTTCTGCAAACATGATTATTTATGCAAATACTCACATTTATATTTGGAGTTGCGTTTCTTTTTCGGTTCAGATTATTCCTATTATACTTTCACTTTCAACGCAGTAATCATTGTCACAATTCTAAAATTTCTTCATTAAGAACCACTCTATATGTATTAGATCCCAGATACAGTTACACACTCTCGAGGAATGTTCCCTCTAAGGTGTAAGAAGCCTCAATTTTAATTTCTCTTCCTAGTTAGTTATCTGCATAATATTGCATTTAACGGACTTAAACCCCATCCCGATTTTCGTGCCAAACAACCTAGTATTATCTATATTATTCTGAATTTCCCGGTAGCAAACACAGTTATACTTCTGAGTCTGTCTCAGTGGAAATATTAATGTACAGGGAGAATAACACTGGACCAAGAACAGTCCTTTGTGGGACCCCAGACAAAAATGTAGCTCACATTAACAACAACTCGCTGTTTTTGTAGCAAAGACAGTAACCCATCCGATTGAGAGCCTCTCCCCCACCCCCAATGCTGTAACAAAATACCTGCCGGCAAATCAGCAGTTCTCGACGAGGGTGGTGGTGGTGGTGGTGGTGGTGGTGGTGTGTGTGTGTGTGTGTGTGTGGGGGGGGGGGCTATCGAATCAAAAGCCTTCTGGAAGTTCCGCCTTCCAAGTATTCTCACCAAATCATTCATAATCGAGCTCAACTGAGTTTCACGGCTATGCCTTTTCCTAAGTGCGTGATGTTTGTCTGACAAAAGTTTATGTTCATCCAAGTGGGCCAATAATTATTAGTAAGAGCCCTTTCACCTTTTTGAAAGACTGAACATATGTTCGCTAGGAGACATTCTTTAAGGATTTCACCAGTATCAAGAGTTTGTTGGAACACATGTGCCAAAACTAGATCTACCTTATTTGCTAGTTATTCCTTCAAGTTCATCAGGTCCTAAGACCTTTAGATGTGTTCAAGCCTTTAAGTTACTTGATCACTCCTTCCGATGACACAACAAAATTATCCATGAAAGGGGCCGATCTTCGAGTCAATGGAACCTCCTTGAACTCAATTTTATTACATTTATTATTATTATAGCTATGGTTTCGTTTTTAAGACTGCATAGTGGACGACTCCTTTGAGGTACATTGTAGTTCTAAAGAGCACTCATAATATATGTTTGCTCAAAGAACTCGTTAGAAGCGCCTTGGTATACGAGTATGTATGTTTGCTCAAACACATAGATTGTGGATACTCATTAGAACCGCCTCACCGAGGCCGTTCTAACGAGTTACTACAATGTATATTTGTAGCAAAAATATGGAAACTTTCATTTTTTGTCTGAAATTTTCATTTATTGTGGTATATATTCCAATATATTTCAATAGGCGTGTTTTGGTATTGTATGCGACATTGAGCTGACATCTCAAGCCCTTCTGCCCAATGAACCCAATAGGGTTTATATGCATGGTTGGTCCGAATCGCACCACTTTCCTGGGCAGGCTTAGTACTCTTAGCAGTTTACCAATGGTCTCAGTTCTGCGTGGAAGAATAATGTAGCCATATCTATTTCTTTAAGCCCCGAAGGGCGGTGGCAAACTAGCCCATGTAATAACACCCATGCGTACTCAAATGCAGATCAAGAAAATAAATGGAGTTTATAATATTAATATTTAACTACTGTTCAAAACATCACAACCAGCTCGTCGTATCCTTGTATCCTTGCAGTCATTGTACAGCACTTGCGGTATCGGCGTATGTTGTTTATATTTCGTCCAGTGAAAATATCTTTGAGATAGTTGCGTTAAAAATACCATCATGAAAACACGCCTATATAATTTTGATCCCCATGAACCCTACTTTTATATAGTAAAACTGGGGTTTCTGGGGGTATACCTTATTTTTCTTATTTCTGCTCTAAAATATAGATTGTTGGTACTCGTTAGAACCGCCTCGACGATCTATATTTTGAGCAGAAATATGAAAAAGAGCACAATTTTTCATCTTAAAATTTTAGTGGTTTTTTCGGCGATAAAGGTGGCAATGTATTTGTATAGGCATGTTTCCGTAATGTAAAACATGCATTTTAATATTATATTCTAACATTTTAAGTGTCCTTGTCCGACATTGTCAGTCCTTGTCTGTCCTTGCCAGTCCCAGTAGTGTTTAGTAGGACCGTATATTTTTGTGCAGAAATAATAAAAATAACGTTTACCCCTGTACACCCCGGTTTTACTGTATAAAAGTGGGGTCCAAAGGGGTCAGAATTATAAAGGCGTGTTTTCATGTTGCCTAGACAGCTGTTACAACAGACAAGTGATTTTAGAACTATGTCAATCATCGCGAAACGTTGAATCTATCAGAACATCTGTCTGTACAAATTTTCTTTGTAATGGTCCAAATTTCTCTTGCATAGCGATGGACCACAATGTGTATATAGCATGATGTCAATACCCTTCACACGTTCACTTTTTATATGCTGCAGCTAAGCGTACAGTCTTTTTTATGACTTTTGCAGCTAATGATTGCGTACGGATGCAGCTAATTGTACAGGGGCTAGTATGATAGGCCCTGAATAAAGCAGTAAGTTTTTTGAAGGGAGGCAGGCAGAACTAGCAAATGGGTACTGAGATGTGATGGTCAATGATTGTTTTATGTCTACGCTTATTTAGAATAAGTGTAAACTGGCCATAAGACAGATAAAATGTGAAAAAATAATGGTCGCTGCGAGCGATAATGAAAAAAATCACTGATGCTGCACCAGAATCATTTTACTGAGCAGAACAGGGTACCTTATGATTCCAAATCGAAGCAAATTTGAAAAGGGATGACTCTTACCTTCCCAAGCATGTGTCCTTTCCGGGTGTTAATACCAAATTTTATTGATTTTTAACGTTTTTTATAAATATCGTGTAAAGCAGCTAACGATTTTTGAGCGTACAGTATCAGCAGCTTCCGATTTCAGATACTGTACGATGGTCAACTGTGGGCAAGTAACTTAATCACGGCCAAAATATTTTGCTTATTTCAAACGTTCCATGTTTCATTTCACTACGACTGTTACTTCTTGGGGTGTGAAGGGCGTACTTTTGACGGAAAATGAAAAAATCGTCGGCCAAAATCTCCGTGTTGACATAAATTGACAATTTTTCAGGTCCGTGATAAAAAGTTTAGTTTCATTCATACTCCAGCGCTGCAAATTTCCATGACAAATTCTAGCGAGGTACAAAGTTTAATCATTTCTATGTGGAACTGCATTGCCGGATTTTTTATAAACAGTTTTCAAAGAAAATAATGGTGATAAAACTCTTCGAGACCTACCTTTGTTTTCAAGTTTTCTGGTGATGGAGCTAGCTCGAGAGCTCCCGGATGTGTCGAGGGAACAAATTTCCATTGACTTATTTTCGAGCTAGTTCCCCTGATTACCACCCGTGTAGAAAGACCGAAAAGTAGAAGGCTGTGCTTGAAGATAAGAAGGCAAGATAGCCTCCTGCTGCCTGCTAATGACGAGGTTGCATATTACAGGACAATGAAGGTATGGTCACATGTTTAGACGAGACTCGTCATGGTAAAACTGCAATAAAGAAGAAGAGAAACTTACATCCTTTCTTTACAACTTTGGGTAGATGGTCTGGTTCAATGTATTCATGTGGTAATTCCTGGAAAACCTCCTGTGCTCCCTAAGAAAATGACACAAAAAAGCAAGTATTATACTTAACCTAAAATTGTTTGCTTTTGTTTAGTATGAAAATGACACAAAAAGAGGCAAGTATAACATTTAGCCTAAAATGTTAGCTTTAGTATGAAAATGACACAAAAAGAAGCAAGTATAACATTTAGCCTAAACTGTTTGCTTTAGTATGAAAATGACACAAAAAGAGGCAAGTATAACATTTAGCCTAAAATGTTTGCTTTAGTATGAAAATGAAACAAAAAGAGGTAGTCTAAAATGTTTGCTTTAGTATGAAAATGACACAAAAAGAGTAACCCGGAATGTTTGCTTTATTATCCCCATGCTTTATGAAGAAAAAGTAGGGATCATATAATACCCCCACCCCAACCCTGATCAGGAAATACCCCCATCCGTTGTCCGTTTGTCCATCTGTAATGTTACACCAGTGCTCCTAGACCATTTAAGCTAGAATCTCTAAACTTTCACAGACTGAGGACTGAAGGAACATATTCAGAATTCTGATGTGACCCAACAGGCCGGGGGTAGGGCCCAACACTGCCAGAGGGGTCAAAATTCATTTTGTTCAAACATAGTCAAGTTGCATATCAAATCAAAGGTAATGCTGAGTAAAATACAGTGATGCAAAACTGTCACGGTTAATTGCCCTAAAAGGCTATGGATGAGGCCTTGAGGAACATTTCAGAATTTTTAAGTGACCCCCTCTGGGGTCAGTGGGGTGAGGCCAGGAGGTGATCCCCAGGGGTCAAAAATCTATTTTGTACAAACATAGTCATGTTGCATATCAAATCGCAGGTAATGGAGAGTGGAATACAAAGGTGCAAAACTTTTACCCTGGGGCATGCCTGTGGGTCACGAGATGTCACACAACCCCGCCTAGGCTTTTTGAGCTAGAATCTTGAAAATATCATAGGTAACAGCCCTGTGGATGAGGACTGGAGGAACATATTCAGAATTTAGATATGACCCCCATGGGGGTGATGCGGGAATTCCACCCAAGGGGTCAAAAATCTGTTTTGTACAAACATACCGTAATGATCCAAGTATTGGGACATATAGGCCAAAGCAAACAGTGAAGACCCAGATCAGACTGCTCCTGAAGGAGCAGTCTGATCAGGATTTACACTGTTTGCCATTCCCTCTGCACCTTTTGGACTCCTTGCTGGATCATGAAACATATTTGTAAAAATTTTAGGAGAATTACGGCAAGTTCTGAAGGTGTCCGAATTTTTAGAATTTTTACGGTAGGCATGTTGCATACCAAATCAAAAGTAATGAGTAGAAAACACTGGTACAAAATGTTTGCCCCAGGGGCATGTCTTGGGGTCGCCAGAGGTCAAAAAGAAGTATTTTGGGTCCTTTTTTTGTTAAATGATTTTCACAGCCTAGGGATATGAGATGGTGTGCCATTGACTTGCTCTAGGTTTAGTATGAAAATGCCATAGACAGATCCAGAATCTGCCTTGGTAAAAATGAATTCTGATTTGGCATAGACAGACCAGGAAGATTCTGAATCTACCTAGTCTGATTCAGAATTTCACTTCGGCCAGATTTTGAATTTGCCTAGATCAAATCAGAATTTCGAATAGGCCAGATTCCAAATCTGCCTGGACAAAATCAGAATTCCAATTGGGCCAAATTCTGAACCTACCTAGACCAAATCAAATACCAATTTGGCCACTAGACCAAATCAGAATTCTAATTTGGCCAGATTCTGAATCTGCCATGACCAAATCAGAATTCCAATTTGGCCAGATTCTTGCTCTGCCCAGACCAAATCAGAAGTCCAACATGGCCAGATTTTGGATCTGCAAAGACCAAATCATAATTCAATCAAATATGCCACACCCACTACTGAATATCATCCAATCAGATTACTTGATGCAAATTATTGCAACAAATTCATAAACTGAATGACAAACAATGAAGATCCAGATTAGATGGCTTCTTCAGAAGCCAGCTGATCTGAATCTACATTGTTTGAAAGATAAGACATATCCGGGCAGCAGGACAAGGGTTAAAGTTGCACAGAACACAGGAGATTGACCTGCAATAAAAAAATGTCAGAAAAACCTTTTTTGGACTTTCTAATGTTTTTATCATAGTTCTGATGCAATGTCAAGCTCCTATGCATGGTATAAAAGAATCTGAAAAACTTTTAAGATTTTTTTTTGGTTACAGTTAGGTTTTCCCCTTTTCCTGATGAACACAACAACCATTACTTTACAAGCAGTGTAGATCCAGATCAGATGACAGAAGTCATCTGATTAGGATCTACACTGTTTGCAATTCAGTTTGTGAACTGAACTAATACAGTATTTATCCTAAGTATTCAAACACCTCAACTCCTTACCATACTTGTTCTAAAATTTGAACAAGTACAATTTACTACCCGATGTGGTATCTAAGAAAAGCGGGATGAGTGGCAAATAGTGTAGACCCTGATGAGATGCTGCGTTACGCAGAATCTCATCAGTGTCTACACTGTTTGCTCACGTCTGTATGTCTGAATACGCATTATGTAAATACGGTATATTATATCAAGTAATTAGATCAATTATGAGTCAGCAATGGATGTGGTTTTGGTTTTACAATCCTTTCAAGATTATTTCACTCATATTGAGCTGATCGTTAATCAGAGGTGGGCAAGAACCGGAGTGCCTGGAGAAAAAACACCTGATCACATGTGACCCAAGCCAGGCTCAAACCCACAGCGGTGGGAGACCTAATGATTAAGAGTCAGCACTCTTATCCACTAGGCCACGGAGGCTTGTCCAAATGGATGTGGTAAAATTAATTTATTCAGCAGGACAAGGCTTAACATGAACACTTACTTTTGAGACATTTCCTGAGCCAGTGAAGACAAATGTCAAAGGTCCAATAGATTTCGGCATCCTGCCCAGAGCAATTTCATACCCAGCATCCCTCACTGCCTGTCGAGCGGCTTCACTGTTTCTGTAGTTGTGACTGGGCCCTATATGCTGTAGTAAATGAATCATTGTTGAGGTATGTTCCAAAATCTGAAGTACTGTTTAACATATATGTACATGACAATCCCTATATAATGCAACTGATAGACATGCCTACCAACTTTGAGAAAATCCAAAGAGTGATACTACGTGCGACGGACCGTTTTTCACCTTCTTTTAAGTATTTGGCTCGCGGGGAATTTTCCAGAAAAATTTGAAAGAGTGAGATATTTTTTCCTAAAAATGCTAAGGGCTTTTCCAGCATCAACCATATGGGGTGGGGATGGGTGCAACCTTTTTCAAAGACCCACCACCCACAAAAAATAAATTAAACCCCACCACCAACAAATTTTAATTTTTAAGCAGACCAAGCACCCATTAAAAACAAAAGTTCTAGCTTACCCACCTATCATAAAAATGTGGCTTTTTAGCACGGTGAAATGTATGAAACTGTGTACTGTCCGAATATATGTTACTTAGTTTTAAAGGTCGCTTTACAAGTCAGATACAGTTATTCATTTTGCCACAGAACTTCATCAAATCTTATTAAAAACTGAACATATTTATGCTAAAATGGATAACTGATCAATGCTTTGAGCGATTTTGCTAATGTTATACGTTTTCATAGATTCATAAACAAAATGCAAGATGGGACATCGGTTGCCACACAACATTTTGGGTGCCTTGTAAAATGTCAAAAAAATAAAAAATAAAAGATTGTTATTATGGAAGATTATTAGTATGTAATGAAGAAATTAAATGGCCAAATATGATTTTTGTAATATTTTTGTAATGCAGGGATGCCTCGATATCTGATTATTCTGAGAACCAAACTTAGCAATTTACCGATAGATAGATTATAGACAAGATGGATAGTTTTGTTTTTTTATTTGCCCAATAATAGATTTGCTAATAATAGTCCAAATATACCTGTGACCTGGAGGTGATTTTCCAATACTTCTGTATCCCGGTGTCAGATAATATTTTGACCCATGTAATATTTTGACCCGCGGGTCAATATATTACAGTAATATTTTGACCCCCCCATAATATTTTGACCCGCCCCTAAAACTTAAGCAAAATAAACCAGAAGTGGACTTTTATCGATAAATAGGTATT